>JAGXJF010001169.1:0-517277 GCA_019208055.1 Stipa capillata
TGAGAGGACTAGTCTGGCAACTATTGCATAAGAAAATCTATTTTATATTTAGAAAGATAGGTCTGCTCTCAAGTCTGTATAACTGAGAATTGTAATGTAAATAACATGTGAAGATTACAAACATGGTGGAACTGAGCAACACAAAAGTCAGAAAGTTTTTCTCCCACCAATGTTTTCCAAAACAAAACTAATTTTCATTAGAATACCAACAAAACTATCCTAGTGGACAGTAATTCATTCTCAAGATCACAAGTATGACAATCACATATATAACTGACAAAAAGAACTATCCACTACCTTTGTCCATGGAGGGAGAGCAACATCGCCTAAAGGTTCACCATCCTGCTTAACACCAAGATGATATGAATTTGAATTTTCAAGAAACTCAGGCATACAAAATAATTCAGGAATAAGCTCTTTGACATCACTTGTATCTGATAAGCTGTTTCTGTAAGTGCTGATCAATACTTTGTAAGAGACGATCTGCATGGCCAAACTTGCCACCCTGCACAAGAAGTGTCAGACAGGCATAAATAGTGAACAACATCACATATTAAAGCTAGTGTTTTGTGAACTATGTGACAATATGGCATGAAAATGCTGTATTAACAAAAGATGAGTAATGTTTTGATAATACGAGAACAGGATGCTTAGTTCTTATGAAAAGAGGGGTGAAAATATTCAAGCACATTGACAACCTGAAGGCTATGATGCAGAGTTGTAAAAGGCTCGAGCCTGAGCAAGCACTGACAACAACTGCTGTCGAGCTGGCCGCCTCACAGTCCAAAAGCACCGTACCGCCTCAGGGCCAGTCGTCCCACCGCACAACGCCGCTGCGCTGCCGCCCACCACACATAGGCCTAGCGAGGCCACAATGAGAAGGCAAGCGGACAAAGGCGACCAAGGCGAGCGTAAGGAGAGTCCCCGCCGCTGTCGGGAGCAGGCCGGAGGCCGCCCCCAACGACGACGAGAAGGAAGAGCGTGGCAGCTGTGGGTGGAAACCCTAGATCGCGTGTTGGGTGAATGGTGTACTAGGTTTTTGCCCCGTGGTTTGTGTTAGTGATCGTGATCAAATGATGGGTTTCCCAGTGATGCTTCATGTTTTCTAGTTGCAACCAAGTCTGAAACCGAGTGGATTTATTTTTTGTTCCATATTTTTCTGTCTATTTTTTTTAACCGTAAATTAGAATGCTTAGATGTATGTAAAGGTTATTTAGATTTCTTTACTATACTTAGCACAATTGTTATATGACACATTGTTTTTTTATAGGAAAACTTCATCCTCGAGCCCGAGTCTGAATATTTTTCATAATAATACTCTACTGACTTTGGCTTTAGTGATGAATAAATTCGCTTTATCGAAATCCCTATAATCCTTCTATATGACTTTTTTTCTGCTGAAATACTGGAAAATAGGATGACCCCAGTTCAAGAAATGTTCATAACTCGAAACATAAAAGTCTGACATCTATATGTAGCCATAGATATCATTTTTCCTTTGAAGAATAGATATCAATACATCGGCAATGAAAATGTGAGCAAGCAAAGATGCTCGCCACATGAAGAATTCACTGGCAACATTTTACCTACAATTGCTAAACAATACGAATGGCACAGATAGAGCGCTACAAGTACAAACATCTCGAGTTTATCAAAAGAATCGGAGCTCAGCAATCTGAACAACCACGTATCATGTGCTCTCATCTGAATCTCAGTTTCAGTCACCCCTTCGTGACATGAAAACTGACCCCATTCAGGTTCAGAGAGGCCTTGTCCGCGCCCTGAAGCCCGGCCGCAGAGAAGCGCGTTCTTCGGGATCGGGTTCTCGTCCCGCCATGAGTTCGCCGGCGAGTAGACCCGGAGGTAGAACTGCTGGCCGAGGTACTTGCCTGCCCCAGCTCTCCGACCTGACGTTCCACATCCCCACGTTGTCCAAAGGCATGTAAATCGCAGTCCAGTACAACATTTGGGGGGATGTATGGGTGCAAATTATAACTTTCAACGTGAAAAGATAGACAGAAATTATATTTGATTTTACAGGTCACTGTATAAAAAATACCACGAACGTATAGATATACGAGCATGCATGGAATGAGGTATTTATATTTCTGCAATGGCAAGATGATTGAATTGTCGATCATGGCTAATTGATAACATAAAGTACTACTAATTATGTAGGATAACATTGAGCAATAGTTCAGAAGTATGAAACATCAACACTGGATAATAGAAAGGTCTGAGATAATAGTATATATATTATATATACAAATAAGATAGCTGTGAACAAAGGATATAGTTGATTGCGTGCTGAGCTGAGGATAGTACTCAATCAATAGAAGTTGAAGACCTGCATGTAATATACAAGATATGTTACTATACTTAGAAATATTATGCAAGTCACAAATGATATTATATAGCAAGGAAAAGATAACATATCTGACCTTTTCAAATAGAGTAGACATTTAGTTCCAGGCACTATTTCTTCTTGCTGTATGCAAAGACACAGATATCTCCTATTTTGATGTTAGTTCTTTGCATAAACCGACTCCAATTAGTTGTTATGGTGGCTC
Source organism: Stipa capillata (assembly GCA_019208055.1). Taxonomy (NCBI): domain Eukaryota; kingdom Viridiplantae; phylum Streptophyta; class Magnoliopsida; order Poales; family Poaceae; genus Stipa; species Stipa capillata. Next base: position 2,571 of record JAGXJF010001169.1, read on the forward strand.
ATTTGTCTTGTCCTATCTTTAGACAGACCTGATCTGCAACCTTCTTCTCTATTTTTTTGATAGGTAGACAGTTGATTGGTTCATGTAAAAAGTTCTTGAGATATGCATTTGTGAAGCTCACTGAAAAGTACTGGAAATGCAATATGAAGACCAGAATAAGATTATGTTATATACTATATCTATGTGAAATGTTAGAAATGAAACATTTACTTTACCATTCTACCGTTTGGAACAATGAATGTTTTGTTCATTGTACATATGTAGTGTGGTATTATACGTTCTTTAGTACCAATAATCTGTTTGAGATGCTCTAAGTTATCGTTTGTCATTTCCAAGTCATTGCCAAAGACATTTAGATTGTTGTAGCCTTGAATTGACTGGGAACAAGAGGGGCCTGCATGAAATGGAATAAGTTTGGCAAAGAAGAAGCAATTGTTATTTGGATATATAATATTGTCAGTTGTTATGTTACCTCGTTTAATGATGTTGTTTGACAGCTTTGGTTTTTTAATTGCATGACAATGATTGGAACTGTGGATTTTCTTTGGTAGGTCCGAAGCTGTGTAAGAAATGACTATAGAATTAGGCCCGTAATATGAAAGACCCAGAAAAGAAGCATTATACAATAGTGGTCTTTTCAAAATGAATTAACTATTACAGGCAATTAAGAACATATTTGGTATATAATATCATTATATTACCTTGTTTAGTAACCTTCTTTGATGACTTTAGTTTTTGTATTGGAGGTGAAGGCACTGACTTGTCCATATTCTTTTCAAGCTTAGGAACTGTCCACTACACAGGTATATGAAATTTAATATTGTTTGCAGATAGATAGCAGTGGTTGAATAGGCAAATAGTGTCATGTTATTACCCTGTATAGTAAGGTTATTAGATAAACCTAGTTTCATAACTACAGGAACAGTCATGCGATTCTCCATGTTCTTCGAAAGGGTAGGACCTGCATGGGAAAGGAATATAGAATGCGGTATATGGTATATTACATTGAAAGAAAAAGCAGTGGAGAGTTGAAATGATATGTTCTACAGACCATCGTCATCACTGATGTAAATGATATCCTTGGATTGAGGTAAATTTACAGTGTTGTGCCTATTATTGGAACTGCGGATGTACATAATAACCTCATCACTAGAATCGCTAGATGCTAGAAAAGGCAAAGGGAGCATTTATGTAGAACATATAAAACATTAGAGATATTGTACCAGGATGATCAGGTGCTGATTGCTTAATTTCCATTTTGTCGTAGTTGTAAATCTGCAGAGTATATTGAATATATTAATGCAATGAAGTAGAACAAAATATATTTATGTGAATGCAATATCGGATACTTATAGTGTCATTATGAATGAAATTGCCCTGTAAATACCTTGAACATACCTGGTAACTAATATTAGAAGTTGTTCATTGTTGGACTAATTATTTACATAAAATCTAATGTTCTAGACAAAGATTAATCAATAAATAACAATGTAGAGTGAGTGAAAGCGGTGAGATTAGCGAACTGCAATATAGTTAAGATGGTAAATTTCAGAGTAGGATCAGTACCATATAGTGGCAAAATAGGCGGACGTTATCCGATATAAATAGAAGTAATGCGCTGTAGTTCGATCTATGTTAGATCCAATAAATTAGCACAGTATCTGGACAGATATTCGATCTTTTATGATAAGATGAGTTACCTTGTAAACTAATATTGCGGATAGATGCTGACCCTAAAGGTACCAGGACCGAAACTGTTTATAGCATTATTATTTATCGTTAGGATGGCCAATGTATCCGGACGGAAAATAGCATAGATGACAAAGGCTAAATTTCTAGCTACAGATGGTTATGGATGAACGATGCTTTTACGATCTGGTAATCTTTCGATGGGTTGCAGAAGAACGTATTGTAAATTTATAGTCCCTGAAGATCTAGGTCAAATGTATGAACTAAAGCTTCAAGAAAATCGCCAGGAGAAGATCGATGAAAGTGCATATACCTGTATTGAAAGATCTCTGTACTTAGTAGGTAAAATGCAATAGTGAAGGGCGGTGTAGATCGAATGTTCTTGCCGGAATGATCGCTTCTTGAGAAGGGCACAGCAAAGGATGGAAACGCGCTGGTTCTTGCGGGAAGCGGAAGAGGTAGGAAGACTTTTTTTTTCACATCAGCATCGGGAGCTCCGTAATTTATTGCTCTATTAATTGGGCCGAGATACCTGTGTTATAGTCCCGAATAGGCTGTAATGGGCTGTCTTTCTGGTCACTGTGGTTGACTCGTCTGTGTTACTTAATATTTCACTCTGTACAAGTCTGTTGTCAGGTATTTAGGTCCTGAATTTATTGTCTGTTCTGGCCTGTAGCAAGGAGACATTGCCCACCACTCGTTTTGTTGCTTAGAATATATATGTCACGTCTTCCCGACTCCTTACCTGAGATCTTCATTTTTTTGTCGCTGTATTTTTTGTTAGCTGAAAGGTACATTAGTACATAAGAAAAGATTTACCTTTTTTGTAAAAATAAAGGTCGACTCCTCTTGTTTGATACAAAGGCCTTGTCAAAGAGTTGTGATACGTGTCACTGAACACAGCTGAGAGTTTGGCATACGAATTCTTTGTATCACAAGAGTTGTGCTGGATTGGGGCTCCACGCCGTATAACAAGGCCCCAAATATAAAGACGGGGGGGTCCTTCCGCGTTCCCCATTCCCCTTCCTCGCCGTCGCGCACTGACGCCCCACGAACCCTAGATCGATATCTGCCACGCCGCTCCGCGCGTCCAATCCGAAGCAGTGACAATGGAAGTGCAGCAGAATCAGCCCCCCGACTACCCTAGCTGGGTGGTGTTGGACCAAACGTTCCGTTACTCGGACCCCCGGTCCTTCCGCGCCGACGACGAGACCTCCGCGGAGTTACGTGCCACCACCGGCGAGCTCGTCCGCGTGGCCTTCACCCTCCACCCGCTGCCGGGGTCGTCCGGCCTCCGCCTCTACTGCTCGAAAGAGCGGGAGCCGCTTATGTGGGACACCATCGTGGCGGCCCACGGCGACGCCGTCCTCTTCCGCTTCGTGGTGGACTTCGATGGCCTTCCTACCCTCCGGCGTTATGCCATGGATTATTTCCTCTACAGGGCCGGTACCTCCGGTCCCAAGCTCTCTCTACTCCCACGCTGCTATTCCACCGAGGATGAGATCATGGTCGCCGCCGCGTCGAAGACCGGTTCCTGGAGAACCGAGTGGCGCATGGTGGACAGGAAGTCCATTGGCCTTCTGACTGCTGGTGAAGATTTCGTGGTGGCTGAGCTTAACTTGGATTGGGCCGTCGGCAATGACTCTCCGCTGGAGGCCGAGCTCTTCAGGCTCCACTCGACATCATCGCAGGGGGAAGCTGGCGGCCAGTGGGAGCTTTTGCGTGCAAGGAGCCGTGACAGCAAGGTCAGATTCCGGGACGTGCTCTGGTGGGAAACACATAGAGTTGTCCCTTTCTCTAGTTACCTGTGCTGGGTTGATTACCACAGAGGTATATTGTTCTGCGATGTCTACCACGATAGCCCTGACCTCCAGTACCTCCGGTTACCTGTCGACGAACCCCCCCGTGGTCCTGATATCAATGGTGGTCGATTGCCACAGGTATCCCGGACTGTGTGTGTCACCAAAGGAGAGATCATGATGTTTATCACTGTTGACAGGAGCAATGATACATGCAGTTGTAAGCACGGTTCTAATTTCACCATGATTGTCTGGAGATTGAAGGAAATAGGTTACAGTGATTATATCTGGGTGGAGCATTTCAGGATTAAAGCTGATGAACTCTGGGCTATGCCTATGACTGGTTATGATCATAATCAGTTCCCCCGTCTTGTGCCAAAATTCCCTCTTGTGAGCATGGATGACCCCCGCATCCTCTACTTCGTGTTGACCAATAGGCCCACTCCTATCCGTGCCGATGCGAAGACATGGATAGTCACTCTCGACATGGAGAGCAGGACGACCCTGCGATGCGATGGTATCGGAGCATACCCATCCGACGGCGATGCGGGCATGGCCTCTTACAACATCTTTGGCAACAGTGGCTTCTTTCCCAGCGAGTTCTCTAAGTACCTGAAGAAGCTCGTCCCAAGGTAATAGATTCATTTTAACTGTTTACCCATTCATGTAGATTTCTTTCTTTCATTCTTTTTGCCTGGCTGGTGATATTTTCGTGTTCTTAGTTAGTATTCCCTCTGATCCTTTTTTGGCCTACGCAAGTTTGCGAGTTTAGGTTTGTTAGCACGAACATGTAACTTAACTACCTGAACCTGGATGGCCCTTCTGACAAAACGTTGAAACACCTGGTATTATCATCAGTTTCATTGTGTCTTCTGTAGCCCAATGTGTCTGTATGTAGTAACAGTATTCATCGAAACATCGAGTGTGTTGTTTTCTTATCTCATCTTAGAGAGAGATTTTTTTTTCAATCCCAGTATGTTTCTTGTCATTTGTAAGCTGAACTTGAAGATACCTTTTTATAGCATTTACTAGTGGTTTAGTATGGGGTTTCTCTTAGGTGTTCTGTTTCTCCAATCTTCTTACTTTAAGATCTTGAGTTTGATTCGCAGAATAGATAGCACTGGCATGTGCATAAGTATTTTACTGAAAGAACGGATCCATCCACCAACTTACTGCTATCTGTAGCTATTATGACCTTTGAAAGATGTAATTTTCTGGCCTTTCCAAATGACAAGAGAACTTCTGTGAGTAAGTTCATTATCATGTGATAAACTCCTGGGGGTATATTAAGCCACAGAGGTACAAAGCTGGCACATTGGTGCTGCATACTACGAGTCCTTTGAAGTATACTACTTGCAAGATTGAGGTAACAGATTTTTCAAAAATAAAATAAAAAAATATGAGATGACAGAATGTGATGGCCCTGCTTTAGCTGGAGGTTGTGTGTGCTTGAGGTTCCTATGATTCTATGATTATTGCTTTTCTGGCATATTTACTCTTCTCTGTACTGAAAGTGTTGTCGAGATGATTATCATTGTGGATAGTGATCACTACATCTTGACTCTTGTAGGGACACTGCTATCATGGAGAAGAAGAAGAAGAAGAAGAAGAAGAAGAAGAAGAAGTACACTTCCTGATCTGATGGCTCGCGAGAATCCAACTGGATGCTATGTTTCAGTTTAACTGCAGTGGCTCTATATTTGTTGGTAGACTGCATGTTTATGTGGGTTTTACTATTATCATATAATATCAACTAGTATGAACTATGTGTTGGTATTCAGATTAGGGAGCTGAACCGTTAAATTTATCTCCAGATTATCATCTGATTACACTATATATGTATATATGGTGGAGTGAAACACCACTTGCATCAGCAGTAAGCAGACTTTTACGAACTTGCTGATGGCTGCAATGCAAGAAGAATATCTGCCATCCTTGATGGTTTCCCAGCATGTTTGTAAACCGTCTGGTTCCAGGGCCTTGTAGGGCTATTCGAATGTTTGCGGGACCTCTGAACTCAAGTACCTATCATCTGTAGCTAGCTTACGGTGGGGACCTGAGTACCTGACTGATGTTACTAGGTTGTGGAAAAAAACCTGAGTCCTCGTGCCAGGCAAGCCGAGGGAGGGCTAACAGTTCCTCGTGTTACTATGGTCAGATTGCTGCGAACAAATGATAATGGGTGGTTCATTTCAGAGCATAGGACAGTGCATAACCGTGAACTTCTACACCATTGTTCGCGGAAGGTGCACTTGATTTGTGATAGTGGCAGGCTAAGGCGCCCAGTTTCTAGCGCATAGTCCCGGCTGACGGTCCTCTGGCCGAAGGTCGGTGAGGTGAGAGATAGGGCATAGTTAGGTTCCTTGCCCTGTGAAATTATATTCTTAGTTTCTGAACATTTTGGAAAGTACGAGTCGTCTTCAGTACAGCGACATTTAGTACGCTATAGACTTCACATGAGCGATGGAAAGACACCGGTCTCTTTTAAAGTACAGCCGTGATTTGGGCACCTGTAGAACCTTCGCCCAGGATTGTCGGCAGTATTGGAGACGGAGCACCTCATCTTCCTCTGCCTACAGTCCGGGCAGGTCACTCAAGGGCATGGCGGCGCCACGACGGCCCTGAACCTGGAGGATTCAGAGGACTGCGACATCACTGCTGCAATGGGTGGATGGTTGCCATGGCGAATGGAGATGGCGTGGGGATTGACGGCAGACTGGCTGTGTTTGTGTCAATAAATAGCACGGTACAGGAACTGTAGTTGGTGGATGAATTGAATGACAATGCCGTCCATTTGGTCCGTTAGGCTGGCCAATTGTTTTGTCAAAAAAAAACACTTGGCCAATTAATCTCACTCATAGAATTGACAAATTCCTGACAATTTAATCTTCACCCAGTTGGTGCAAAATTGGCCAAGAAGAGGAAAACTAGAACAAATTCCACAACCACATGCTTGGTGGGGATCATCTTCACCACTTCGAGGAAAGTGGGCTCTCTCAAGCTCATTGCCAGGTCGTATCTCAGCCTTGTGAAATTAGCTCCGCTAGCAGTTCTAATTCAAGTGCTTCGACGTGGGCCCTTGCTTTTACTAGCTGTTTCTCCAGGTGCTCCATCCTTGAGCTTCCTGAGACCACTGTGCTCCCTTGGTTCTCATCGTCAGAGCCCCTAGATTCGGAAAGTGGAATTGGTTGCATGAGTGAGGTCCCGTCCAGGCGAGTTCCCATGGGAGGAGAGGACAGCCCAAACAATGGGTCCTGTAGCAAAAGAATTACATAGTTATCTCAGTGCCAGCGATATTCTGTTCCTCTATGAGATATTAAGTTTCAGATGCTTAAGAAATACATAGTTAGGTAAAGAGTAAATTGCACCAGAAGTGACACAACTTGGCAGTTATGCTCACTTGAGTGCCACAACTTGAAAACACTACAAATCGGTGTCACAACTTGGCAACCATGCTCATTTGAGTGCTAATTGCGCCACGATAACAAATTTTGCCACGGTGGACAGACGACGTGGACGGGGAGAGCGATGCTAATTCGCCTGGTTGTGGTTGGTCCATGGTGGACAGACGACGTGGACGGGGAGAGCGATGCTAATTCGTCTGGTTGTGGTTGGTTTCGCAGCATCGAGGAGGAGAACAAGGAGCTTAGCATCGAGAAAGAGAACAAGGAGCTGAGGGAGAAGATAGAAGCAGTGCAATTTCTGAAGATTCGGAGACAAGAGACAGAAAAGAAATGAAGATGAAGGCTGTGCGTTTTGGTTTCTTTGTGATTGTGAATGTGTAATTGTAATTGTAGTACTTTGTGCTGTATGCTATTATGGAATGAAAATGTTGTCTTTGTGCCCTTACAATCAGTGTGCAATACTGTGCGTGTTTGTCATGAAAACACATGCAAATTGTTTGAGTTTGAGAGTAACCATTCTGTGCAATTTTGCAAGGAACCTAAATCATCTTTTTTGCATCAGGTTCAGGTTTGCTAGCATTGAATTTTGTCAAGAACGTCGCAGTTCTGGAAACTGAAGAACTGAATTGCAGTTATAGAATCTGAAGAGCTGAAATTTGTCAAGAACAAGAATATATGCTAGCATTGATTGGTATCTCTCTTAATTTGGTCCAGGCCACCATGAATGAGTGTACTGAAAATGCTATGCGTGTTTGTGATGAAAACAGATTCAAAAATAGCTTCAGGTTGAGAGTAACCATGGTGTGCAAAATATAGAACACCAATTAAAAAAAAACCTGAACCTGAACCTGTTTGTAACAGGACGCGAGGGTCAGATTGTGGCCTAATCACCGATAAAAAAAGAAGGGTCAAACTTACTTTCGCTGTAGATGCTCCAAGAATTTATGTGACGAGATGGGAATTTCTTACCATGGTTCCGAAGTTGATGACTGCATTAGCAGGGATCTCATTTCCTCGGGTACTAGGTAGGTCTGGCTCTGGCAGTTCCCTAGCTTCAATTACTTCTGATGGTTCACTTCCCAAGTCAGTGGATAATGATGCACAGGACATGCAAGTTCTAGCGCTGCAAACAAGAAAGTTCCCGTACAAAGTTAAAATTAGAAGGTATAATTCTATTTAAGCAGAGAAGAAAGTTAAAGAGTCACAAGATTATACAGGTCAGCGATGATTTTGCTCAGGCTGCTATCCAGCAGATAAGCCATAATTTCAGGCAGAAAATTGCCAAAAGTTTCAGGTATCAGGAGTTCAAAATCGTCGCCAAAAGAGATGCCCATGTCCTGCATGAGTTATTGTCAGATGTTAAAACTTGCTATATACTCTTTGAAGTGATTTATAAGATCTTTAGTTTTGTAAGTTGCAACCTTGCAATGTCCTGATATGTGTGTACAATAATTTCTTATGTAGCGAAAAGCACTTTTGTTGCTATCGCTCTCATATTTTGACTCCTTTTCATCAGTTTCATATAGTGCCACCTTTAGCATCACATCAATTTTTTCCATATCATCAAACCAACTGATTTTAGCAGTAGATTTCTTCACTGCTTTCATGAACTCAATTTCCTGTAAAGAATTGAAACCATCCCAATTTATCTTGAGCAGAAACACTAAGCACATTCTTGCTTTCTCTGTCATTAGCGCACAGTGAGAATCAATAGCTAGCCTGCGCCAGTTTTCCAAACCGCCTCGGCCAATTTGTTCCAGAAGCTCAAGCAAATGGTCAAAGTAGTGTGGGAGCATTCCTTGATATGTAAAATGAAGTCTCAGATATTCTGCCAGCCTTTTTCCATCATTTTGTATCTCTTCAGACCGTGCAAGTCTGTCTTTGGGCTTTACAAGGGTATGCACGGTTCCATCAACTATGACGAAATGTGTCAAATTGAATGAACCATCCCAAGTTCTACGAGCAGCAAGCTCTCTTGTGATACAGTGCACCCAACTAGTTAATACGCCCTGATGCTTCATCAGTGAGTTTCACTCTTGTCTTACTAGCACCTCCCCTGGTTGGAACCTTGACCTTTCGGACTAGACCATTCCCCATGCCATCATCTCTTTCCTTCTTAGCTCTAACGAAAAACTGTTGAAGTGTAACCTTGCAGTCCAGTTTGGGACTCTGCATAGTAAAAAAAAATTGTCAAAGAAAGAAACTTCATTTGAGAAAACACTAATGTCTAATCAGAAATACAGATTACGTGCATAGCTATTGACTATCCAAAAGTCGAAAAGTGAACACTTTCATAGATTAAGAGAAGCAATCAATTTGGTGATCAGCCAAATATATGAGCTGATGACATCGAAGCTAGTGGCAATACTGGAGCTCTCCCTCATGGGTCCCAATCTCTACACAATCAACTTCAAGATCAGCATCAACTCCAAGCTTGTACTGCAGACAACTCTTCTCCTACTGAACAAGCTCCTTCACGCAATGTCCAACCAATTGATGATGTGGATGGGGCAATGGCGCCAGCCCTTAAGGCGCCACAGGCTCCATGAGTCTTTATCTTGGAATTGTAGAGGGACTGGTGGCTCCCTCCGCAATTCTAGAATGAGCCACCTAAGGAGATTGATAGTCTCAACTTTTGCTAAGGTAATTTTCGTTTCAGAAATTCGTTCCAACATATATACTGTAACTGATCTTGTTAAATATCTTCCTGTGCATGATAGCTACATACAACCTGCGAATGGAATTGCTGGGAATGCTGAGGGTCTCTAGCTTTTGTGGACTGAAGATGTGCAAGTAGAAGTGATGGACTACTCAGCAAACTACATCCTAGCTAATGTTCAGTACTTAGATCTTATGTTTCCTTTAGGTTAGCCTGTATCTATGGTGATCCGAGACATGTAAATAATCCTAGAATCTGGCAGAAAGTAGGAGCTTTTGCTAATATGGATGCTAACATCCCTCTAGTCTGTACGGGGGATTTCAATGAAATTATGGATATTAATGAAAAAATCAGTACTTGTCCTACTAATATCTCTCGCATCAGGAATTTTTGTGCTATTATCAAAAACTGTGGTTGATAGATATGGGTTACAGTGGGCCGGCTTATACTTGGACCAACAAAAGGTTTGCCTCTAATCCGACTTATCAAAGATTAGATAAGAGTTTTAGCTAATACTGCCTGGTGTGCTAAATTTCCAAATACTAATCACCTCCCTATGCTTTATGGTGATCACATGCCTATCCTAACAGTACCCTTTTCGAATAATCATAAACCCAAAAAAGCTTTAAATTCGAGAGTTGGTGGATTTATGAAGATGATTTTCATGATACTTGCAAGAATGCTTGGCTTGATGCCTCTCGTCTTCCTTTTACTGCTAGAACTAAACATCTTGGTAATAAACTCATGAAACGGTCTAAAAGCTCTAAAACTTCTCTAAACAGTCAACTCCAAACTATTGCAAAAAGAGTAGCTGACATTCAAGGTAAGCCTGTTTCTCAACAAGACCACAATGAGGAAGAAACTCTTCGAATTCAACATTCAAAAGTATCTCAGAAAATTAATGAATACTACAGGCAAAGATGTAAAAAACACTGGATTATTAAGGGTGACAGGAATACTTCCTTCTTTCATGCTTCGGTGATTAAAAGGAGAAGGAAACCAGAATTACAAATGTCAAAGGTGAGCAAGGTAATGAATACCAGGAAGATCATAATATAACTAGATGCTTCACTAATTATGTTGCAAATCTATTTGCTTCTAATTTTCAGGACCAACAACCAAGAACAACTGCGACCACCCATCAAATACAAGATGAAGAACTCATGACAATTGCAATTGCGAGAGGGATTGCTTACTTGACTCTTCTATCCATCTGGCTGCTGAATCCTTCATAAAATTGTGCAATGCTGCCACACCATGGTTTAGAAACATGAGAGACATTCCAATTTCGTGCAGTTTCAACGGTTTGAAGAGAGGATTGGCCAGAGGCCGAAGCTGTCGGTCCAGTCGAATCCTGTCAGAATGAGACATTCTTGACACAGATGCTCTAACCAGTGGATTTATCGGCATCGTCCCGCCGGCTCGCCTCTCGCCGCCGCCGCCCGCGTCTTGGTCCAGCCGAGCCCATGGATGAGGCGGTTTTGCAGCCGCCGCCCTCAGCCGGAATACCTCCGAGCCGCCGTCGGCGTCGCCTTCTCCGTCGCCGTCACCGTCGCTCTGATCCCTCTAGGGTTTTGCCGGAATGGGGGTTTTGGAGTTGGACCTGCGAGGGAGCGGCGAAGTCGGCGCGGCACGAACCCGAACTCCAAGGTAGTGGTCGTGAAATAAATTGGTATGGTGGTGGGCTTGGTGGCCCACCTGTTCTGCATGGTGTGTGATCCTTATGTTCACTGACGATGAGATGCCTACATTCGATACCCGAAAACGATATGTTTTCCCTGGCAAGATCACATCAAGCAGGTTTAGTCCAACTCCGTCTATACTCTATATACAAAAACGAAGTACTTGTCAGGTATTTTGCTCTGGTTACTCTGATAATTACCTTGGAATGGCAGGTCATTACCACTGTCCAAAATGCCTTTCAAATCCTGCAACAGTTTTAGTTAGGTGATGTGCCAAAATAGCACTACGAGACTAAGATGCAATGCTAAGTACCATCCTTTCCTTGAAATGTTGCACTTTGGTACGTCAAAACTATAAGCTTACAGTGTGATTGAGCTTGAAACCAGTCACCAGCCAATATGGTGAAATTGCGCGCGCGCCACGCAACGCCACGCCGTCTCCGAACCCCATCATTAGTCACCCGAACCGAGTGGAGTTCAGAAATAGTGGAGTACAATTAAATTTGCCCCTATCGTCTGCTTCATTCTTGATCGGAGTTATCTCAACCTTGTGTCACCACCGAGGGATTGTGCACAAGGCGGAGGCTGCCAGCACGCGGAACAACCATGGCGGCGGAGCCAATGGAGGAGATTTTGCCAGAGTGGTAAGGGTCGCAAGATGGAGCTATCGGCAACGTGAGAACAACGATAGCGGTAGAACCGAGGGAGGAGACCTTGTTGGAGTTAGGGGTTAAGGTTAGCGGGAGAGGATGTTAGAAGGAACAAAGACTTGATCCGGCGGTGGTAGCCACCGGACACGACGAGCTGGAGGCGGTGGTATTGATAGAGATGGGGTTGGATTAGGGAGACGTGGTGGTGTGAGAGGAAGAAGAAGAAAAAGAGCAGGGTGGTGTGAGAGGAAGAAGAAGAAGAAAAAGAGTGGGTTATTGAATTAACTTCAATGGTTCGAAAAAGTTGACTGTGATTTGAGACGATCGAGGTAGAGGCGGATCCGCAAAATTTGGCATAATGGTTACCCAAGTCGACAGTGGTAACCAATGTTCATGTAGAAACTGAACTTATTCATCAAATGCGAGTGCGGATTCTGCAGATGATCAGAACACATTAATTCATCTATTTCTTAACATTTTCCCATTTGTGGAACAGTGATAGGCTGTCACTGCGTGCTGGATCACTTGGCACAATGGTCCTGGTCATACAGTCATTGCTGTATCACAACATGCATTAACTTCAAACGTTGGAAGCCAAATGACACCTTAGATCAGCAACCAGGAAGTAAACGATTATTGATGATTGATCCCTCAGATCCATCGACACAATCTTTAAACATATGGAAAGCGGTAGGCATTAAAATGTAGATAGTGATGATGTACAAAAAGAAGGAAAAATCTGTCCAAAATCAACTAAATTTCACTTCTCCAAGGCAAGGCAAGCTTCTTGTGCCGGTCCAGATCATCGAGTTAACTTGAGCGAGTGTAATCTTCTGAATCACAGGAGTTAAACATAAGGGGCTTTGAGGGGCAAGTTTAGCCTTCGCATCAGTTAAAGTGACTCTCTGTATCCCTTCAAGAAATGGACCGCCTGCAACAAACCTATCGTCTCGTCAGTTTACAATGCTCATTTTGCAGTTGAAATGCAGATACATCCAACTCACTCAACGATTTCATACTACGCGCGTGAGCTTGAGCTGCGGTGAATGCACATGAATACCACTGCTAAGGGTGCCTGCCTTCTATTCTGGGTCATATGCAACATCAAGAGAAGGATCCACTGGCTCTTTCATGGTGTTCGAGTCGAGCAGCGGTTTTACCATTGCAGATGATCAAGAACAACTTGTCAATTCAAAGGGTTTCAGAAGTTCATAACTTCATGACTTCCTGTTTTCCATTCACATTTTAGACTTACTGTTGAATTGTTAGCTTCCTCTCTTATACGATCAAACAATAATATTCAATGAACTGATTGGAATCTATAAATAATAAAGTTTATCAGCACATTCTGCTATGTTTGCCCTATCACTAGACTTTGTCTGGGAAGAGTCCATCGTTTCCATCCTGCCACTTATTCAAGAGCAAAACTACATGTGCAAACACATCAGTCCCCTTATTTATGATCCCTTGCATGAGTACTCTGGAGGAAAATTACAACACTGTTTTTGGTCTTCAGGGTAATATAAAATCATCATGAAGCAGTGGTAGGAACATATCAAACTCACCTGAATGGGCCTTCAATTGGGAACCACAACATGATGCTCCATTTGTCAGGAACCTGCTTTGCAAGCCCAAAATCCGAGATCTGTACAAGGACGGAGCAAAAATGCTGCGCTTGACATCCCTAGGAATCTGTAGAGTGGACTATGCTAGTCTTACAAACTAACAACAGAACACATACCTGAGGTTGATACTCTTCAGTTAGAATATTTAAAGCCTGATGTCTTGGCAAATTATGCATCTATGGCAGCCTTCATGTAGGTAAAGCAGCCCTTCAGCAATTCCAAGTACAATATTGAATCCGACCTTCCACTTGAGGGTGCTCTTTGCACCTGATCAGCTAAAACTCCATTGCAGCACTAGACTAAGGACACCTTAAATACACTCTAAATCTATTTTCTTTAGGAAAAACGTGATGCTTCAGACCATGCATGTGTTACTGATCATGGTAGGACAGGGGACCTAAGGCCTATTCGAGATAGCCCTGCAGTGCCCTGACAGCAGCCGCACCACAAGTGCAGGAAGAGGGAGACTGGGCATAGATTGATTTACTTCTTGCTTATGATAATAGATGCGCCTAGCTCCTTATATAGAGCTGGCCCTAACAACACCAATCTGTTTGAGTCATTTGTAAAACCTCGTGCATATATTTGTCCAGTTTCCTAGTTCATGGATCCAGATGCAACCTGTGGTGCAATTTACTCTTGGGAGTTCCAGTGCTGAAAATGGTCAGTATGGATTACTTCCAAGAATGCAGTTATTCCACATATTGCAGTTTTTTAAAGGAGAATTACTGTATTAGAATCAAATTGGTGCTCAGTCACAAACTCATCCGGAGTATCATGTCGGACAAGCTAAGGCCTCATTTGAGTATTTGATTGCTAAATGAGTGTCTGCCTTGTTGAAAGTATGGTATTCACACTATGGTATCTGATTATTTGATCACCTCATAGGATTCTGTCAGTCAGTATTACAGTGGAATACAGCATTTCTAGTTCGAAGTTAAGGTATGACTAACCATTTTGGTATAGGAGGATGAAGAGAAGCTGGGATCTGTCCTGCCGCTGTTTCTCAGTGGTGTATCCGGTGCTGTCATGCTACTTAACCATGCAGTGATTGGTTCTCCTGTCTGTTGATATGAACCAACCATATCGGGGTTATGAATGCTAGTATTGTCGCTGCAAAGTTGTATCTGTGTAAATAGTATTACAGAGTACTTCTACATTAATGATGCTATGAGATCACATTTTTGTACTCTGTAACTTAAATGGTCAAACTTTGTTCTTTGAAGCAAATGATTAAAAAAAAAGATCTTCGAAAATTTACATGAAAAAGGCTGGCAGACGGTCACATCAAAAAAATCACATTACAAAAGGCTGGTAGCCAGTTACTAGTCTATTCCGGTTTTGCTATTTTTGTTTTTCGTTTTTACATAATTTTTTCCTCATAGTATATTGATGAATGATGTCTCAATGTGGCAAAATTATGTAAACTACGATTCTTTCTTAGCTACTCAAAACTTGCCGGAAGAAGTCGCAAATCCCAACAACATAAATTTCTAGCTCGTTCAATCACCGGTTAGTATAACACATAACTGCAAGACACAATTTGAAGGTATATGAATACATGAGCTGTAATATGGAGAAAAAATACTACTAAACAAGTCCATTATGTATCTGATTTTATTTTTACACAGTAAGTCTATGTACCTATCCAACATTTTTTGAAGTCTAATTCTTTTGAGTTGATAGTTTATTTAGCATCACTCTATATGCTCTCATGATGAGCCCCTACATAAATAGGTGCGGTAGAGGTAGACTGTTAGATATTATACAGAAATAAACTGCTCCAATGTACAAGAACTGTATGACAGCTATACCACCAATATGGCAATCAAACTAATACAAAAGGAAACAATGAAAGGTATATTACCCCCAAAGCTCAGCAGCTGTAGTTTCCTGTTCCTGTGGATCTGATCTATAGTTAGGGAGCAATATATATAATGACAGGGTTGAAGGTGCAAGGCAGTAAACAAAAAACTCACCATAGCTGGTCAGCGGAATAGAGAATAGCTTAAGTATGAAGCCGTCCAAGTTGAACCAGGAGTAGGTAATGCGGGGATTCTTGGACCCAGAAGACACAGTTCAATGTAGAAATAAAACTATGACTACAGTTCTATAACCTTTTCTAATGAGACATGAGTGCAAAGATGAAATATCTGCATAAAATGGAACGATGATGACCATAAGATTGGGACAAGAAAAAAGGAGCAATATGACAAACATGTTTGGCTTTCCAGATCACAAAATGCATAGCAAAGATAGGTAGCACATAGTCTACACTCTACAGACTGGAGAAGGCATGAAGTACATACCTCTCAACTGTAATGATGAGAAGTGCCTTTGATTTGACTAGGAATTGAGATGATGATCCCATTTCTGACAAAACTAATCAGCTTGACCAATATGTATTGGGATTTAGCTGATCAAACGGCATCCTAACTGGATATTGCCCATCTCAAGTCAGTTTAGTACAATGGAACGCCCATGCAACTTGCATATGTACCTCACTGCTATCAAAATTGCGCATATGTCTTCCTGGTAAAACAAAAAGAAGGGATTACTTTTAATTAGTTGATGCCTTGATGGAAGTTCTGTACACTTTCTCAAGACTATCTAGAGATGTCAGAGGAACAAAATCATTATTCGATTACATTTGCCAAATTGGTGCAAAGTCGAAGCTTATAACCAATGTATTCTACAGGTGAAAAAAAGACCATATTCTGCCATGAAAGAAGGGGGAACTAACCATTTTCGTCTGGGCAAACCCAAAAACATATGGTCATGTGACAGGGTTAGCTCTGCAACTGTACAGTTTGCAAACACAAGTTTCCTTGATTCAAATAAAAAAAGGGAAAGAAGAATGCACCAATGAGCAGAAAACGACTTCAACTAAGCTTTTAGGCAATAAAGATAAAATGCGGTATATGATTGTGGGGACACTTACCGTTGGATTAGAAGTTCCAGATGAAAAGAGCAGCTTTCAGAAAGCGCCCAATTAATTCAATTGATCCCCAAGGGAAAGAGTGGCCAATGAAATTTACTGTCTATTAGCATGCAAGACAACATCAGTCAAGCAGCCTCTTCATTAACCAGACTGCCAGATGCCTCATGCATGTTATTGGTCACCATGGCATATGTCTGAGAATTAATGCAGCAGTGTCTGTTCTCCATGGTGGCCAGCATCTGAGAACATATGTCAACATGCCCCACTTTGAGTAAACCATCATTTAGAATTTTCCATGCAACTTCATCATGATTATAGCCCAGTTCAAGCAAGTCGCAGCAGAACAGCGATTTAGCCTTCTCAAATTCTCCCTCACTACAAAGGCCTAGTATAAGAAGCTGGTAGGACTCAAGATGAGGCTGAAAGCCGCATTCTATCATGTTGCTAACAAACATTGAGGCCTTCTCAAAGAACTTGGTATCACAACAGCACTTGATGAGCAACGTGTATATCTCTTCATTGGGTTTTATATCTCTTCTACACATATGATCAAGAAGAACACATGCTTCTTTAAGACGGCTCACTTTGCAGAATCCTGCAATGAGAGAACTGTATGTCATTATAGTGGGATTTAAACCATGCTTTTCCATCCTTTCAAGAAGCTGCCAAACAGTGTCCAACTCTATCAAGTTCCACATGCCGGAAGTGTCTACATAACGAACATTAACCAGATCCCCTTTTAGAAGATGCTTGAGAAGAATACAATAGGTCCAGTAATTTGGCTCACATGATGCATCCATCATGTGCTTCAGAGTACAAAATGCACGATTAATATATCCCATATGCCCACAGCCATCAATGAATATGTTATAGGTCACTACATCAGGGGCAACACCTTCTCTTTCCATTTCCAGAATTAAGTTCTCAGCCTCCTCCATTCGACCTTCCTTGCAGTATGAGTTAATGAATACAGTATATGTTGTTGCACTTGGCTTATGTCCTGATGAAGCCATTTCATTGTACATCCTTTTAGCATGGTCATGCTTCCCTTCTCTGAGCATTTCGTTGATTAGAGTTGTATAGGCAACAACAGTACACTTTATTCCCCTGAGAGTCATCTGATCCAGTATTGGCAAAGCTTCCTGCAGCTTCTTTTGTTTGCATAAAGCATGCAATAGTACACTATATGTGTATGAATCTGGTGTGCAGCCCTCACCGATCATCCTCTCTATAAGGGCAGCAGCAATGTCAGTATTACCTGTTTTGCTGAAACCATCAATTAAAGTGGTATATTGTAACTTGTTCAGGGCTACTCCTTTTCTAACAAGAAAGGAATAAGCTTCTTCAGCCCTTCCAGCTTTGCACAGTGCATCAGTTAAGACATTGTGTGCCTGCTCATCAGGTGTCAAACCATTCTGCTCCATCATTTCAAATAACCTGAATGCATTGTCAAATTCATGTTGATTGCACTGGCCTTGAACCAAAGTGGTATAGGTGATAACACCCGGAGTTATTCCATCTTTTTGCATTTTCGTTATTAGCGCCATTGCCTTGTGAAGTTTTTTATCCTGAATCAGCCCGTACATCAGGGAGTTGTAGGTCCAGGCATTTGGCTGGCAACCATTTCGTTCCATCATTTTGAAGACCTCTAGTGCGAAATCAACCTTCCCGCTCTTGCAGTAGCCATCAATTACAGATGTGTAGGTGACAACATTTGGAACTAAACCATTTGCCGAAATTTCATTTAACAACTCTTTAGCCTCTTTTAACCTATCCTTCTTAATGAAGCTGTTGATCAACTTTCCATACACATGTATATCAAGTTTACATTTGCTCGACATCATATTATTTTTCACCCTGACTGCTTCATCAATCCTTTCAGCCTTGCAATACCCATCGATCAAGTTAGTGAATGTAACAACCGTAGGTGTAAAACCTCCCTTAACAACACTATCCAGGAATTCTTCAGCTTCGTCTATCTTCCCATCACAGAGGCCATGAATCAAAGTGTTGTATGTCCAATCATCTGGGTGGCACCCATTTGCTTCCATCATCTCCTTAATCCCCATTGCATCGTTCATCCTTCCTGACTTACAGTACCCTACAATCATTGCATTGTATGTCATAACACTTGGAACAACACCTCCCCGAGGCATTTGATCAAGCAACACTCTGGCATCGCCAACCCTACCCTCCTTACAAAGGCCACTGATCAAGAATGTATATGTGTGCACATTCGCAGAGCATCCATCCCCCCTCATCATCAACAACAGCACAAGTGCCTCCTTTACACGCCTTGCCTCACAGAGCCTCTGAATTAAAATGGTGTAGGAGTACTCATTTCTCTGGCAACCCATCAGTGGCATCATCAGCAATAGCCAGCAAGCCTTTCTCAAGTCACCCTTCGGCAGTACCCCAACACTAGCGCATTACATGTGAATGTATCTGGCTCCAGCCCACACTCCTGCAACAGTCTGAAATACCGGTGAGCCGTGGCAAGATCACCCTCCTTGCAGTATGACTTGATCATCACGTTGTACGTCATCGTATCCGGCAGCAGCCCGTCCCGCACAAGCTGCGAGTACACTCTCTCCATCTCCTCCGTCATGCCGAACCGCGCGAGCGACCTGAGCGCGAAGTTGTAGCACTTTGGGGACAGCGCATGGCGCGCGGCGCCCGTTCGACGGATTGCCTGGATGGCGTCGGCGGACACGCGCATGTCCTCCGCGCTGTCCGAGCAGTTGAACATGGAGAAGACGAGCCTCTCGTAGTGCGCGGGGGACCCGCGGCGCGAGAGGAGATGGAGGAGCGCGGCGTGGGAGGCGGCCGTGTGGCGGAAGCCGGGGCGGCGCGCGACCCATTCGAAGAAGGCGAGCGCGGTGACTGGGTCGAGGGCGGCGGGGGCGGAGGCGGCGCAGGAGAAGAGGTCGGAGACGTGCGCGGGGGTGACGGAGGGGCCCAGGCGCTTGTAGGCGCGGCCCTTGTTCCAGCGGCGCGTGGAGAGGATGCGGCCGAGCTCCGCGACGACGTCCGGGGTGGAGGTGGAGGGGACGGCGGCGGCGGCGGGGTGGGAGAGGGGCGGGAAGCGGCGCATGGCGAGCGGAGGTGGCGGGGTTTAGGGTTTTGCGGCGGCGGAGAGGCTCGGAAGCGTCTGGTTGTGGGGGGTTTAGCCGCGCGCCGGCGCGGAGGCGGAGGGCATGCTTCGCTGGGTTTTTCCTTTTTTCCCTTCCTTTTTCCTCAAAATTCACACTGGTTCCGCAGGCGTCTCAGCAGACAGAAGCCGCTTTATCCATGGGAGATGCGTTTGATCTGCACCGTTGCGTAGATCCGACGGCCCGCACCATCGTGCCTGGATACCCAGTTCCCCGTTCCCTCCGAATCAGCAGCCGGACCTCCTTCGATTTGACTCCGGCCACCGTCCAGCCGCCATACAGCTCCTACTCGATCTCTTCTTAGAGACCAAGCGGCGCTCGTTCTACACCCTAATCGTCATCGGTAACGAGAGTCCTTTGCCAATTTGTAGAACCGTGTCATCCATATATGCACTCAACAGTTTCTTTCTCCACCGGTGTCTCCAGTTCCATTAGCGATCACATCACGCCCGATTTCAGGTATAGATCTAGCACTTCTCCTTCCAAATAACATCACATGTTTATCTCTTCGTATTGTTCCAGAAAGAGCACATCAAAATAGTACCCCATAATTTAGTAGGCTACTACTACTGAGTATTGTTCTCCGATGGTTAGGTCTTGAGGATTATCACGTAAATGATAAAGTTGTTTCGATCTGCCTTCTATCTTCAGTATTGCATCATCACGCGTTGGAACTAGAGCTACTTACTTCCTTCGAGTCAAACTAAAATCATTTTGTAGCTCCTCACAAGTATAATTGGGTAACATAAGTTTGCTGCACTCCTTTGTCCTTAAAAGTATAATTAGGTCATATAGTTTTGCACATTCCTCGACGATCTTGACCTTCCAGCCACGTTTGAGTGGTTAATTTTAGTCAATTTCTATAACAGTTGATGCTAGTCAACGTAGTCGTATTACTCCTCTTTGGGATGGGGGTGTAACCATGTAGAAAAACTCAAGCTAGAACTATTAACCATGGACGTTCAATGTTGGTCTATGTAGATTTTTGGTGGCAACCATGCTGGTGAAGTTGATCCGTAACAAAATATAAGTGTTGACTGTCCAGGTAGCAGCAGATGCCACACATGGCCTTACATGGGAGGGCACTACATCTACACCTAGTTTGGTACCTGGCAAAACTTTATTTTTTTTGTAGAATCAGTGGTAGTATAATTATTCACGGTAGAGGTTTGGAAGTTAACAACTTCAAAATAGAAGTTTCGATAAACCAACAAGACTATTGAATATAGGTGTACTACCATAGTAGAAACCATGTACTTCACTAATGTAGTAATCAATTCGCTTTGCTTCTACCAAATATCTCTGAGCCAAGTTGAGCCATTGAAGAAAATGCTGTCAGCGGAACATCGCTGTTCTGAAGAGGTGGAAGTGCCATTGGCCTTGTTTGCTGTGGAATGCAACAGCAAGAAGCGGCTGCTATTTGATTTTTCAAGTGGAAAGATCCATGGAATAAGTAGTATGCTATTTTCAGATGCTTTTTGTGAATTCGAGAATCGCGGGTGGCTCCTCATTGAAAGGATCGCAGGAGCCGACTAGAGGGGGGGGTGAATAGGAGGCTAGCCAAATTTAAATTAACTACTTAATTTAAACAAGCATAAGCCTTAACATGTAAAGAGGTTCAGCTAGCTGTGTAACAGACAGACTACTCAGGCAGTAAATGATATGCAGATTAACATGTAGCTGTCACACAGGTAGCTAACACACGTGAAAGAAAACTCTAAACAGGCTAATATAACATACGACTGTGAAATAGGTAGCTAGCACAGATGGTAGATAAGCTAAAGAGCAACTGTGACACAGCTAGACAACACAGATATAGAGTAAAGATTATAGCTAAATCAGATATCTATATCAGAGAGTTACACAAGCATGCAGGGAAATAAGCAAATGAGTACAGAAAGTAAACACACAGAGAGACACGTGATTTTTCACCGAAGTTCCCACTCTTTTCAAAGAGGTATGTCTCCGTTGGAGAAACTACTCGTAAGAGATAGCCAGCACTGAAATGTGCTTGTTCTCAGAGTATCTAAATCTTCAGATCTCTTCCTTTTGCTTGCGGCAGGTAGACTTCAGGTCACATTCACAAACGTCCGAACCAACCCACACAAGCTTGGTGATCACCGGTGACTCCTACACCTGTCTAGGAGTAGACACTCCAAGAGTAACAGAATCTGCTGTAACAATCACTTGGAGGAACCAATTGCTCTTGCTCAAAGCTCTAACTCTCCAGGACAGAAATTTGGACACGCTCACATGAAGGTTTGGTAATGTTCTGGAGGAGAGGTTCGCTAAGGTTGAAAGACAAACAAAGATTTGTAAAGGTTGAGCAAAAGTTAAGGTCTAAGACTTCCTCTGGTCCCCTATATATAGGGTCCACAGACAGTTGACTGTTACACTCATGCCACGTAGGATTAAGTGAGTCAGCTGTGACAGGCACCGATGACACAGTTAACCACAATGCACAACGGTAACAAGACTTCAAGCAGACCGATACCTGTGTCATCGATGGCAGACACAGGTGAAATCCTAACTGACGTAGACTCTCTACTCAGCCCGGTCCTGGCACATTACATGCCCTTAGCGCACACAACAAACTCTGATGCTTAACAGGAGAGAACCTCTGATAGTTTTCTGACTCAGCAGACAAACCATTGCAGTGCAGTTCCTTTAGCATTTTCAAGCTCTCCCCTGACATAGAGGTGTACCTGAGTCATAGAGTGGTTGTTCACCTGTGACACTGTTGTGCCACACAGGTAACTATGGCTCTAGGGTTTAGGAAGCTAGCACAGCAATGTACTAGCACAACCCAGTTTCACACTTGTGTAAAACTGTTGTTACAGGGCCACTAACCTCAACGCATCAGTGTCACTGTCCAACACTCTGAGCATTGAGCATAAAAACTTTCAAATGAGCTTGCAGCTTCATCCCTTTTGATAGTATAGGTGCTACCTAAGGACTCAAGGAAACTAGTAAATCTAGGTTTCAGCTTCCACCAACTGTAGTCAGGGTTCTTGATATCTTCAAACAACCATCACCTTGCTAGCAACTCCTTGCTCAGCACCGGATTCATCACAGCTGTGGCACAGCTACCTAGCACAGCCATTTCCTTGACTTGAGTAACCATCTTGTACTTTTTTTGGTGGTCATCCTTCCTGGATGAATCATTCTTCCTGGAACCTAACTTTCCTGTTAACACTCAAGGTAACTGTTAGATCCCAGTTGAGTTGCCATTAACCATCAAAACCATTTAGGAGCCTAGATGCTCTTTCACTCATGGTCCGACACAAGCCATTGTACTTCGAAGAGCAAATTGTCTTGTTCACCCTAGCACTGGCAAGCGGATTGACCTGTCGGTACTGCAGTCTCCTAACGAAGGGTACTTTGTTTTCTACGTTGATTCTCATGGAATTCCTCTACTTGTTGCGTGCCTCGAGATCATGAGTGTTGTTCTAGCTGTCTATGTTGTCTGTTTTTGAGATGTGTATTGGAGCGTCTACAAGCATATTGGTAATCTGTACCTATCAGAAGTAATGGTATTGGTAATCCGTACCTGTCAGAAGTAATGTGCAGATTTGTCAATAACACTTGGATTGTTGATGTTGCTTTGATTGGACGCAATCTATCTGCGTCGAATTTCATGAGCAAATCGTTATTATTATTCTTGTTATGAAATGCTGTTATAAATTTGGCCATATCATTTTAAACAGACGATAGCAAGCGTAGTTGTTCCATACATAGGACTAATGTTTGGAAAGGAAGAGAGAGATACAAGAACAGCCATGGCGATGGCAGTTGAGGTAGGGTACCCTAGTTTCCTCTCGAGGACCGGAAGGGCAGCCACCCCTACATGCGAGGTAGTGCCCACATACACATGGCTTTGATGCCGTCCCAGGCACAGGTGTTGACCTTGATGTCCTCTTGCGAGAAGCTGAACCAGTGCGTGATAAGTGGCTTCATATCCATTCGCAAGAATGTGAGGAGAGCTCCAGGCCAAGACTCGGTGGCAATGGAAGGAGTTGGTGCCGAGAATCTAATCAACCTAGATCCGTTAGTGCCGGTGCGGGAATGAATTCAAAAGAGAAAGTGGAGGAGAGATGCCACATAGACAGGAAGACGTGACAACCGACATTTAGGCCCACGTCTATAATAAAAAGCTATAAGGGCATCTCCAATAGGGTGATGCCAGCCTTCTCTTAAAGGCACCACATAGGATTTTGTTGAGTTGGAGGAGAGAGAGAAACGAAAGAGAAGATTACCTTCCTTTGGTGAATGGATGATCTCTTCACATCTAAGAGATCACTATTTTCTCTATTGTACAATATATCTTCCTTTAAACCCATATTTTCTAGTTTAATTTTGATCATATATTCATGTATGCATTAATTGTTAAAGATAGCATCAAGAGATAAGCCATTGTATAACAATATTTTTATTGTTATCTCTAGATGACGTAGAAGACATAAGAGAAGACTCATTTCTCTACTATTAGAAATATCCTAAACTGCGAGATTTGGATCAACCATGGCTTACCTGTGTTTTGCGGGGAAAAGAAAACCAACTGAAAACCTCCTGCTAGGAGTATGATATTTGCTGTTCGCTGCCCCTTGAGCTTGGACAATCGACCGTCGTCATTTGCAGTCATCCATCAACACTGTGACGACATCGCCATCGTCTGGCTCGCAGCAGTCCCAGCCTCCACACGCCCCCGGCACAAAACTCCAAGCCCAGCCGTGGACCAGCCCCTCCTCTTCCTCCCCTCCTGAGCTCACCACCACCAGCCCCAACGATCACCACCCGCCCCGCGCCGGCGCGACTAGCGATGCTATTCCTCACCGCCTCCGCCTCCCCGCCGCTCCAGCCCTCCGCCCACCTCCTCCGCGTCTCGAGGCCCCCTCCCTTCCCTCACCTCCGCCGCCGCTCCGCTCCCCACCCACCTTCCAAATCGCTCTCTCTAGCCCCCAGACCGCCGCTCCTCACCGCGCGTCGCTCCCTGCCCGTCGTCCCCCGCGCCCACGGCGACCACCACCACCATCACCACGGGCACGGGCACGGGCACGGTCACCACGGGGTGGATGTGCACGGGGGAGGCGGGGGCGCGGCGGTCATGCGGGCTGCGAGGGCGATTGGGTGGGCCGACGTCGCCGACGCGCTGCGGGAGCACCTACAGGTCTGCTGCATCTCCCTCGGCCTCCTCCTGATCGCCGCCGCCTGCCCACACGTCGCGCCGCTGAACTCCGTCAGGCGTCTGCAGGCCGCGCTCATCGCCGTTGCCTTCCCTCTTGTCGGGGTAATGCCCATGGACTCTTCTCTTTTGTTAGTCATGAGCTACGGGGGGTAACCAAGAGCAGTTGAAGTATCAATGCCAATCTAGCTAGAGACATGCAATTGGTCCTTTGATTTAATTCTGAGCATATTCTTAGGATTGGTCCTTCGATTTAATGCTGAGCATATTCTTAGGATTTTATCCAACAGAAGGAAGTTTTGGTGTACGCTTTCATCAAATTGAGTTTGATGACAAATTTGCTCTAAAATGTCTGCAGAGAGTATCTGCTAATAAGATACAATTACAGAACCTTGAGGTGATTGTTTAAGCTAATAAAATTTACCAGCGTGAACTCTCAACTAAAGCTTCTGAACTGATGAGATGACAACTTTGATACTTTCATTACTGGTTGGGGGTAATATCTATTGCAGTGCAGACACTGTGTTAGGTTGCAGGTCTTCAGACCATGTTGATTTTAGCAGCAGACCAACACAGAACATACTTAAAAATAGAAATAAAAACTGAAAAACGAGGTATCTTTGATAATAGTCTTATCGCATATAAAATTTCAAGTCCAAACTACAGAATTCTCTTCTGTACTGATTGATAACAACTAGAGCTACTGTTTTGTAATTCTGTTTACAAAGAAATTTGTGCTAGCTACATTTCATTGAACACGAAAGTGCTATCCTTACTCTGCTCTTTAGCACAGAAGAAACAGATAATTCATTGCTTTTAGATTGCTTGTCAGTGGAATACTTATGTGACATTTTCCTGCTTGTATTGTAGGTTTCTGCAGCACTTGATGCTCTTGTAGATATTGCTGATGGAAAAATAAATATCCATGTACTCATGGCTCTTGCTGCATTTGCTTCCATATTTATGGGAAACTCTTTGGAGGGTGGTCTGCTTCTTGCAATGTTTAATTTAGCTCATATCGGTACATATGTTTGACAGCCTGTGAAATTCTCCCCTTGTTAGCTCATGTTTGTGTATTTATTGATGGTTTTCTCTTCTGTTCTTATTTCTACAGCTGAAGAATATTTTACAAGCAAGTCAATGTATGATGTGAGGGAACTGAAGGAGAATCATCCAGAATTTGCACTGTTGTTAGAAACAAGTGGAGACGAATCAACACAGTTTTCAAATTTAAGTTACACCAAGGTTCCTGTGCATGACCTTGAAGTGGGCTCTCATATTTTGGTCAGAGCTGGTGAGGTGTGTTGTTTGTTTATATAGAAACTTAATGCTTGTATTTCCTAGTTAGGTTTCATTTCATAGTCTCTTCACAGTTTTATCATTGTTTTTGTTCTCTTTTCCATTGGATTCTCTTACTGTTTCTAGCTGAGCACAATGGTATATCTTCTACTATCCCTGTTTCATGTTGATATTACTCTTCTGATCTAGATTGTTTGAAATTTTATCTCATCGTGGCGCAGTTCTTGTATTCATTAGGCTGTACCTGTTGATGGAGAAGTTTACCAAGGATCATCAACAGTCACCATTGAACACCTCACTGGTGAAACAAAACCTCTTGAAAGGACAGTGGGGGATGCTATACCAGGCGGTGCCAGGAACTTGGAAGGAATGATGGTTGTAAAGGTTTGCCCTTTTTTCCTTCAGTGAAGAGGCCTTTCCAACTTTCTTTTTTCTTTTGTTTGTTTTGTTCTCTACTCCTGAGCTACTTCATTTGCTTACCTAGCTTTATTCTACTGATTTCAATGTGTTATGTACTCATATACTCATACAGAAACAAGATTCTTATATGCTTGATTCACTGTTTAATTGTTTCATCAAAAAATGTATGTCTGAGAGTTATCTGATGCTAGCTCTGTATACCAAAAGTAATAAAATTATTATGTTGCTACTCATGGTTGGTGCATTGTAGCCATTTGAGAGCAAACAATGGCAGACTGACACAGGAAACATCATTGTGTGATATTCTGGAAAAAGAGAAGCAAACCTAGTTAACTTTTACAGAATGGTCAAAGCTTTACTTTTAAAATAGTAACTAGTAGTAGTTACTAGCAACATATGGGAAAATGCTTTTCTAAAATATCTTGAAGTTAGTGCAACTGCACAAGTGCGTTATATTTGGCTTGTCATCCAAAATGTTACCTTGTCACCTTGCAAGAAACATTCATGCTTTTGTTCGGCTACCTTTGTTCTAGGTGACTAAGTCATGGGAGGATTCAACACTCAACAGAATTGTCCAGTTGACTGAAGAGGGCCAGCTAAACAAGCCTACATTGCAAAGATGGCTAGATGAGTTTGGAGAGCACTATAGCAGAGCTGTCGTGGCCCTTTCTTTGGCTGTTGCACTATTGGGACCCTTACTCTTTAAGTGGCCCTTTTTTGGTAATTCAGGTATTTCTCTAATGTCACACCACATGCTGTGTTGGTCTTGTTACAAATATAATGGATCAAATTTGACTATGTACTTGTGTGATAGACTGATAGTTAATACTGCAGTACATGCTTTAGAAAACCTTGGCACTGGTGATTTGGCAATTTGTGCTGAATTGATACACTTAGTTCTAAGATCGAGCCTTTTGTGCTCTGACATTTTCTTTAGTTTGTAGGGGTTCGATTTACCGTGGATTAGGACTTATGGTGGCTGCATCTCCATGTGCATTGGCTGTAGCTCCATTAGCATATGCTACTGCAATCAGTTCTCTTGCAAGTAAGGTACTGTTTGAAACTTTCAGTTTTTTATAGCTCTGTTGGTTATTTTCATCATTTGCTTTGAGACAATCTGACAGTGTCTTTTCAGCTTCTAAATTTTATGACAGCATCTAGTATTTTATTCAGATCATTTTATCATTATTTTTTTGAGCTAGTTTCGACCCCAGTTTTCTACAACAACAACAACAAAGCCTTTTGTCCCAAGCAAGTTGGGGTAGGTTAGAGATGAAACCCAATAGAAGCTGCATGAGCCAATTTCGAGCCCAGTTTTCTATATTATGGTTATTTGCACAAGGGTTGGTACTTGGTGGAGATAAGAAGATATTAATATGAATCCTTTGTTGAAATGATTAGTGCTGCACCCACGGAGTGCATCATGAGTCCTGACATTAATGTGAATGTAGTAGTTATTACTTCGATCCTATGAAACTGCGTTAGTTTATCCTTAATGTTTCGACACTTTCTATTACATGTGGTCCTGTTTCTCAGATGAACTTCTCTTCTCCAGAAGGCCTCTGGTATGGTGGAATCGTTGAACCTCTTTTTTGTTCCTCTGTAGGGAATTTTGTTGAAAGGCGGGCATGTTTTAGATGCTCTTTCTGCTTGTCAGTCTATTGCTTTTGACAAGACAGGCACTTTAACAACTGGGAAGCTTATGTGCAAAGCAATTGAACCCATTCATGGACATTCGTGTGTGATAAATGGTTTTAAAGATCCTTCTTGTTGTACTCCGAACTGTGAGAGTGAAGCTCTAGCTGTTGCTGCAGCTATGGAGAAAGGAACAACCCATCCTATTGGAAGGTGGAGAGATGGATAGCTTTTTCAAAGCCCGTTTATTTATTTTATTTATTTCAATGCATCATTATAAATTAGAACTGTGCAACCTTGGGCGTGCTAGGCATGGCTTGACTTTAGTTCCCTTAGGTCAAGCGTATATCAATAAACAGTGCTTGACCAAAGCTGCTTGTTCATTTTTAATTATATTTTTCAGTAATTGCTATAACAAAAGTTGACTATAACCATCCATTACGCATGGTAATTTACCAAGTTCGGCTGTTGTCTATTAGTATACTGCAAAAATTGTGTAGGATATTAATTTTGATTGGCTTATGTATGCCTCTTCAGCACTGAGGCACCAAACAGAATTCTCGCTCTTAAACTTGGTGTAAACTCTCTTGTCTTGTCCCACTATTTTAACCATGATGTTGAGGCTAGCTATCTATGAATCTGTTCTTCGGCTTCTCCTGTATGTTACGAAATTTATAGAATAATCTATGGCAGTCAATTGACATACTGATTGCATGATCCACAGGGCAGTTTTAGATCACTCTGTTGGGAGAGACCTCCCAGTGGTTGCTGTAGAAAGTTTTGAGTGCTTACCAGGAAGAGGAGTTGTTGCTACTTTGAGTGGCATAAAGGTATGTATAAATTAGATAAGGAATAATATATATTTCAACTAGATAAGTCATCTGGAAATTATTAGATATTTCAAGAAAGGATTTTCTGTTGTTACGCGGGGATATTGTAGATTTGATTCCCACAGTGGACAGGGAGAGTTGGCCGTTATATCTCTATGTGTTTACGCTTAATTCTATCTCAATATTTTGCGAATGGTAACGACAGTATTGTAGTAAATAAGCTTGATTTGCTGGAAAACTAATTGAGTGCATGATCTTGAAGTGTAATTAGGTCGATATAGCACTTCTACGATTCCTGCTTTGCTTCTCATGCTCTCTGGAATTGGCCCTTGTTATTGGTCGGTGCATTGAAGATATGCAAGAATCTTGAGCAGCTGGGGGGAAATGGGAGGATAACGTTTGTAGAAGAATAAAGCTGTTTGGTTGGAAGTGTTGGAATGGGTATGGCTGCCATTGGATTATTATATCAGTGAAAGAGTACCCTTGAAACAGGATAATGAGAACTCAAATACCAAGCGTTGGATCAAGTTTGGATGGTGTAGATCAAAGTGGATTAATCATCCCATGTAGGTGAAAAGGCAACAGTGTGAAGTGGAATAATTCAGGTGTTTTATTGAAAAATGTCGATGGCCTTTAATGTAATACTCTTAAGCCGCATATGTCTCATCCAATGGTTGCAGTTGCTTGTTCTCATT
The DNA here is from genome assembly GCA_019208055.1 of Stipa capillata. Classification (NCBI taxonomy): domain Eukaryota; kingdom Viridiplantae; phylum Streptophyta; class Magnoliopsida; order Poales; family Poaceae; genus Stipa; species Stipa capillata. Next base: position 32,233 of record JAGXJF010001169.1, read on the forward strand.
CGTTATTTACTTAATAATGCAATGTGGATGTCTTTCTTAGAATTGAACAATTAGCATCAGCATTTTGTGTTGCTTGATCAGTAGGAAGTATTGAGAAGAGTTGGATCTCTATATGTTAGGTTGACTGTCATCAATTTTGTACTGCAGGCAAGAAACAACGAAAATGAGCTCTCTAAGGCATCTATTGGTTCTGTGGAATATATTTCTTCACTATACAGATCTAATGGTGAATCTGAGCAGATAAAAGAGGCAGTAAAGAGTTCTGCATTTGGGCCTGAATTTGTCCAAGCTGCTCTATCAGTAGATAAAAAGGTGAGATAAATCAGAGTACAAATCTTCTCATTTCACAGCATGCTTCTCCCCTTTCTTTTCAATATTCTTTATGTTGCTGCACAGTCATTTGTCTTTTGATGTAACCATTCATATATAATTAAGAGAAATGATAAGTATATTCAGGCTTGAATATTTTGGGATTTGTGTTGCCGTGGGGTGGGGGGAGTGTTGTGCTATATCTATCAGTTGATATTACAGTAGGTAGTAGAGTAAAGAAGAAATGGAAACAGGAATCGGTTCAATATATACGAGAAGTGCTGGTAGGCTGTAGTGCTTTTCACCCATAATCCTGCTAAAATAATTCTTCTTTCGACATCCATTTGAATGTGTTGTTACCACCATAAAGTTTGTCTATTATTTAAGTACTATCTTCCATGTATTGTTTATCCCTTACTGAATTATTTTCAGGTAACCCTTTTCCACTTTGAGGATGAACCCCGTACTGGTGTCTGTGAAGTTATATATACCTTGAGAGAAAAAGCTAAACTTCGCATCATGATGCTTACTGGAGATCATGAATCAAGTGCTCTGAGGGTTGCTAAAGCTGTTTGTATTAACGAAGTCCACTCCTCTCTAAAGCCAGAGGACAAGTTGAACAAAGTAAAAGCAGGTTCAAGGGAGGGAGGTAGTTCAGTATCTTATGACTATCAAAATTTAAGTTTTATGATTATAACAGTTTTTTTATTTTTCATATGTTAATTCAGTTATCAACTTATCTAGCTTAGTTGCCCATCATTTAGTCGCAATGGTTGCTTTCTACTCAATTCACCTCGTTCCTGCATGACTTGATCCAATGACTCAAGTGGTTTTCTTCCAACTTTTGGTTACTATTTTGATGTAAACTACAACCTACCAGCTACCACCTCAGGTCCTCAGCATTTTTGCCCATAACTAAACATTGCTCATGTATAATTGAGTTGCTTTCTATCACCTCAGTCGTGCATCATAGAAATATGTATTTGCAGCTATATCATTACTATTTGTGGTGGTCACTTTGCTTCACTGTTGGAGGGGGGAGTTACTTCACCTGTTGGTTATTCATTATGTACCTTCGTAATTGTTTTCAGGTGGAGGTTTAATAATGGTCGGTGATGGTATAAATGATGCGCCAGCTCTTGCAGCTGCAACAGTCGGTATTGTTCTAGCTCAACGTGCCAGTGCAACAGCAGTAGCTGTTGCAGATGTTCTGTTGTTGCAGGATAACATATGTGTGGTGCCATTTTGTATTGCTAAAGCTCGTCAAACAACTTCATTGGTACGTCTCTTGCAGGTCTCAATGTGAAACACTTTTAACTTCAGATACATACTACTGGTTCTTACACTTTGAGGTTCATCCTTACAGGTCAAGCAAAGTGTAGCTCTTGCCTTAACTTGTATCATTCTTGCCGCACTTCCTTCCGTCTTAGGATTTCTTCCTCTTTGGCTGACGGTAAGTTCGTTTTCCTTGCACTACAATGACTTGTTGATGCATTTGAGCTAATGACCCGAGTCCTAACAATCTCTGTGGTCTATTACGAGTTAAAAATATATAGCTGAAAATATGTCAATTTTATATTGACTGAGAAATGCTACACTTTTTTGCTGGACGAGCATCATCATAATGTTGGTATCCTGTGAAGCAAATCAGTTAACCTAACTCCGGCAGATAAATTGGCTATTTGGTGGCCATCTATATGCTAAGCCTCTTAATTCACAAGCATTTTCGTGATCCACTCCTGTGCAATATCTACATGGTTTTATTGACCTGATTTAAAATTATGGTCATATAATGGAATTTCAATTTGACATGTTGAATTGTGTTTAGTGTGAATAGAGCACCAGTTGATTTCAGTGAGTTTAGTTCTTCCAAGTCTAGTTGCGTACTACATCATAAGGGAGCTTAGTATAAGTCAAAAGAAATGATACAATTTTTTAGAGAACCATCCTCGAACTAGAAATTGTGACTACCAGGCCTCATATGTGGCTGAAGATGATCCCGCAAAATCTGTTTACCAAAAGAGATTTTAAAGTGAAGCTTATACAGTTAAGAACTCGGGATTAGTTGCAAGTCACTGTGCTGTAAATTATGGCTAATACCAGGTATATGAGCAGTGATTTCAAATCCAGAGGTTAATCCCACCGTAGTTCCGCAGTATTTTCACATTTTTGTTTTGTTTTTTTTTATTCCTACATTTTGTCCACATTTTCAGGTACTTCTTCACGAAGGAGGAACTCTTCTAGTCTGCTTGAATTCAATACGAGCCCTCAACCCTCCTACATGGTCTTGGGTAGATGACATCCGACAACTCTTTGATGGCCTAAGAAACTATATCTCAGCAAAGTTGCACAGCTCTTCCTCAAATTATTCAGTTAATACCGTTCAGTTGTAGATATGTATAGCAACAATTATCTTTGTTATCTTCTTTTCATGAACTCTTGGAGTTTAGGCAAGGGTTTCTGACCTAATTTTTGTAGGCTGTACTCATATCACCACCATGTAAAGAAACAGTGCTGAGTATCTGTAACGAAACATCTGATCGAGGCTTGTTTGGTCCATTCCTCGATAATAATGTGGGTTGCCACTTCAAAACCTTCGATTCCAAGAAACGCTAATAGTGTTGTTCCTATACGGCTATGCCAACGTGACGAAGCTTTTATATACAAACGTGACGTGAATTACTTAAAAACAAACAGACGGACGTGCATGCATCCAACGCAACTCCAGTTGATTCACTGATACCTTACTTACGCTCGTGCGCACGTACGGCTGATATCAGGTAATCTTAACCTGACGGCAGCGGCGGCGGCATGTTGCAATTTCTATCAAACTGTACATAACAAAGACATGTGCCGGTAAGGCTTTCTCGTCGAAGCGTGACTATGAACCAAACATGCACGAACGATCAAGTGAATTTTATTGGTCGGAGCTTGTCATCGCATGTATAGGTTTCTCTTTGCCCCTGCTCCCCATTACATGACGAAGTTTGTCAGGACTTTCTGAACCAAATGCTCCCCATACACAACCTTCTCGTACTTGGCAACGCCGCCTGTTTTCTGCCGGCAGAACTCGACTGGCTCCACAGCAGCATCAAAGTTCGACTGCGCCATTGATTCCACAAACAAAAAAAATATGAGAACGCAAGTCGACACAATTATGTGTGAGAATGAAATCAGAGAGTACCTCGTAGAAGAACGCAACAGATACGCGGTAGCGAGGAGAATTGTTGACAACTCTATGGAGTGTAGGTTGATAAATTCCATTCGACCAAACCTAAACCACAATACGATAATCATTAGGCGCCTTGAGTTCGAATGAAAACAAATCAAGATATCAGTAAAGTTGCAGAGATAGAAAAAACCTTTAGCATGTCACCGATGTTGCAAACGAACGTTCCAGGGACTGGCTTGGCATATATCCACTCACCAGACTGGTTTCTGACCTGGAATCAAATTAGCAAAGATTTTCTGCAGATCAAGTTTTCTGCTGCATGGCAGAGGAAGCAGAGGGCATAGATAAATACAAGATGTAGTATATGGCAGTCAAGAAACAAGTACCTCAAGAGCACAGATGTCATCATCTTGGTTCACCAGTGTCAGAAGGCCTGGAGTTGAAGCAAATGGGGAAAAGGATTCCCAATATTTTTATATAAAGTACAAGAGTAACAAATCAAGAAAATATACGGTTTTCCTACGACGTAAGCAAATTATAGTATTAACTGTTAACAAGACAATGCTACACCAACCAAGAGTCTAAGAGGTGTACTAACCATAATCTGTATGAGCTCCACTGGATTGATCATAGAATGCATGGAACACAGAAGAAAATAGAGTGAGATGTATCCACCCAATAAGCATAATCTGCAGGATGTAGCCCAAAATAGCAACGGCGATAAGTTTTTGCTTACCATCCAGTATCAGTGCGTTGCTCCTGTGGAATATCGGCTGAGACTGGATACCCAATCAACCTGAGAACCCAGAATGGATCTCCTGCCGTTCCACCTTCAAAAGCATCCAATGGCGCACCCAGTGCCAAGGCTATACCTCGCATGATCTTTCTTGAAAGATCTGCGATGGAATTTGGCAGAATAAGCACTACTAGCGATGACCGATGTGCATAAAAGAGTGATTGAAGTAAGTTGAGAGCTGGACCTCGTAGAAGGCTTATATAGTTTTCCAGCAGTACTTTAAAATTTGATGGGTAATCGGGCCTGCATGGAAGGTAAACAGTTCGGCTCACTAAAGCATACGAAGTACTCATATCAAATATTTAAACAAGCATTCTTTAAATTATGAAAATTATCTTCATTAAATATTGATAGATGTAAAATGATGTTACATACACATACACAGACTACTAGCACTTCATATCAATTCTTTTTCTTTTTCTGATGCACAAAAACAAGCAGGAACTTTACCCTTTCCTCAAGAAATGCAAAATCATGTGGTGCTCGAAGGTATCCCTTGAGAACAAAGGACAGGGATGGAAAGTTGGAAACGTACCACGAATTAGATCCTGCCATTGGCTTAGCAAGATCTCCATATTTACCAGGTTCAATAGGCCTGTAACACTGCCGCGTTTGTTCTCATGATTTAGCTCAGCAGTCAGAACAACTTAAAGCATGACAAGAAAATGCAGACACAAAAGTAAACTTACATCAATTGCTTCATGCATATCAGGTTTACCCTTGGTGACATTTTCCCCCACTCTTTGGTACCCTCTGTGAATAAGCCTTAAGAAAGTTCATTTCTAGACGCAGAAGGCTTCCAAGGACAAACAATGAACTGGAAGTTAAGGGAACAAGTTGAATATGTCTAAGCAACCACACCTATATCCACTCTGAGGTGTCATTTTGATCTTTAATTTTTCCTCATAAGGACGCTGAAAGAACTTGTGTGTGACATCCCTGACTTCGGTCATTAGCGATTCCGCAATCCCGTGGCCTTTCTGTTAATAATGTACAGAAAGCATTTAGCTGAGTTAGCTTTGATAACAATACGCTATTTAGCATGCAACAGACAAAACATTCAGAATCAGTTTTTGTTCATCAAACAAAAAGGAAAACTAACCGTGTATATGCAGTTATGCACCCATTCAGTTCAAAGTGTTCTCTGTACATTATTAGTCCTACTTGTTTCCATTTTCAGTTCAAAACCATAACATGATAATTCTCAAGTCAAAACAAACCTCTTTCAATTGACACAGTTTGCTTAAAATTCCAAAGCAGGGCGTTTGCTAGCACAAAGTTTAACGAATGATTACCACATAAAAGAATCCGGCCTCCTTACAAGCATCGTCCAGCATTCGGACGACCTCCAGCAAATCCTTGCTGTTGGCCATGTCTGGATCATCAATCTTCTCGACAAGCGGGCTAATATCTAGCCATGCAAAGAGAAAAGAGAACATTTTTAGATCAAATATTTTAAAGTACTTATGCATCAGCTGTATCATCTCTCATAGTGAGAAATCAATCAGATTGTACGGCCCAATTTCTTGAAGAGCTGTATCTCCTCAAGGGAAAAACAATCTCTTCTCTTGTACTTGGGGAAGCAATGTGTTTGTTGGTCTCTGACGCCGTTGTAAAGTGGCGCCAAGATCGTATGGATTCTAACTCAAATCGGACAGAACAAAAGCGCTGCCCTGAACACATTCCCGAATTCTCAATCCGAGAGGGGAATCAGACCCGGATTCCGGAATCCGTATCTTGCAGATGGAATCGTATCTACCAACAGATAGTGATAATAATCAGTAATAAGGAGACATGCAACCGTAATAGCGTACCGATCAGGGGGATCGCCTTGAAGTCGGAACCCATGTTGACACAGAGAGAGAGAGAGAGAGAGAGAGAGGAGGGCGAGTGCCTGGGATTTTGGATAAGCGAAGCGAGCGATGGCAGCAGGTGAGGTGAGGCCGGACAAGTAGCGTGACGGCAGAATCATCAATCATGTGATGATGCGATGGAGTGCACCTACCTGCCTGTTTGTGCGGCTCTGCTGTGCGCCACCACCGGGCGACAACGACACGATTGTACTACGCACTGCCCAACCCGGCGGCGACGCAAAGCGAAGATAAATATTTCAGGCCATTGCGATTGCGAAAGGAGTTTGACCTACTCGGATGACTCCTGTATCCTTTGAACGTACGATTTTTGAAGCGAAAGAGTGCAAATCTTTCACGAGCCTAACCATATCCGTGTTTTTTTAAATATAAATATCGTATAATACAGATTATCTGCTGTCATTGTCCATCCTTACTCCTGTGAACGTACGATTTTCAAAGTGAAACAGTACGAATCTTCCACGATTCCTTACTGGAATCAGCGGCTGATAGACTTGAGACGTATTAGATGAGTAGATGAGTAGTTGGCTATGGATGATGAAATGAAACTACTGATTCCATGTTCCACCAACATACGGCACTAGTTGCAAAGGACGTGTTCCAGGCTAAAATATATAGGCCCTTTTTTGTCATCTTTAGCTCGTGTATAAGTTAGTTTAATTTTAACTGTCCACACGGTATATAGAAGTCATGATAAGTTCGTCTCCTATTTAAAATGGTTTATAAAATATGAGCTTATTATTTGTGGTGAATGGTGCAATATCTGTAATACCTCTAGACTTATTTATGGTCTGTTTAATTGATAATATCCTTCTTGTGGACTGTTTTAGTGCACAGTTAAGTAAGGAAATAAATTTTGAACATAAACGAGTGCTAAATTATAATATTTTTGAAGGGCCATAGCAATAATAAAGAGGCCTTTTACGGTGCATATTACTGTCGTGTGAGGAGAGCAGTATAGAATTAGATCCACCGTCAATTGATTAGGGTAATTTAGACAATTGAGTTTTGTGTTTTTTTTATAATTAAGATTGGATAATTCAGTTATGTGCATATTCCTGTTTGTAATTAAGATTGAATCAGCGCTCCGCCGGCCCCGGCGCCTACCGTCGCCCCCGGGCTTGCCCCGCCCGCCGCCTCACCCGGCTTCCCCGAGCCGCCGGCACCCCCGGCTTCCCCCGCCCGCCGCATCTCCTGCTCCCCTCCACGTCGCCGCCCCCGGCTTGGCCCGCCTGCCGCCTCCCCCGGCTTCCCCAGGCCGCCGCCACCCCCGGCTTCCCCTGCCCGCCGCATCTCCTGCTTCCCCCGCCGTCGCCGGCCCCGGCTTGGCCCGCCCGCCGCCTCCCACTGATCCTTGCCCCGCCGGAGTCCTCCGGCCGCCCACGCGCAGCCCCCGGCGCCCCGCTGCCGCCGGCCCCGGCTTGCCCCGGCCGCTGCATCCCCTAGGTTCCCCCGCCCGCCGCGTCCGTCAGCCCCTGGCGCCCCGCTGCCGCTGGCCCCGGCCTGCACCGGCCGCCGCGTCCCCCACTTGGCCAGCCCGCCGCGTCCGTCGGCTTCCAAACCCCTGCCGCAGCCCAGGCGCAGCCCTCCAAGCGCCTAGCAGTGCATGCCCCGCAGGTATTTGTTCAGTGCAATTCTTTACCAATTTGTGTTCGGCCGTACCACAATATGTGAATACAATTTGCAGTATATATATAATTGTTTGGTGAAATAATGTTGCCAGGAAGCAAATAATTAGGATCTTGATTATATGATATAATATTATTTTATTGCTTTCTTGATGGCAGTTGCACGATATGAATGGTCACCGTGTCAGTTTGGAGGAAGTAGAAGAATATTATAAGGTGATTAGTCAGACGTTCAGAAGCGAGGATGAAGGTTATGAGTTCTACAACAGATATGCTCTGGCGAAAGGTTTTGGTGTTAGAAAGAGTATTGTGAAGAAGAAAGGAGGCATCATAATCCAACGCATGTACGTATGTTGTAAACAAGGATATCGGTCGGAAAAACACTTTGGAAAGCCTAACCGAAAAAGAAAACCAAGGGCGCTCACCCGTTGTGGATGTGAGGCTCGGTTGCAGATAGAGCTTAATACGGCTACCGATGAATGGTTCATCAAAGAATATGTGGACCGCCATAACCATCCTTTCACTAAGCCTGATCAATCTGCTTTCCTATGGTCTCATCGTGGGCTGAGTGATGCTCAAAAGGCTGATGTCATTGAGTATGGCATTCGTGGCTTGCGCACGCATCAGATAATGGAGGTAATGGAGAAGCAGCACGGCGGCTATGACAAGGTTGGCTTCGTATCTCGGGACCTATATAATTTTATTGCTGAGTACAAGAAGGAAAGAATTGATGGTTTTGATGCCCAATATATGCTAAACTATATGGCGGCGCAAGAAGAGAGAGATTCTGATTTTTTCTTCAGATACAGCACGAATAGCGAAGGCCATCTGCAAAACATATTTTGGGCAGATGCACAATCTCGGTTGGACTACGATGCTTTTGGTGGCATTGTGGTGTTTGACAACACATACCGTGTGAACAAGTATAATCTACCATTTGTCCCATTCATTGGATTGAACCATCACCGCAGCACCATTGTATTTGGTGTCGGTATTGTGTCGGATGAGACTGTTGCATCATATGTGTGGTTGCTTCATGCTTTTTTGGAGGCGATGCACCAGAACCATCCTAGGTCAGTGATCACAGATGGAGACAATGCAATGGCGAGAGCAATCTCACAAGTATGGCCAAACACAGATCATCGATTATGCAGCTGGCACATAGAACAAAATATGATACGTCACCTCCGTAATCCAAAGCTCGGTGAATTTAGAAAATTCATCTACCATGCTATGGATGTTGATGAGTTTGAGAGATGTTGGAACAAGTTTAAGAACCAATATGGAATCACAGAAAAAGACGCATGGATTTGCAGGATGTATGAGTTGAGAGATAAGTGGTCTGCGGCATACACAAAAGGTAGATACTTCCTTGGTATGCAGAGCAATCAGAGGAGCGAAAGTTTGAACTCGACGCTTCACGTGCACCTGGATAGGAGGATGAGACTTGTTGATTTGCTACAGCATTATGAGCATTGTGCATCAGTTATCCGTAGGAATGAGGCTGCGATGGATGCCGTAGCTTCGCAGTCTGTGCCCTTCACGGAATTAACTGCTGACCCGCTAGAGATAAATGCTTCATATATTTATACTCCTATAATGTTCAAGAAAGTTAAGGTGGAGATTGTGAGATTATCAAGATGGGAAGTTGTAGAAGCGACCGAGCAAGATGGTTTCGTCAGGTATGCAGTTGGTCGTAAAGACAACACACTGGTTAGATTTGATGTGAGGTGCGTCTCTGCGGGCTCGTCGGTGGATAGTGTGAATTGCCAATGCCGGAAGATGGAGAGTGAGGACATTCCATGCACACACATTTTTTCTGTTCTGAAATACCTTGCATTAGACACCATTCCTAGTTGTTGTGTTGCGAAAAGATGGACAATGAAAGCGAAGCTTGCATTCGATTCCGACAGGAATGCCGGTACACAGGAATGGTCAGAACGGATGGATCGTTACCACAAGCTCCGCAACATGTCTAGTGTAACTTTTTTCAAAACATCAAAGAGCACGGACCAATCAAAGAGGGTGATGGATTTTCTGAAGAGTATTATGGATGAAGGTGATGAGAATGATGATAATGCAAAGACGGGCTCGTTTGGTCCAATACCGGCGTACTTTTCAGGGGCACGCCAAGCATGGACTAAGGAAGTCCTAGATCCAAAGCCAATTATTCCTAAAGGCGCTCCATCGAAAAAGAGGTTGAAGCCATTCCACGAGACTTTAAATGCAAACAAAACTACAAACAAGAAGTAAGTATATACTTGCACGTGTATGAATTGATTTAAATTGCATAATCAGTTTGCAATTAGCTTCCTAGCTCCCATTATACATGATGGCAGGAAGATCAATTCTTAGTGGAAAGAGGAATTTTGCTCTCACAAATTTGACTGAGCCAATTTGCGGTTACTAATATTCCTCTCTTTCAAACTTCCAGGTGAAAGCAGTGTTGCCTGTTATTTAATGCACACCAAATTCATTCATGATTGCTACAGTATAAGATAGCAAGGTGATTGGTGGGTCGGTGTAATGCTGATTGTATATAATCTGGAAGTGTGCACTAGACTGCCAAGGGCTGGATCGCAAAATTTTCACAGGTGTCCCAAGCAGGGCCTAAACAATCTCTTGGAAAGTTGGTTCCCTCATAATTTCATTTACGTGAAGTAAACAAGAAGATATATGCGAGTTCTGGGACTCGAACCTGAGACCAACCAAATCAAGCTTAGAGGTTGTTTGATTGCCGGCCACATTTTGCCAAGCCAAAATTGTGGCGCTTGCCACACTTGTGGCTTGCCACATTTTTGGCAAAAAAAGATTGTTTGGTTGGTTACTAAACTGTGGCAAAAAAAGTCTGGCAGGTGTTTGGTTTGCTGCCACAGATGTTTGGCAAAAAACTTTGGTAAGTGTTTGGTTTCTTGCCACATTTTCTTTACATTGTGGTTCAAATGGATCATGAAACTACAGGGCGAAACATTAACCTACAATAATAACAATTAACAACAATAATAACAATTAACGAGAACGTAAAAGCGCTCGTTGCCACGGCCGTCCCTACATATGTCCCAGAAAGAAACATCAATTTTTTGAATCAGAGCACACTCCGCTCTTCTTATTTGAGATGATGGGTAATATAACAGCAGGAAAGGCATGAACAGCGGTTAGCTCAGCGGCCGAACGCCACGGCCTCCGGCGTTAGCCCCCAGCAAGCTAACCTCGGAGCCTCCGACTAGGTTGGGCGATGTTGCCGGGACGCAAAACGGCAGATACTGGGTGTGCAGACAAACGCCAGGGCCAACGGCGTTTGACCTACAAGGACAAACGCTCACGTACCTCGAAGTACAGAAGCGTGTTTACGGAACGCTTTGTTCTGCGGAAACAGCGAGTGTTTGGCAAAGTGTTTCAAACGCCACGGAAGCTGGCGTTCGCCACGTTAGACAAACGCCAGCTTAGCTGGCGTTCGCCCTTCGCAGACTTGCTCACAGGACCAAACGCCAACTAAGCTGGCGTTTGTGTCAAAAAATTCCACAACAAACTTATGCAAGATCTCAAAGTTATCACATACGACATTCTTGTCACACAAACAGTCTAGACTAGAGTATGCTTATCTAACCAGACTAATACACCCGTATGCTTCAACAGACAAATTTCAAATAAGAGCGAAATTAGTTTTCAATTACAATTTAATATATGTCAGTTAAATACAAATTCAATTACAAAATGTTTTTGGTGGTGGGACTGGACGCTAATTTATATAGTGCTACACATGAATCCATGATGAGTGCTTACTTACCTATTCATAGTGATGATGGGTCCGGGCAACTCAGAATTTGTATGAACCAACCATCCATTGCTAGCACTGCTTCATGTCGATCTTCACAACATGATTACATAAACAAATAGCACGAGAGGTTTTGGTGGGACCGGATTGATTGGTCGTGGGTACGGATGACCCAGGGAGGTTATAGCGGGAGTGAATGGCAACTCGACAACCTTCGTGTCGCATTGGTAGATGTGAACGGCAGTATTTTTTAGAACAAAATTTTTAGTTTCCATGCATGTGGGCATTAGCGCTTGTGCCCTCATGCCGTACATCGCTGTTGTCTCAATGGCACAGAAAATTTTAACCAATTCTTGTTGTTCACGTCATCAGCCCCACACGAATATGATCTGAATAATTTGTTTGATTCAGTTTAAAATGGCGCCATCCCAAACCCAAACTCTAGCGTATTCGTCCTTATCCCGTGTGGCCCAATCCGAAGACCATATATATCCAACAAATCTACAAAATTACGAGCTAGGTTGTTACGATTAAACACTTGGGAGGTTCTGAACGTCGCCTCCGCCGGTCACACGTCGCCTCCGTCGTCTCCGCCGGCTGCCGTCTTTAGAACTTGCATGTTTCGTCTCCGCCAGTCACACGTCACCTCCGTCGTCTCCGCCGGCTGCCACATCCATGGAACCAAATTATCAGCAATTGGGCGGACCAATCTCGCATGCATCTAGTAATCGGGAACCAACAAACATGGTTAGTAAAGTAGTATATACTAGAGCAAAGATGATAGATTCTACATAGGTATATCTCGCATGCATTATCAGCTTTTTAGCTCCGTAGCACAATCCCAAAAACTAACCAAATCAAATTTTCAGAACTCCAGAGCACTTGGTATTTTTGGCGCAGTAAAGCTGAAAACAAAATAACACATCTATTATTGACATCATTGAATATGTGCAGACTCAGTGGTCACCATTGTCAAGTCAGTTCGTCCAGAAGTTAAATGCTCTCAATGTACAGCAGAGCAAAATAAGGGTTGAGTGTGTGTTCAAAGCCACTATAAGTTATAGAAACTGGAATCAAGTACTCCAGAGATGAAATTTTACCTGCTCATTTAGCCGCTAGGGGATGCATGCACGGACCAATCAACAGCGTGTTAAAGAGGGCACATTTGAAAAAACAATTTCATATCTTGACTGTCTCGAGTCTTGACTACTCAATGCTGCACACAGGGCAGGATGCACATATTAGCTGGCCGGGAAGGAAACCTCAGTTAGTACGAATTTACACCACTGACAGTTTGACTCATGAGTTCTTGATCCTAAACATTGGCGGATGCCAGTGGCAGAGCTAGGATTCAAACAATGGGTGTACGGTGTTTCAAAAAATAGTTCAAAAGAAAAACTAAAGATCTAAGATAGCAATATCATACCACAAGTAGTTCATGCTAAACACAACATCTCACAGTAGTTTAGAGACATTACAAGATAACGGAGAAATTTTGGCTCGAAAGCAGAAAATGATGGCAGCAGGTAATATATTTGACTCAGTTAAGTTTTGTTCAATCCGTAAAGAAGATTTAATGCATACCTTCAATGTTGTGATAATTCGTGGTTCAGAACTATTCTAAGTATGCCAAGCTCAGAAGACCATGTATCACCATTGCATCAACTGGAGAAATCTGTATGACCTACAAGTCCATACAGAGGCAAAATATTTGACTCAGAAACTGCTATTGCTTGTGTATAGCTCTATGTAGCCTGAAACTAAACTTACGAGACTTGTCATTTAGATTCTTTTGAGCATCCCCTGAATTCAGAGAAAAAAAGAGAACTTTTGTCATATCAGCCTTTTATGATCGTATTCACTTCCCAATTTACAGAGCACTATTTTTCCTTCCTTGCAGACAGGAGATAATGGGCCAGCACAAACTACAAAAAGAAAAAATGCGGTCAGTACCCCTACCAAGTAACATGGATGAATTCAATGCTGTAGACATGATTTTCTTTTTCTGAATTGTTACATTATCTAACTTTTCCATGTGTAGGCTACTCAAGTATGTTCAATGATTGCATACGCAAAAGTGGTCTCAGACTTAACTCCAGAGCAGCAAGACATTATAAAGCTGGTAGGACTTGGAGATCTACTCAAGACGCCTCCGGTCACCGTACGCCGTACCTTGTGCAAATGGCTGGCGAGCAAGTATGACTTGCCATGTGATTCCTTCCTCATCCAAGGCTCACCAGTGAAGATCACACTAGCAGATGTGGAGCACCTTGTTGGTCTGCCGGCAAAGGGGGAGAAATTTGTTCCATGCCCAATTGATAGAGTATGCGTCTTATTTGAGGAGCTAAAAGCAAAGAATGACACAAAAATAACTTTCAAGAGCCTGCTGGAAAAAATAGGAAACAAAGAAAGGTCTGGGTTAGATTTCATTAGGCCTTTTGTGTTGTACACAATAGGTTGTCTCTTATGTCCAACAACACAACGATACGTCAGCTCAGAGTATCTTGGAATTGTCGTCAGCATGGAAACAATGAGGGCAACTAACTAGGCAAGGCTAACACTAGATCATCTAATCAGCAGCATCAAAAAGTACATCTCGGGACAAGCAAATCTTGAGGGCAACCTCCCTCTATTGCAGGTTTTCTAGCACTATAATTCACACGGTTGTAGCTATGTTTCAAACCGTTTAACTCATGTTGTACTACGCGTTGCAGGTTTGGTTTTGGGAGAAGTTTCGGGTGGACAACCTTGAAAAGAGCATACACTATGATGGGCGCCAGAGACCACTCATCCAATACTGGAATGAGGACAAGGCACGCAAGGTCCACAATGTTTTAGAAAAACATGGTCATGATGCTGGAGAGGTAAAAAAATTCGTTATTATAAGTATTTCTGGCACTCTAATAATTTGAAAATGTTATCATCTACATTAGCTCGTTGTGGACCTAATCGAATTGTTTTATTCAATGATGTATAATTATACCTTGTGTCCATCATTTGAGGTGTCTTTAGGTCAAACAGCATTCCATTTCAAGCAGAAACATACAAGTGATTATCAACATGTTGTATATAGATTACAGAACAATTGCTCTTGTTTAATTTAATCAATTGCTCTCCAGAACATCAAATTAGTAATTAGAAGCTTCTTTAAGTTCTTCTATTCAAAGGTACGATTTTGTGGTGTTAGAAAAACATGGTCATCATGCTGGAGAGGTAAAAAAATTCATTATTATAAGTATTTCTGGCACTCTAATAATTTGAAAATGTTATCATCTACATTAGCTCGTTGTGGACCTAATGGAACCTTGGAAACCGACTAGCTCCCCGTCACTCTCATTTGACGTAGACAAAGATGCTACAACAGATTTACAGGTAAGTTATTATTGCTCCGTACTATAGTTTGTCATGCAGCAAACCATTGATTATCATGTTTTCTGTACAATGAAGATCATAAAGAGCATGCTCTACCGGATTCATCGGTTGCTCTTAGACACACTAACTGCAATTCTACTCGACAATGGAAAAACACGATCCGAGGTTGTCAAATCAAAGTGGGAGATGATAGAAATGCATGATCGTGTAAAAAGTATGAGTGCAGGCTTGATAGATCTCATATCTGATTTCAGTGTAAGCCTCGAACTTCTGATTAATGCATTACGTTACTTGTTCTATAATATATATTGACATGCATCTCTACAGGACTACCGGTTCGGAGTATTTGACCACGACAAGCCTTCTTACTACACAACTGAATATAAGGATTTCAGAAAGGAAAAGGAAAATAACTCCGGAGACTACGATCGGACTAACGAAATATCACGTGACTTGGCAAAAGAATTTGAGGTAAGTACTAACAATAATGTAGCTCAAATTACCGATTTTTTTTGCATACTGCTACACTCTTCCTCCCTACTACAGAGTGCTAAGACGCAAAGTCAGAAAGAGCTGAAACGGCCGCAGGAGGATAAAGAGTCATCAATCAGGAAGCGTGGGCGAAGAAAGATGACTTCTTCATTTGAGAAGAATAAAGATTTTCTATACTACGATCGACTCCACACTACTCCGCAACCCATGCGTACCCTTGAGGATGAGGAACAAGAGGAGGTCATCAACTACGTTAACACCACGCCGTTGACCAAGCCACTAGTTCATATTGACGATCTTGTGGTCCTACAAGCACATCTTAGGTGTCTGACAGATCCCAACTTGACTGAAATTAAGGACAGATGGTTGGGGGACCAAATAAGTTCTTCCTTAAAAAATAAAGTATTGTTGCTATAGGATATAAATGATAACGTGTTTTCTTGTGCTAATATTCAGCTCATAGACACTGTAATACAATGCTTACGGTACAAGTACCCCTCTGACAAAAGGAAGGATGGATCGGTGTATCTTGAGAGGTCTATGAATACTGCCATACTACAAAAAGATGGAGAGATTGAAAGTATAAACTATGAGGTACGGATGGGGAAACATGGTACGAGACTGGGAGACACCTATATGGAACATGACATGGTAAGTCTTGATACCTTAGTAAACCATTTACATATGGGAGAAAGCTAATAAATTTTATACGCAGATTTTCCTCCCTACGAACATAAAGGATACGCATTGATATTTAGCTGTTGTGAATGCAAAGAAACGTGAAATACAAGTTCTTGACTCGCTAAAGGGAGTCGAATATAGAGAACGCCAAGAACTAAATAATGTGGTGAGTTTATTAATTTACTACTACTTACTTCATATCTTCACTTTTAGGAACGAAGCCAAGTAATTAATGCATTATGTAAGTCTTATGATAATTATTTGGTATTGACTTGACAGCTTAAAGGAATTGAAGCACATTTAGTGCTATCATCACAACTCCATGGATCAAAGAATAGGAATTGGTCCGATTACAAAGTCTCTTCTTGGCCGGTTCACATCGTTGAAAATATACCGCACCAAAAAGATTGGTACTGTGCACACGATATAGCTATATAATTTGGCTTTTATAATATAACTACTGCTAACAAGCTATATATTCTTGCAGCATCTCTTGTGGCCTGCATGTGCTAAAGAACATGGAGTATTGGACAGGTTCAGAGTTATCTACCAAATATACACATGTTTGACATATAAACATACACATACACATACACAGAGATTGCACTAGCTAACACTACGAGGCTAACTGCACCCTAATTGCCAGGTCCATATTGACAAGATGAGAATGAAATTGCCAGCTGATCTACTCAATTCTCCACTCAATATGATTCCTATAGCCCCAAAGAAGAGAAAGTAAAGATGAGGTCGTCTGATGATGTCCGTGCTAGATCAAGAGACAACCTGATTGCTACTCTTTTCAATCTATACCAGATCAGTATAAACACATGATTGCTACTTATTTAGGAGTGTTCATCTTCAAGTCTAATTTTTGTAATAAGATTTAAGTTCTTTTCTTTCAAGTCCATACCAGAGCAGGCTCATCTGAGTCGTACTTATTTATGAGTTTCTTTTGGGATTTAAAAGTTCAGTTTGCATTCCATCTATACAATTCTTTCACTAAACAATCACCTCAACTTACTCTATCATGCTATAAAAGATTCAAATTTGTCACGCTTCAGTACTGCGGTAGCTAAAATAATCACACTGATCTGGGACAGAACATAACAGCAATGTGGACACTTCGAGAGCTGAAACGAACTGATGATCCATAGATCATGAAACTAAACTTGAATTGAAAATGCACAAACATAAGAAGCAAAAAAAAACCAAGAGAAGAGAAGATGCAGCAGCAAAATCTGAAGAGAAGATGCGCTGTCGCGCTCACCTCCCCTGCGCCGTGTCGCCCTCACCCGCCTCCGCCGCTGAGCCGCCCTCTCCCGCGTCCACCGCCGCGCCGCCCTCGCACGCAGCGCGCGCCGCGCCGCCCTCGCCCGCAGCATGCGCCGCGCCGCCCTCGACCGCCTCCGCCACGCCGCCTCGCCCCCGTCCGCCTCGCGCGCCCTCGCCCGCCTCCGCTGCCGCGCCGCCCTCGTCCGCAGCGCGCGCGGCGCCGCCCTCGCTCGCCTCCGCCGCGCAGCCCTCGCCCGCCTCCGCCGCGCCGCCCTCGCCCACGTCCGCGTCCACCGCCACGCCCCCCTCGCACGCAGCGCGCGCCGCGCCGCCCTCGCACGCAGCGCGCGCCGCGCCGCCCTCGCCCGCAGCATGCGCCGCGCCGCCCTCGACCGCCTCCGCCGCGCCGCCTCGCCCCCGTCCGCCCCGCGCGCCCTCGCCCGCCTCCGCTGCCGCGCCGCCCTCGCCCGCCTCCGTCGTGCAGCCCTCGCCCGCCTCCGCCGCGCAGCCCTCGCCCGCCTCCGCTGTCGCGCCGCCCTCGCCCGCAGCGCGCGCCGCCCCGCCCTCGTCGCATCCGCTGCTGCGCCCTTGAAATGCGAGGTTATGCGGTCGTGCACGAATCAGACTGCATCCGATCCGATATTACGAATTTGCCCTGCGGGATTTGTTTGATTGGTTCCAATTTTGCCCCTCGATCTATATACTGTCATCATACTGCTTGCATTGAGTTATATATACTGCTTATAAGATTGAGTAGTATAGATTAGTCCTCACCGTTAGATCTGTCTAAATGAATGGTTGATATTCATCTGTGGGTACTGTAAAAGGCCTCATAATAAAATGTTCTCTTGCCTACAAAATGCATCCACTGCAATTAATCTCTATCATGCATTTTTTTTGAAACGGAGGCATAAGATTTGCCTCATCCATTAATTAAGAAGGAGTTTAGGAGTGTTTTTACATCGGGAGAGAGAAAATACAAGTCTTTACTTTACTTTACTCTCCCGGCATGATTTGGCTCAAATGCTTCGCGCCCGCGATGGTCCAAAGCTTTGCCTCACTCTTGATGTTTTCAAGGAGGATGGTCGGGGGCATAGACTTTTGGTGAAATACTCTTGCGTTCCTTTCATTCCAAATGGTCCAGCTGGTGAGCATGGTGAGGGAGGCCATTGCCCTTTGGTTTGGTCTATGCTTCTCGGACATGTTGATCAACCAATCCTTGATGGATCACTCCCCACTCCAAGATGATGTGTTGATGTTATCGAGACGAAGCCACTCCTTGATCATTTCCCAAAGCCTCACGGTGTACCGGCACTTGTAGAAGAGATGCGCGACGGACTCGGTTACCCACTTACATAACGGGCACAAACCACAATTTGGCCAACCACGTTTTGTCAACCTGTCCGCGGTCCAAATACGATTTTGAGCTGCCAGCCAAGCGAAGAATTTGACCTTAGGAGGTGCCCATGCCTTCCACACCACGGTGCTCATGGGCAAACGGGTGGCCTCCAAGAATTGTGCCTTATAAGCGGAAGTAGCCGAGTAATGACCACTTGCCGTGTGCTTCCAAGTGATGTTATCTTCGGCATCGTCATCCAGATGGATGTCTCGGATGCAAGCCCAGAGACTGACAATTTGACAGATGTGGGCCATCGTCCATTGGCCAGGGAGCTTGATTTTAAACAGCCAAGCGTCCTCGTTCAAAGCCTCTCTTACTTTCCAATTTTTTCTTGAGGAGGCTGCATAGATGAGTGGGGCAATCTCAATTGGCTTCCTCCCATTGACCCAAGGGGATTCCCAGAAAGGTGCACACGCGCCATTGCCAATGGTGACATATGTAGAGGCATAGAAAAAGTCACGGTCAGTCGCGTCACATGGGTTTCCCATGCCAACCCACATTTTAGACAGATCCTTCCATTCAAACCAAAGCCATCTTAGCCTAAGGGCACGTGCAAATTTATCAAGGTTTAGGACTCCCAAGCCCCCAAGGTCGGTGGGGCGGCAAACGGTACTCCAATTGACCTTACACTTTGCACCGGTTGTCTTTTCCGTACCCGACCAAAGGAAAGCACGTTCGATCCTATTGATGCTGTGAAGGGTGCTCGGAGGAGGGATGAGGGGGGTGATGTGATAAACCGCTTGCGAGGTGAGTATAGATTTGACTAACACTCCTCTACCCGTGGCGGTGATGTTTTGGCCTTCCCAAGGGGCAAGTCTTGCCGCAATTTTAACTTCAAGGAATTGGAAGTCAACTCTCCTTAGTTGCCACACCGAGAGGGGCAGACCCAAGTATTTAATGGGGAATGATGTGTGGGTGGCTAGCAAGCTTGCAAGAATTGCACTCAAGTCGAGGTGATCGCACCGAATAGGCACCACCGAGCTCTTTTGGAAATTTGCACATAGCCCCGTGACATCACCAAAGCAACTTAAGCTGCACGCAAAATTTTCGATGTCTGTTTTGAAAGGTGCCATGAAAACAACCGCGTCATCGGCGTAGAGGGAAGTTCAGAAGATTGTTCTTCGTCCTCTTATCTTGTGAAGTAGGCCATGCCTCGTGGCAAGGTCGAGAACTTGTTGGAGGGGTTCGATAGCAATCACAAAGAGTAATGGCAAAAGCGAGTCCCCTTGACGTAGTCCCCGACCGTGCTTGATGGGGGGACCAGCTACCCCGTTGAGGAGGATCCGCGAGGAGGAGGAGTGGAGTAAGGCGGCGATCCAATCTCGGAATTTGCTAGGAAATCCTTGTCTTTGAAAGAGGTCAAGAATATACTCCCACTTGACCGAGTCGAAGGCTTTGCAAGTATCAATCTTAAATAGGAGGGAGGGAGTTTTGCTTGTGTGAAGGCGACGGGCAAGGCTCCTCACATACATGAAGTTGTCGTGGATGCTTCTCCTTTTTATGAATGCGCTTTGGGCATTGGAAATGAGGGCATGCATGTGGGGGCCAAGCCGGGTGGCAAGAACTTTTGCAATAATCTTGGCGATGGCATGAATGAGGCTTATAGGTCTATAGTCGGTGATTTCCTCCGCTCCTTCTTTCTTGGGTAATAGCACGATGTTTGCAGAGTTAAGCCATTGAAGGTTGGCAATATGGAGGTTGTCGAAAAGGCGGATCGCCTTCATGATCCAATTCATGCATTCACTATCATTAAAATGTCATCAACTGGTAGCTTTTCAACTAAATCCAATTCATCAAAGGCAAATAATTACTCATGCTAATTACTCTCAGATCAAATCAAGCTACATGAACAATTAGATGGATCAGTCCATACACATACAACATCAAAATCTTTTGCATTTCATGCAGTGCATACATAATGGCCGAATACGGTAAGCATTAGTACGCAACCCATGAGCAACTCAAGCCATCTTACAGGTCACAGTTTGGGATCGCATAGGCAGCATAAGGAAAACTGAGTTCCAACGTGTACTCCTGATACATGCACCACATGGAGAAATGGATCATCGAAGTAGTACATCAAATGGATCGATCGCACGGCCAGATTGGAGTTTAGGAAGCAGCTTCTCCAAAGGCACACATGCCATCGACCAATTCCACAGGATCGAGTTGGCCGCCACGGCGACCGGACGCGATGCCCCCGCGCCTAGCTACCATGATGTCTCTCGCTCGGGGAGGCTAGATCTGCAGGCGCGTTGCCCGCCGCTGACCTTGCGCTCAGCTAGCCACCGGATCTGGCGGCCAGTGTCTTGCTCGGGAGGGCAGGACGAGGGAGATCGGGGACGTCTGCGGGAGGGAGGAGGGCGACGCTCGGGGCCGGCGACGGACGGGAGAGGGAGGTGGCGGCACGAGCGGCACAGGTAGGGGGTGGGGACCGTGGGGTACGCCGCACGCGGCGGGAGCGGGAGAGGGACGGCAACGTGAGAAGGGCGTAGCTGTAGGGTTGGGATTTTGCATATATAGTGATGGCATTTTGTTGTAATTTCGGTATAGTTTGAGGGCGAAGTTGGGAAGGCTTCTATGTACCCACGGGTATTGAGCAAGACTTCCACAGCCGTAAGTTAACCTTTCTTTTTCAACTTATGGTTTCCTTCTTGTGCCATAAGCTGAAAAGAAGGGATCATATATACGACAGAAACAACACCATTCAACAAAATATGTTGCTGCTGTCCCAGCATAGACTTGTCCATAAACCATTCTACATCAAAACATGATTGTCTTGCTCATACATCCCGGAGATGTACCTACAGTCTAGTATATAATCTCACAAGTTATTTTTAAAACACACCTGTACTTTACATTTCATCCCCGACAATTGACCTACTTGGGGTGAATACATTGCAAATGAATAGGATGTTTGACCCTAATACTAGCTACTAAAGAAAGCTCCACGTATCAGTTTGATAGTCATACCCTTGTACAATGGCTCCACATTCAACTCCGAGTATCCGGTCGGCAGTTTCTTCAACGAAGTGAGGAATAAGTTCGCTGAGATGATGATCTTATGATGATCCACTTCACTATGATGGAGGGCTCACTGAAGGTCTAATCCTTGCAGGCATGCTAAGGCCAGAATCACTGTTCATGGCCATTGGATGATAAAACGAGCGGTGTGGAGTTATAGACATCTTATTCATTGAGTATTCCAAGTCATCGTCGCTGTTGATATCTATTTCAACATGATCATCCAAGCTGCCCACATTCATCTCAGGGGCATCAAGATCCTCAAGCTCATCGTCATCGTCATCACCGTTACCATCGCTGTAAGTTGTCCTGACCATGGACCAGAACTCAAAATTTGGACGCATATATCTGCAGGCGACAAAGGGTTGCCAGGAAGAAGGAAACATTAATAACGAGGATAACTAGCAACTGGAGTTGAGTGTTTCCAAATGCAGATTGATGCAGATAACAAAAGGATTGAGCACACAAAAACTGAAATTCCAAGCAGCTTTTGTCGACATAAAGTCCTACAATAACGTAAGTAGTCAACAGTTCAACAAGGCTTGCCTAGACAGACGACTACTGTAATCCAACAGAGCACAAACAAGGAAAGCGCCAGAGAACTGCTGCTAGAATAGGCTCAGAAAGTAAAGATATCAGTGACACAAACCTGTCAGATTCTTTCAGCAAATAAGGATCAAATGGGAAGAACATGTCAAGTCTATTGATTCCTCCAAAACTCCTGGATAAATCAGATTCAATTGCATCTTCAAATGCTGAGCCCACAAACACGTTGAACAACCTGGCATCCTTGGCCTGTCTCAGGAACTCGTTTACAATCGAAGGCAAGCACACCTAGAATAAACAACCATGTAAATCGTCAAAGGTAGAAAACCAGCATACTATTAGCAGCAAATGACTTCCAAACATCAACATGCAGCTGGTAATGGAGATATGTAAAGACGAGAGAAGTTCTAGTGCTGCGTGCTACCAACACATGGTGGCACCACCAAAGTCATCAAAAAAAAATTAGAACTTTTGTTTAGATAGATTTCAACATAATCTAGTATACTATAAAAAATTTTATTAAAAACACAACATATGTCAAGAGAAACCAAAAAAGACAAAATTCAGCAGTGAATAGTAGCTTCACCCTTTCTCTCTCTCGAGGCTACTATTCACAATAAAATTTGTCTTCTTTGTACTTATTTTTTGAGGAAAAAACTGTAGGGGAGGCCGCCCCAACAATATATATATGTTTATTATATATATAAGGAAATATTTACAAGAGGTCCAGGGGGTAATGTACAAGTGAGTAAGGCTAAGAGCAGAGACTAGTGATTAATCTAGAGAGGCGAGCCAGGAAAGCAGAGGGGTCTTAGACGCCTCCTTGAGCCTATGGGTGTCTGTTTTGTACTTCAATGTGTAGACTGAATTTGGATTAATTTGAATACAAAAAAGTTTCGGAATTTTTTGTAGTACTACCACATGGTAGCACCACGAGACTTGGTAGAGCACTAAAACTTCTCTCATGTAAAGACAGTGTTAGTAAATATGAAAGAAGGTCTAACAAAGGAGGCAGAGGATGCATGTCATACAAACCTTTAGAGGTTCCAGTGGGTGGGTCAAGATAAATCCAAAAGGCATGTGAAAAAGCTGTGATTTAAGATTTGGGTAATCCATAATAGATCTCAATCGAAAGCAAAGGACATACATCACTGCCTGCAGGTTAAGAAATATGAAAAATAAGTGTCCAGAGAGGATATGGTATCAAGACAGGGAAAACTACTATTAAATGTTTGGCCTCCTTAAAATTTGACATATGAAATTTTTGTTTGACCAGCCATAGTTCTCCTGCTTAGCTAAATGTACATAATATAACAAACCTGACAGGTCGCATAAAATATTTGATGATTTAGCTTGGCTACCATCCCTCTGTTGTTCTGGAGATCACAATAGTCAACACACCAATCCACTAACCTGTGTTAAGAGAATAAGATAATTTCAGTCTCAAATGAAAAATCAAGCCAAGACATAAACATATGCACTTCTTGAGTGTAAACCACCTTTTGAGTACACCAACAACCGTATCAGCAGAAATAAACCTTGCCCGGGACAAATAGCTTCCAACATACGAAACTGCAGACATTCTGTACTTAAAAACAGAAGTGGTAATTAGCATTTCTTCAACCTATATAAGTTATCCATCAAATTAAACTATAAATGGGGATCAGAATCAAATATACTATTCGTTGCAGCCTCAATAAATGATCATGAGGGAGACACTTTTTGCAACGTACAGAAAATTGGCAAAAAGACATGTTTATGACAGGTGGCTCAAAGAGGTAAGAAACTATGGCTCGCCACAATGCAAAAACCATCCACAAGAACACCAAACTTGCCGAACATGAGTAAGGCAAAGTGTGACGACAAACCAATAAGGAATTATGACAATATGCAATGCCAGTTGTGATCTCAATAACACAGGATGGACAGATAGAATGCATATGCATTGGGCGTATCCCTGATATGCTAAAAGACTTACCTAGAAATTGGATCCTCTTCCTTCTTAGTAAAAATGTCGGTAAGAAAAAGAGCAAATTCAAGGCCACAGATTTCAGGATCCAGGGAACAGGCATAAAACATGATAAACTGCATAATAGAAGGTGAACTGAAAAGCAAGTGAGAAAACATAAAGGTGAATACACACAGTGCAAGCACTAAAACCCAGTGAAACTGGTTTACACACCAAAATAAAAGTGAATCTTGACCTGTGCAAATTTGGATTTGTGCAACCTCAGAACAGATGCTCGAAAGATCGTCTTCAAAATATCAAATTCCTGTCCAGTTCAAACCAAACGTGAGTAATAACATAGATTTAAAAAAAAAGACTACTATGTTAGCTTGAATAGAAAGGCTTTCATTACAGCATTTCATGAACTGCAGTTAATAATTATAGAATATGAAGAAGGCAAAAAGTTCAGAAATATCAGCAAAAGCATTCCCTTGCATGCATGAGCACACATGCTTACATGCACACATATACATATACACTAAAAGTCAAGCTTGCTGGCCAATTTTAGCCCTTATTACTGTGGTAATACTTTCTTATCCTTCTAAACCAGTACTACAGTCATACTTCCTCATTACCTAGCAGAATTAAGTAAGAGAGGCTAAAAGATGACAAACGGAATATTTTCTTTACAAGATAAGGATTGACTGTGTGCTCACCTTAGGTAGGCAACCACGTTCTGCACATGACTTCAGGTGTTCACATACAACAACCATTAAACCATCAAGTTTTTCAGCACATGCATTTCCTCCGAAAAGGACCTAACAATAAAATGGGCCTTCAGTTATTCCCAGTTACACAAGCACGTAATACATCTGCAGCATATTTGCTACTCCCTCCAGTTCACAAAATATGACGTTTTGGATATTTACAGTCTTCAAATTGTCACTTTGACCACTACTTTTTATTGCAATAGATGTATAAAACCCAACAAAATTGTCATATCATGAAACCTTTGTTCCTTCTTGTCCAAGGCCATCCTCATCCACATCCAAATCTTCAAGCTCCATGTCAAATATACCTTTGTTATGTTCCTCTTGAAGAATATCTTCCCAGGTTATATTAACCTGCACAGTTCACCAACCAACTAATAAGATCAAGAATTAATGGCAGATAGACTAAATATCGGTGATCAAGAATAGGCATACATCCAATTCCGTAAGAAGATCCACAACTTTCGCCAGCAACAGAGCTCCAATAAGGTCCCCCATTCTGTCAGTATCAAGACCCAACATGCATTCAACAAACGAGACCATCTTCTGCAAAGACATTACCAGAAAAGTAAGAAAGGTTGCTCTATGAAACTATCAACAAGGTTGGTGGCAGCCAAGACTTCTCCGTGTTCGAAATCATAAAAAGTCAACTAATAGGCACGAACACTTGATATAGAGAAGCTTTTAACATAGAAAGGACCTTTATATGACGAACAGAAGCAAAAATGATGGCATGTTGTGTGTTAGAACAATTCACAAAGGCACCGAAAAAATGAAGGTGTGTAGGATCCACAGATTTAGCAAAAACTGGAAGGTCAACTGGAGAGACCAAGTTCTTTTTCAGCATTTATGAATTTTTGTCTAGTGATAATTCAAGCAAATTAGGAAAAGCAACATATAAACACAATACAGTTACTATAAAAAAACACAGAATATCTTACAGAGTTCACACTTACAGCTTTGTTATCAAATAACTTGGGCATACTCCTATCTATTATATCCTTTAACATCCTTGGTGCTAAGGGTACAGTGTCAGAGATCGTTTTCAAGCTCTCATGCAATTGAAAATAAATCTCCTTCTTCCTTTCAAGCCATTTCGGCTGCTCCATGAATGCAACAAGTGATCCGGGCGGAGTAAAGTTGTTCACAAGCATCTGCAAACATTCTCTGAGATACTGGTCTGCCACAGCAGCCTGCATGAATAATCAATTAGTCAGGAACTCTTACACAGTCATGTGAGAAACTTTGGAAGTGCAATTTCAGAAGAATACCAATCTGGTGATTAGGTCCAAAAAAGCATCCCTTGTATCTCTTCGGAAGTACCAGATGCACATGGTAAATATCTGGAAAGTGCTTTTAGTAAGACTCGACTAATTTCAATAAGAAATTGGACATGTAATAGTGAGTACTCAATATTGCGTTACATTGTGCAGAAGTGCATGATGGTACATGATGTCTATTTTGGATACTGCTTCTGATAATGCCTTCAACGTCGTCTGGAAAAGTAGGCAATATGTGCATTGATTAGAAGCAATGTTGAAATAAGTATAACAAAGGTAGATAAGTGAAACTAGGATTTAGGACTTACCAAAAGCAATGCCTCATCATCAAGACTCCTTTTCTTGGCAGAGTCTATAATTTCTAGCAAGAACTCATATTGGTCTTTGTCCCTTAGGTCAACTAGAAATGGATCCTAAATGAAAGGCAGGGATTTTAATAGTTTTACAAGGCATTCTTCAAAGAACTAGTAAAAGAACAAAAATCTCCTAATAAACCCTTGCCGTGCGATGAAACCCCGAAAGGACCGATAGATGGAATGGATCCTCTTAGTATTGATCAAGTTGAAGAGTTAACTACTATATATAAGCAAAGTCGGAACAGGGAAAAAAACAGACACATTTGGGGTTCTATATCTAGCGAGTCTGTTATGGCAGGCATCCCCCATGAATACATAGCTATAGCAACAAAAAAAAGTACTACCTAGAAATGGTAGTGCATAACAGAGAGCAAATGCATTTGTTCACCAGCAGACACATGTAATTTCTGAAAGTTCTTTATGATAGCGATTTTCGGGAATAGGATAAAGAACCTGCTCCTCGCTGCCTAAACACCCACAAGTTGGCACTCAATACTTGCCTCCATAGAAAATAATCACCTTTCAATTTCCCAAACTCCACACTGCACATCCACCAGGCACATTGTCACATCTTCAACAACACCCTTGGATTTCAAACTTGAGTGCATTATTAGAAAGTTCACTTCATGTGTCGACATTATTCTGAAGAAATATATTATCCATAACATGATAAGCGAATGCATTTCTTATTTAGACTGCAGAATTACAGAATGGAGGCTCTGAATGATTAACAAATGGGTGCAAGCACTTAGCTCCCCTCAATGGACTTCAACAAATCATGCAGAAGATGAAAGCTGCATACATTTTTACTCATGCCTGGCTTACAGAAGCTAACGGCAATTTCAACTTAAGTATTTACAATTAACACTAAAAAACCATCAAATTGGAACATTAAATCAAATAAACTCTGGTAAGCATTCAAAAAGAATATCACATTAGGTTAATATTTAAAATTTATTATTAGCTCAGTCCCACCTCTTAGAATTTTTGGAAAATCATGTCATGTTCTCAAATTTGTTGCACGAAAGGCTACAGTATTACCAAGCTCAACCATCTGCTAGCTGAGGGGTTTCTCAGTAAGAGAATAAGAGTATTATTTTGAAGGATTTTGCGATAGGTATGAGACCTTGTATACTTTTGACCGGTTCTCTAACGTCCTGTAATAAGAGTGTACAGGCAGAACTCAAAATAGCGATATGGACTATCAATTCCGAGTCCAACGCAACAGATTTGAAGAGTGTACTAATTTTACCAGCAGCCCTCCACAGCTCCAACTTCGTTCTCTAGAATCAGAGCCAACGAACAAGACAGGAACAGAATACGAAGCTTCAGAGTCTTAATTTACTAGCGAATACAATCGCAACTAGAACAAGACCAACGAGCAACGAACACAACGAGCGTTTCTCCCTGCGTCCTCCCCCAAACCACTCGTCGGCGTCGTCGCATCATCCTGGCTACACGCGACTCCAGCCAACCCGAAAAAACACAAATGAGCAGAGGAAGGGGCTGGAGGAGCTCCGTACCATCCGCACGGACTGGAGCACGTGCTCGACCATCTGGAACGCCTCGGAGTCGCTGACGGGCTCCGCCGCCACCTCCATATCGT
Source organism: Stipa capillata (assembly GCA_019208055.1). Classification (NCBI taxonomy): domain Eukaryota; kingdom Viridiplantae; phylum Streptophyta; class Magnoliopsida; order Poales; family Poaceae; genus Stipa; species Stipa capillata. The sequence goes on from JAGXJF010001169.1 coordinate 60,530, forward strand.
CGCGCCGAAGCTCCGCCCCCATCGCCTTGGCCCGCCCCTGTGACACCTCTCCGGGAGAATCTCGCGCTTGGGATACCTAGCAATGAACCCCAGACCACCAAATCAGAGCCGCGGCGAGCGACGAGCTCGGGAGGTAGAAGAGGTCGGGAGTCCTGACCGGTTTCGCCGAGAGGAGGAAGGGCGGTGGCGGGGAGGCGGAGGCGGTGGCGGCGAGAGGCAGGGTCTCTAGGGTTTTTGCGGGAGCGTGCGAGAGAGAAGGAAGCGGTGGGAGAGGACGCGTGACCTTATTCACGCGAGTGACACGTGGCACCGGAGGCGGTTCTCCCCGGGTTTGCGTCCGCTTGCCCGCGAACCAGTACCCGCGTTGGGACTAGTAAATGGGCCGAAATGGGACGCGGATAAGATCCGCTATCCAGACTCCGAACGGTGCACGCGGGCTAGTGGAGGCCTAGATAAGGCCCGTTTGTGGTTATTGGGCCGGTTGAAAAACGTCAAACGAAGTATTTTTGTAAAGAAAACAAGGGCACCTTCAAGATTCCACGACCATCGATTACTAGAGTGATAAACGCGCTTCACTGCACCGTACGACAGTACTGATGGCTCATTAGCTTGATTTGTTTTGTTACATCGTGTTCTTTTTTGTTTGAATAATTGTTGTATCATTTTGACTGCTTCTATTGATCCAATATCAAGTTTTTCGATAACATGTAAGATGCACTACTGCCGTCTATTGCTGCAAGATTGCCGGCTGCCCATCACAACACACAGATTATATGAGACTTTCTCAACTCTTCTTTATCATCTTCATCACAACTTCTCTAAAGCAACATGTCAGACTGTTAGAGCCCAGAGTCCATTACAATGTGAGTGCAAGCTCTGACAAATATTTCAATGAATAAGAGTAGTGAACGATAGAGTGAGATGATAATATGTCCAACGATACATATAGATGCATACAACACGATTTGAGAAAACTGACATGGGGGCAGCTCTGCCCCTTCGATCAGCATCCAAAATGCTTCATATAGATGCAAACAAGCTCGACTATGCCTCCAAAATGCTAGAAACTATCGGGCAAGCAACTTCTGCAAAACAAATATAAGATAGAATAGCTCTGTTTTGTAAAATAACTCCTGATTAACAGATGTTCATTTTGTGTCTCCGAGCGCTCATAAACGGCTTGAAAGAACTGACCCTACAAATATGACACATGAGGCAGCTCTGTTTCTTTTACCAACATCCAAATTGCTTCAGTGCAGGTATCAGATATGTTCAACATTAATAACAACCATTACCTAAGCTATGTTCACTGTTAACCTCAGAATACATGCATGTTTAACCTGCAATGCCTTCCAGAATATAACATACCTTTTTGGCTTATGCACTTCAGAAAAAAAACGTATGAAAAGATCAAACATTATTCTGAGGATATACACAATTATCAAACTTCTATACTCAAAACTTGTCATATTGAATTTCTCCTACAGTTGATTCTTGAATAGTATGTATTCGCTAGATTCCAAAATTACTGAAAACTCAATTCTTGGATGTCAATCCCATTGTCCTCCTCTTATATGGTATACCTACATAGCAATTTCATCAACAACGCAAACACAATTCATTTCGCAAGGAGAACTAACAAATTAATTAGCATACAGTAGGTCCGAACGCTATTTATGCCAACGAAATAATCAGCATCCCTATCCACCAATCCGCACACCGAAGACATACCCCATGAGACAAAAACCAAGAGTTTACCCCCAAAACGAAGCACAAGCAACAAGAAGCCGGCGACAAAGAGATCCACCAAAAGCGCACGAATCACAACACCTGCAAACAAAAAAAATACACAAATCAAACAAATCAGCAAGCCCTAGCCAAGCAGACCGAATCAAACACGAAGTCGGAAGGCCAAGAAGCTCACACGCTGAGATCCCCAGACGATGCAAGCGCGCAGCCCACCTGGACCAGCAAACGGCCTCACTCCATGAAGTGGCTGACTCCTAATGTTCGCCTGCCCCATCGCACCCGTGATACTACGCTGATCCCTTCTAAAACATCAACTAAAAGACAGGGCAAGTCGGTAAACCTATCAGGATTATGTGTCCATATTTGCATGGATCATGGTCATGGGAGCAGCAACAACATAGGCTGATGCATTTGAATAAATAATTTGAAGGGACCACAATGCTTCCATTTTACCATCCGAACTAAATATAGGGACTATCCTTGTAGATCAAGGCCATGGATGTAGCAACGCATTGTAACTCATTCAAGTCAATAATTTAAAGGGACCAGCTTGCTTCAATTATACCATCCAAATTTGCAAGGACCCAGTTGCAGCGGTGCATAAGATAATCTGAGCATGCTACCACAATCACTAAGATTGTTACTTTGCAGATGTATTCAAACATGATTAAACTGGTATGTCAGATTTATGCATAAAATGAGTGAATCGGTTTTTTTTTCAGCTTTTTCGAGCTCTGTAGTCTCCAAGAAAATTTAACAACTTGATACATCCATGAAGTGTAGTGCATAAGGAATCCTTAGCAGTTCCATTTAGCATCTAAACGAAAGTTTCTTATAGAAGAGAAGCTGGATTGGATAAACTTAGTAACAACACACTCAAGCAGAAATAGGGAGCGACGAGACGCCGTGAACCCTACAATCTTCATTGAACTATTAAACAAAAACAGAAAAAACTGAATTTTTGACCTAGATAAAAGCCAAAACAAATCTTGAGGTTAATTGGATGGCTAAGTTTGGTCGACTGAGTTTTAAGAAATTCTCGGTTAACTTAGAATTAGCAAATCTAACTTTCTTTTTCTTTTTGTATGGTAGAAGAATCTTGATTTGATCAGCTAAAGGATGATAGGCTCAATAATCGACACCATGCGAGCAAGCTTACAACTGTCTCTTCCTCAACAAAAAAAATAAAGTTGTTCAATTATACTTTCAGTCAGAATATTGCACTAGTGATCAACTAATCAACTCTGCAGCTAATTCCTAATGGGATAAATTCCATCACGAGTTAGACAGATGTATGGGTTAGCAAGAACGTGGAAGAATCATAACTACACTTCTTCCTATCAAGACAGGGCAAGTCCACACTCCTGGAGTCCTATTAGGGCTTCTGAGTATATATAAAAGCTTATCCTCAATTCCTCATGGATCAAGGACATGGAAGCAGTTAAGTAACAACATGGGCCGATGCATTTGAATAAATAATTTGAAGGTACCACAATGCTGCCATTCTACCAGCCAAATTAAATTAAGGACTGTCCTCGTGGATCAAGGGCATGGAAGTAGCAGCAACACGCTGCTAACTTGTTGTCCATTCAAATTAAAGATCACTAGATCAGGATGGTTCCATACCACCTTACAAATAAAGAAATAACGACTAGATATTTGCGGGATTAAAGCAACTACTACCCCTGAATCGCAGTGGAGCATCAGATAATCTTGAGGATGTTGCCAAAATCATTAACGTTGTTACTTACAGGATTAAACAAGTAGGGAAGATTATGCATAAAAAAAGTGTGTAAAAAAATTGTGTTCCTTTTCTCATGCGAATGTTTTCCATTTCAGATACCCAAGGAAAATCGAATGAAGCAGATTCTCTTTCGAATATTTCTGGAGCAACACTTGAGAAACTAAAAATATATCTTACAGAATGATAGAGCTGGAAGGCACGACTGGATGCTTCAATAGCGACACTAACGGACTGGTTGGCCATCGCCTTCTGCAATGCTCTCTCGTAGTTGATCGGCACATCCTCGTATGAATTTATGGGCATAACCTTCACATTTTTCTGCATCGAAGAGAACGGAAATCTCCATTACCACCAACACATCCGCATAAACATCCAGAAACAGATCACACTTTCGTGCAAAGACATATGCTACTGACCCGGTTGGGGTCACACCTGCCGTCATGGCCGGTGAGGGATAGTCGGACTCGGTGTCGATCCCGCCATTCCTGACTATAAGGGCTCCTTTGGTTCAAAGGAATTCCATAGGATTTTTTGAGGATTTGGATCCTTAGGAATTTTTCCTACGGTGGTCGTTTGATTCGCAGGATTGGAATCCTTAGGAATTTTTCCATAGGATTCATTTGTACTACATTTTGGAGGAAAATTTCCATCCACTCAAACCTCTTGGTAGAGTTCCTTTGTTTTTCCTGTGATGCCAAAACAAACTCCAAATCCTGTAGGATTCCAATAAGCATGACACTCCAATCCTATGTTTTTCCTATTCCTATGTTTTTACAATCCTGCGAATCAAAGAGGCCCTAAACCGGAAGGCATAATCCATGAGTCCGCCATTGCAGCCTTGGTCATAGCGCTTATCAGAGTCAATCAGCTCTGCTCCGATAGGGATACAAAGCCGCCCGTGACAATCTTGTTGATCCCCTCCACTGCTGCCACGGCAGAGAACGCCCAGCACCTACCTACATCTCTCGGACACCCAGATAAGCGAATCACTAATCTATCGTATAGAAAGCAGCTGGGAATGCTGCTCTCCCACGAGACCACGTCATCTCAATTGGGACCCATTGAATCTAGCATGGATGGTTGAGATCTAGCGGTAATTAACGGGTTTAATCACTGTATACCTGTCCGATCCACCATGAATAGCAACCCAGCTCGATAATGTTCATACTGAGTCTGGTGCTGTTCACTCGATCCGTATAAAAATCCTTAGCGAGTTTAGAACTGTTCACAACCCAACACGTAGTGAATAATACCCTATTTACTATTCACTTGAAACCCTAAAAATACAATATATACCCATTTCGACCATTTCGACGCCCCAAATCTATTTTTTCACTCCGTTTAACCTAAATCATATTCCTTAATACTCTAAACCCACAAAACCATTTTTTTCCTTTTAAAACCCTACATCCGGATTTAACTTCTTTTTCTCCTAGCTTGCATAAGTTGAGCCTAGACTTATCTGTATTTGGTTCTTTTTATAAATATGACACGATAGTAACGAGCCGGCGACTAAAGCAGGACCAGAAAGAGAAGGATACCTCGAAGATGAAGACCTAACCATATACGAGACAATAGGCAAGTCACATTCTATTGATCATGTTGATCCTACATGCCATATACTTATTAATTTTTATTACTTTAGTTATTTACTTCTTGCATGTTATTTAATTATAGTTATACTTTTAAAATTATTGTATGCAATACGTATGGTGCGGGTCACAACACAAAGCGCTTTAGCGTGTTGCTTCAGCTAGTAAAAAAGAGGAGGATCACAAATGAAGAAAAGAAACACTTTTCTTGACGCGAAAGGGAAAAGAAAGGAAAAACATGAAAGTAAGGGAGAAAGGAAAACAAAGTTGAAGCAACTGGGAGAGAGAGGCTTGCCCCTAACAAAAATGACCTAGGGTTACAAGCCCCCAGGGGAGAGCCCAGCAAGAACCTCTCTCTCAACCAACTGCCGCCCCCCGAGGCTAGGGTTATGATCCCACACCACTGGGCTCGACGAGAAGGTGTTAAAGAAACCTTATTTTACGCAGGGGCTTTGTGAGTTAGTCTCGCAAAGTGGGATAAACCATGGAGTTACAGTCCAGTGCTTCATGTCACTACCCAATGGGCCGCAAGACGCATCGCGCAGTCTAGGAAGCATTCTCGTGCGCTAGTCACTAGACCAATGCTCACTGAGAACTTGAAGGCTTCTTCAACACCTTCTCGTCGAGCCCAGTTGTGTCGGCTCATAACCCTAGTCTCGGGGGGCGGCAGTTGGTTGAGAGAGAGGTTCTTGCTGTTGCCACCCTCAGGGGGCCTATACCCCTAGGTCATTTGTGTCGCAGGCAAGCCTCTCTCTCCCAACTGCTTAATTCTTGTTTTCTTTTCTCCCTTACTTTCATGTTTTTCCTTTCGTTTTCCCTTTTTGCATCGAGAAAAGTGTTTCTTTTCTTCATTTGTGACCCTTCTTTTTTTTACTAGCTAAAGTAACACGCTAAAGCGCGTCATGTTGTGACCCGCACCATGTGTAATGCATACAATAATTTTAAAAGTATAACTGTAATTAAATAACATGCAAGAAGTAAATAACTAAAATAATTAATAATTAATAGGTTTATAGCATGTAGGATAAACACGAACAATAAAATGTGACTTGTATACTGTCTCATATACATATAAATAATTAATAGGTATATGGCATGTAGGATAAACATAAACAATAGAATGTGACTTGCCTATTGTCTCGTATACAATTAGATGTTCGTTCTCGGGGTATCATTCTCTTTCTGGTCTTTCTTCAGTCGTGGGTTTGTTACTATTGTGTCATATTTATAAAAACAACTAAATACAGATAAGTCTAGGCTCAACGGATACGAGGAGAAAAAGAAATTAAATCCGGATATAGGGTTGCAAAAGGAAAGAAAGGGGTTTTATGGGTTTAGAGTATTAAGGAATGTGATTTAGGTTAAACGGAGTGGAGAAATGGATTTGGGATGTCAAAACAGACAAAATAGGTATACATTTGTTTTTAGGTTTCAAGTAAATAATAACAGGGTACTATTCACTGCGGTTTAGATTGTAAACAGTTTCAAACTCGCTAAAGATTTTTACAGGGGTTGAGTGAACAGCAACAAATCCAGTATGAACAGTATCAGCTGGGTTGCTATTCGCTATAACTCGGGCAGGTAAACAGTGATTAAACCATTATCACTAGATCTCGACCATCCACGCTAGAACCAACAGCTCCCAGTTGACCACGTCATGACGTTGCCTCCAGGGAGAGCAGCATTCCCAGCTGTTTTCTATATGATAGAATAGATGTATTGAAAATGGAACAAATCGTCCAGAAAAACCAAATGCTGTTTGAAACACATGATTGGTAGAAAAATATCAGGAGAGAAATACTGCAAAAATCCTACAGTTTAAGTAGGTCTTAGACTTGCATTTACAGATCTTAGTGATTTCTGCATCAAAGAAATGAACAGTTCTCGGTACAGGAATCCAAAACCCAAGCACATCTGTTCACGCATAGAACTGACATCAGTCGACAGAATTCAGTTCAGGCCCCAATGAGGGGAAATTATGCCCAAGACATTGATCACATAATACTTAGAACCATATACGATTTCCAGAATTCAGACACCATTTCTTGACGCCGATTGCAGTGTATATTACAGCACAACAGGTACAACTACAAGTAAAAGAACAGTCTTCTACAGAAGACATATCCAAGCATCAAGCGTTGTTGTCACCGGAGCAAAACATCAGGAAAAAAATAAACACAATACCCACCAGATCAACTGGATATGCCTCCTATTGTAGTTTGTCCGGATGTGCGAAGATGCACGATATACATTACAAGGTTGATTTGTTTATCCTGCCTCAGTTCTGAAGGTCACCCTTCCGTTTCGTGGTGCTTCGGGGCCTAGATGATTTGTTGGTTCTTGACAAGCGCCTATCGTTGTGGTCTTGCTTGGTGTCTAACAACTCGGATGAAAGCTCGACCGTGGTTTCTGGCCACGGTGTGCGCTTAGCAGGAACGACGACTTCCAAAGGTGGCTCAATTACCCACCTGCAGAAGAATAACTTTAGTTGCAGCTAGAAAAAAGGAAAAACTCAATGTGCTGAAGAGTAGAAGAGATGGGGAAGAACATGAGCAAACAGTTAAATAGTCTGATAATCACAGTTGCTAGTTTAGCCGACCTTCTGTCTGACTGCAGTGAAATCAAGAGTTTTCGTGGAGACCTTTTATTGCTCAAGTTTCTAAGGAGGAAGCTCCCCATGGAACGTTTTGGAAAATACACACATGAGGAGCTGGCGTTTTTATCAAGTGACTTGAGGACCCGGTCTTCAACCATGCAATTAGCTCAAGTGCTAGATTACATGCAAAACATCAGGTCAAAAAAATTATAAGCTTCTGTTTACAATGATATATTGGAAGTTTGAAACTTAACTGGCATGCCATTGCCATGTGGCATCATGTCAGTGGAAGAGGTCAACTTTTACATAAAAGTACACCAATAAGGCGATAATGATTAAATACCTAATCCTACAACGGCTCTAATACGCATCAAAGAAGTGGTGGCTGATTAACACGTGTCGGACACACACACCTGCTACTTAAAAATTCAAAATTATAGTAGTACAGTAGTAAATGTATCAGAGACGCGTTCATATCAAGGAAAACAGGTTCTGTTCTATTGGGGAATACCAAAGTAAAATATCACGTGGACATATCACAGAAGTATATTTGGAATGCATATGAGAATCAAGTTCCAGTTACAAACCAGAATTAAATGTGATATGTTTAGAAACTATTATGAAAAAGGAAGTCATGGGAAACTAACATAGGTCTAAAGAGCTACTGATCCTGGTGATTAACACTAGTAGAACACACTACAAATTCTAGACCGGAACGGAACCTAAACCAAACAGGCTAAGAGACTGGACAATGTGGACTTATTTACTTGAGTTCTTAAGGGATTTTTATGAAAGAATTCACATGTAATGAGAGCTGACACCACTCAGCTCAAGGCAACCAAACATGACATGGAAGTACTCTTGCTAGACCAAACATGTCATGAATTCACAGGTGTTTCAAGTATTGGATAAAATGTGTGGTGTCCTATAAAACATTAATAGTATTTTCTATTAACAAAGCAGGGCAATTAAAATGGCCAGCAAAACATAATGAAAAGCTCCAAAATAAATCTCACCCCTGTGGAAACTTGCTGTCAGCCCGGGCTTCAACACGGAGCCACCACAGTAGGACCTTCTTCCCACAGTTCCCCAACGGCTCAACAAAGGACTGATCATTCAAGAGAGCAAGGGGGCTCTCAAGCTCCTCCCCGTTCTCACCCACAGCATCAAGGTCCTTCACCCAATCAGGCTTGCCCTCTGCCTCCTTCCACAGCATCCTTGAGTTCAACACAAATCCAGCCCACTCCAAACCCCTCGGTAGCACCGGCGCAGCCTCGCCAACCACCGTGGCGGTCTTGCCAGAAAATGGCAATGCGTTAAATGTGTGCCATCCAGCCAAATGCCCAGAAGAGTTGCAGGCAGGACCCTGGACCGGAAGAGGCATATTCTGCTTGTCCTCTTCACTGAGGCGTGGCTGGTCTGGCGTTCCAGTGTGTGCGAGGATACCCACGGACACCGCAGCCATCCACTGGACCTTTTGCACCTCATCGAACAGCTCCATGCTATGCACGTTGCTGTCATCCGCAAACACTACTAAACCATCCATCTTCCTCTCGCGGATCACCCTACACAATCAAACCTATCCTTAATGAGTCACCTTACTCTGCATTCTCTACTATGTGGGATTAAAGAAAGAACATTACTACTGGCTATGAGGAAGCAGAAAAGTGTACATACCGTAGGGCGTGGAGGCGCATGCGGTTCTCAGTAGTGTGGCGGTCGGCCCAGTCGAGGGGCATACGGTCCGGGAAGGGGATGTGCACGAATGTGAGGCCGGAGCGTGTGAGGAGGGACGCGGTGGCGTTGGTGGTACCGCCGGCCTCGACGACGATCCAGGTGAGCGGGTACGGCACGTTGCGGAGGGAGTGGAGGAGGCCGGTGAGGTGGAGTGCCTGGAAGGCGCGTGAGTAGGTCGGGGTGACGACGAGCACCTGGCGCGGCTCCCTGACGCCGTACCAACGGCGCTGCTCCTCCTGCACGCGCTCCATGATCCGGTGCGCCCGCATCACCTCCACGGGGTCCGGGTGCGGCCACGGCCGGATCCGTATCCCGTGCCGCCCCACCACGACATGGCTCTGCGTGCTCCCGGAGGTCCCTGCCATCTCGGCGTCCAGGGCGGTGCGGTTGGCCGGGTTGGAGGGGGGAGGGTTCCCGGCGGCGGCGAAGGAGAGGGTGAAGGTGTTGGTGGTGGTGGTGGTGGTGGTTGTCGTGGTAGTGGTCGTGGTGATGGCGCGGAGGACGGCGGATTTGTTGGAGGTGGTGGAGTAGAGCGCGCTGCTGGAGAAGAGCAGGAAGAAGAGGAGCCTGGAGAAGCGGAAGCCGAGGAAGAGCGAGACGAGGCAGCAGAGCGCGTGGAGCAGGAACCAGAACGTCGACGAGGAGGCGGCCCGGCCCCCGCCAGCGCCGCCGTCGGACGCGGCAGCCGCCCCCTCAGCCGCGCCGCCCCCCGACGACCGAGTTGCCACGGCACGCCGCAGCTGGCTCTGCGGCAGCAGCGACTTCATCATAGCAGCCGCAGCCGGATCTGGTCCTCCCTGCTGCTGGTGCTGCCGCCGCCGGCGCTTTGCTCTCCTCCGTCGGGACGGGTCAGGTCGGGTCAAATCGATCGTAGTTGCCGGTCGGGTGGGTGGATAGTCTTTGAGGGGGAGGAGGTAGGTGGGTGAAGTGCGGTGCACGAAAGTGCGGGTGCGGAGGTGAGGTGGGCTATCAATTGGTCAGTGGAAAAAGGAGCGTTGGAGTCGGAGTTTGGTGCCGGACGGGGACGGGGACGGTGACGGAAGCGTGAAGCCGCCCCGTCAAGCGCGTCGCGTGCCGCGGTTGCGCCGCAGGCAGCGCGGGGGGAGGGCGACGCGGAAGGGGTCGGGGAGGGCGGGGGGTTGGACCGGGCTCGCCTCGCGGCTCGTCAAGGCTTCATTCTACCGCGGTGTTCGGCGTCGGGTTTGTCTTCTTCTTTTCTCTCTGGTTTTGCGGTGCCTTCTTGTTTATTTTTTGGTCACGTTTTATACAGATCATTGGCGCGGGATGCCGCCGTTGGCGTCGGCGATGCTCTCCGTCTTGTCGTGCCAGCCCAGCCGCGTTTGACTTTCCCAGCGTGGCGTCGGTGTAGTCGACTTTTGCTTATGGCTTCACGGCTTGTGAGTAAATTAGTTCGCCATTACAATTTATGATTTTGCTAATACAATGAAGCAGCATTTAAACCCAAAATAAAGACAACAGATTTATCCCCAAACTGTTGTGACGAAAAGGTTGCCTCTGATCTACCAAAATCATCGTTTAGCGAAGCGTTTACATATCCATTTTAAGTACCGTGATACCACTTCCACATACAGCAAAACAGGGGGCTACTTGCTTCCAAAAAAACGCAGGGGAACTACTACTCAGAGACGCGGTAGTTAATTGGCTGGATCGCACTATCAAGCTGTACCTCGGAACGAATAAATACTCATTTGAAGAAATGGTGCGACTATCATTCGATTCTTTACATGACATTACAACACAGCAGATGGAAAATTGAGCAATTGCTACTAATTCTTATGCATACAGTTATTACAACAATGCTACCATAATATAGCAATAAACGCCCTACAGGACCTGAACCACTGACAGTTTTGGCGTTGCCTGACAATCGCAACACTATAGAAGGCAGCATCCTTCCATGCTTGACACGTTAGTGCAAACCAACGTCATGTTCCAATCGAGATGTTTGTTCACTCGTAAGGGTTCCTAAAGTTCTTGAGAAACTCTGGGATGTCGTACCCAAGCATATCGTCCACCGCCTGTATCATCTTGGGCTTGACCTTCTCAAACTTGTCGATGCTATACCCACCCAGCACATCTTTGAAATGATCCACGTAAGGGAAATCTCCTGCTGGAAGATGATGTTCCCTTTGCACCTGTTCCATCAGAAAGCAGTCATTCGTGGAGCACATTACAAATGAAGTGTGTAAAAGAAGAAGAGTTCAGACAATCAGCAAACCACAATTAGTTCTTATTGCAACTAGCATAGTGCCCGTGCGTTGCTAAGTACTAAAAAAATGCACTGCATGCTTAAGAAGATCATATTACTATTTGTGCCAGATCTAAACCATCTATACCCGTTCTCATCCCAACCGTTTGTGTCAGATCCAACAGATGGTGTGGGCTGAAAGATGAATGGACCGCCGTCACTAATTGACATCTTTATAGGAGTAAAGATTATCACAGAACTTGTAAAACTAGCAGAACAGAAATTAAAATTGTAATTATTAAGCCAAAGCTGGTTAGGCAAGTAATAACATGGTATGATGCCAAGATACCTAGAAAATGCACCTGGGCAAAGAACATCTGATATAAACTCATAAACACAAGGTGCCCCTAACCGAAGAAAACGTCATCACGCCTACAACGGTCCTAGACTGGCTGGAAAAAGTTAAAGAGCCGAGCAAATACATACCTTTGCAAACTCATCCTGCAAATTGTCTATAAGTCGCTGTTGAGCTTTAGCTTTGCCCATCATCGTAGGCATCTGATTTTTTAGATGGCCAATTATATAAGCATGGATCTTGGCAGCTCTAGCACGTTTAACAAATTCATTGATCTACAGATATAGACAATGGTGTTAATCTCTGAAAACCCAACAAGCCAGGACTTAAAAAGAACAGAAACAAGGTGCAAATAAAACTTACCCGACGGTCACAAGCTTTCTTCGGTATATCTTTTAGATCAGAAAGGAGATCATCCTGCTCTTTCTCAAATAGTTCCTTCCCGATTGGACCAACAGCTGATTCATTAACTGGTTTGTCATTGAATGATCTGCAAGTCAAGTTGGAAGTGAGTTTACTGTTTCAACATGCTGAGGTGACCCAGTCATTACCACTTTACCAGCACAAGATTCAGATATCATTGTTTAAGCACTATTCAAAGTCTGCCAATACCATGGTGACCTTTTGTACCGTTGAGGTAAACAAACACATCTATGGCACCTCTAGTAATATTCAATCTAGAGTTTGACAAGATTGTAAATTGAAAGTAGTCTGTACCAAAATACCATAGATAGGAGTGAACAAAGATAAGGGCGCCAGTAGTTACCCAATATAGACACGTGAGACCTCAGGGGTATTCAATACTTTACCAAGAGACCACATCAGCGCACCATACACTCTCATAAGCTGCCGGAAAAAGATTGTTATGTACAGAAAAACTAAAGCAACAAACATCTCAAGTCATAGAGAGAACAATGAATGACTCTACCTGTTGAGTGTCAATCTGGTCTGCCTTGTTTAAAACTACACGTATTTTGTCATCATGTCCACGTAAAGACCCAATTACACGCTTAAACTCATCACTGATATCGAGCTTATGAGGATCAAACAGAAGAAGAATAAGGTCACACTTGGCAGCAAACCATGATGTAACACCAGTGAAATCATAGCTACGCTGCGTCCGTTGCTTTTCGCCAGAAAGAACACCAGGCGTGTCGACAAACGTGATATGTTCTAGTAGCTTCAAGGTAAAGTTAGGTATCAGTTTCTGGATAACCACATGCCCTCTACATGCATCAAAATTAAATCTTACTGGATGTGGCATCTGAGAGCATTCGAACTTGGATAAAAATGCAGTCCCAAATGTTGTAAGACCACTAAAAGGCATGTCAGCTTGAACAGCTAATGTATTCCCGGGAATAGTCCTTTCATCAGGTCCTGACTGGTAAGAAAAAGAAAGTTAACTGAACTATTGACGCAGCTAATAGGGGAAAAGAAATAGGTAAAGCACCATACATTCATATACGAGCTGAGATGTGGGCAACACAAATTGTTTATTTTGCACCACTATCCGATATAAGTTGCAATAATTAAAAATGGATCAATAGTGTCTATAGGCGCTTAGCCTCACTTACAAGCTCCATAAGCAGGAATTAGTAAAAAATCTAGGAGAGAAGGGCCTAAACTTAATCTTGACTAGTGATGGGCGTGTTTACACTTTACACTTCTTGTACACTAGCCAACAAGCCCTGGGAAATCAGCAGCCATCATAGATCACATACTCTTAAAGTATAATTATAGCTCTGAATTCAGAGGAAACTTTGACAAAAAGGCACACAATGCTATCAATGTGGCACTGTGCTACGAGAACAAAAACTAGATAAGTGGCACTATTCTCACACGTCACCAACACACAATCAATGTAATACAAGCATCTAAGAGAAATCGACAACTAACGTATGAACAGTTGTACTGATTCAAGTTCCTGTTAGCTGTAGAAAGAAAGAAAAACCAATAGCTGACAATTTTGCATCTCCTATATGACCTAAGAACATTATGACTAGCGGTCTACTTCTGTGTTCTTGTAATAATTTCACTGAATAGAGAACCTAGAACTTTAGGCCTATTATGGAGTACAAAGTTCTCCTGATCTCTCAAAGATACAAATCATACCTAGAAAAACAGTTAGCAATTTTTCCAAGGTGTAAAGTTTGATATCTCTACCGCTCTACGCCATGTTTAATCTAATATGTGATTGTTTCATATGTGAAGCCAATATCCTGTAAAGAAACCAGTAGAGATGCAAGTCATGTTTTGCTACTTGCAACATAAGGAAAGTATAACTTCCCTATCTGATGCTTTGCATTCAGCAAAAGCTGGAGTACTATAAGCAAATTTCAGCAATTCATCAACATTGGACCAGCTCAAACTTAAGCACATGTAAAAACATTTATAAGTATATAAAATTTAATGTATTGTATTCAAATAAAAAAGCAAGCTAACTCCTCCAATTTATCCCTTTTCAATAAACTTCTTTCACAATCATATCTCGGGGTCATAGATTCCTACAAATAAAAGCCCCAAGTCTATGCTAAAGTTTACCATGACAACAACAAATCTGTCGGTTGTTGGCTCTGGTCCAATATGGGCACCTGCAAATGCAAAATATCAACTGTCACATAGCATGTCACTAATTTGAACTGGGAAAATTACAGAAAATACAACAAACCAGGATAGCCTGTTCTTAGCAGATGCTTGATAAAAGTTGTTTTCCCTGTAGAATATTGACCTAAGAGCATGACCATTGGCTTTGCATCAAAATCACTGTTTGTCTGTGAAAGGGATTACATTATTTTGTACATAAGTAGCTTTGAAGATCATGCCACAAGGAGACAACAACAATAAGAAATAGAAAGACACAAGAAATGAAGAAAAGTAGTTATTTGTAACTCGTACATAATCCAGATACTGATAATACAAGTATTTACCAATAACGGTGAAACAAAATCATTGAATTTGTATGTAACTTCCAAAGGCTTCAATTTTTCGACGTATAGTTTTTTTAAACCATCAATGACAGAAGTAACAGCAGTCAGGGGTATCTGTATAAAAAACACCATAAACAAGGTCAGCATAAATGATACATGCATCGTTGAAGAAATATCATTTGACAGCAGTTGTTTGCATTGGGCCTTTGTAGCACGCAAATCTGCAATGTTTAATATTGTGTGACAGAAACAAAACATCAAATGCTTTAGTTCATAAAACATGATCATTCAAAGGGTTTATATGGTCTCTACAGATATTCTGTAGGACCAATTGAGGTTCTCTTCAGCCAAATAAGTGTACCCTTTGGTGTCCAAGTTCATTATTGCAACCTCTGATTGAAATGAATAGGAAAGTTCCCTTAAAATGAGCAAGGGTTCATCAGTGAACACATACACATAAAGATAAAGTTCTACTTGGTTGGGTACAGAAGAGCTGCACTAGCTAAATGACTCGAGTTTGTTGCCTTTTGCCCCTTGTTAGACAATCGTTGACATATCAAGAAATTTTAGTATTTTTGTGAAACCTTCCTTTTTATGTTAGTTAAAATATCAACAGATTGCCATAATTAGTTGAATTTTGACTTCAAGTGCTAGTTCTAGATAGTGTTGCATAACTTATAAGATTTTGGAGCAAACAAGCTCTGCTGAAAAAAGGGTAAATCTTATAGGAAGATAACTACATTCAATTCCAAAATGAACAGGACTTTGTACTGTTGCTTTGAAGTACACGCTAAATTCCAATATGAAGAATTCCTATACCTCAGCGGGAAACCCTGAAAGTTCATTTATTCAACCACAACAGCTAAAGGATATGCTATCCAACAATGAACATGTTGGAAATTAAACTTGCTAACATTTTGCAAGAGCTTGATGTATCATACAAGTTTACTTCAATTCAACATACAAAAATAAAAGAAAAAAACACGAGCACTACCTTCTTTGATGACTTTGAGCTGAACCATTGGTTTGAAGGTGATTGTGCCTGAGGAAATCCTGCACAAATATAAATGGATTGCTTCATAGATTTCTCCCAACCACGACTTCCTATTTATGGGTCATGGGTGCATTCCTTACCATCAATATCCGGGTCTACTCTCTTTGCCAAATGTTTGGATTTCTGAAAAGCAGTTATGAGCACTCTTATATAGCAGCGGGACAAAGCAAGAATGCAGTAAAGATCAAAGACACAGCATTGAGGCGCAATAGACATACCGCAAGTAGAGCATCCAAACCCTCCATCACTGGAGGATTCAAGCTGCTGAGATCTGCCAGAAACCAGCGTAAACTAATCAGCACTAAACGAACAAATATAGAACATCAAGGAAGCTAATTCGGCGGCTAAGCAACAACCATCATGTTTAAGGCTGTCTTGAGTTATCGCGTTCCCTGCTTGCGCCAGAGAGACGAGCTGCCAACCGCAACGAACCCATCACTAGTAAACAACAGCCCAAAAAATTCTAGCAGCAGCGCAGAGCATGACGATTGCCATTCGATGAACACGTCGAGTAGGCGAGGCAAACCTGCATCGCCGTGACGAACTCGCCGACGCCGAGGTACCCCAGCCGCTTGGAATCCGCGATGGCCCAGACCTTGCGACGCGACACGGTTCCACAGACGCGGTAGCATATCAGAAATCAACAACTCTTTGGTCACGCAAAATGGGGTCACACGAGAAGAGGAAAGCGGAGGGGACAGCCGAAGAAGCGATTACCTGCTTGAGGTCGGCGCGGGGGAGCTTGGACATGGCGAAGAACTTGATGGCGTCGGGGCCCGTGATGCGGCCGTCGCCATCTGCGCGCGGGCGGCGTCAGGATCAGTCCAACGGATCAACCAAATCGCAGACACCGAAAAGGGGATTGGGGGATCAACGGGGGGAGGGGGGAGGAGCAGGAGGAGGGCCGGGATTTCACCTGAGTCCGCGAAGGCGAACCAGTCGTGGTAGATCTTCTGGTGCTCCTTGGAGCAGCTGCTCGCCGGGTACTGCCCCCCAATCTCCATGGCTCGTCCTCGATCTCCCCCGGGCGCGCGCGGCCGGGAGAAGCAAGGGGAGGGCAAAACCCTACTACGCTCGGCGACGTGGCCTCGCTGGGTGGTAACAGCGATTCAAAATGGTTTTTACTACTCGGAGAGGAGGCGGCGGCTCTTGTTGCCGTGGACGTGCCGCCGGAGTTTGGCTGGAATCCACGCGAGGTTGGGCAGCGGGTGCGTGCCGCCGGAGTTTGGCTCGCATCCACGCGAGGTTGCTGCCGCGCTGACGCGCTGCCCAACCCCGTTGACAATAACTAACTCGCGATGCTGAACCGGATCCCACGTGTACTTTTCTCATACCGAGAAAATCGTGAATAAAGAACGCGTCAAGTCGTCAACTGAAAAAAAGTCGCTAGAGCGTATTTTCAGCTGATTATTATAGTCATCAAGAAACGAAACGGAACACTGTGACTGTAAGCCTGATATATTTTGGTTACTGGGTAACATACGTGTGTTCAATGGTTTGTTACGAGTGCACAATTTGGATTTTTTTTTACAACTCGATGAGCTTTTCCTTAATTTGTACGGGAGATCCATCGGGAGAGTGTTGTCCCATGGTCTTAACGGGTGAACGTGGTGTGATCGTGTGATGCATCGTAGCGCAGATGAGATCCGCGTTGATGGGGCTTCTAAGAGGAGGATAAGAAGCGAGATGAAGAAGGGGAGGAGCAGCAAGATGGAGAAAGGTTGACGGTGGTTGACGATGTTCACCGTCACTGAACGGATTCAGCGGTGTCCCCTAAGCTTAGAGAGATGACCACCGAGGATATCCTACTTGCAGAGACGATGAGGTAGGGCAATTGCCCCGCGGGCTGTAGGTAGCGGTGGACAAATGATGGGTGACGGATTTGAGACGATAGTGATGGCAGTGGAGCAGGATGGTGAGTGGGAAGAGTAGTGCTGGCGGTGGGGCGGGAGGAGGCAGATCTGCACTGGGCAATGGATGGGAGGAGATGCGCCGATGGTGAAGCGAAAGGAGGTGAAGCTGGAATAGGAGGAAGATGGGTGAGATGAACTTGGGTGGGAGAGAAGGATGATTAGTTGAGAGAAAAGAAGAATAGATGTCAGTCGCTCTGTAAGCCTATGAAGGCACGATTATCACAGAGTCATGTCCTAATTTATAAACAATATGATTATATTCAGCGACAAGACACAACGATAAGAACTCCGGTATTGCATTACTGTGCCGATTCAAACTAGACTTAGTTTTTGACGGTTATATATCACTGCGCGTCTGCGCCTCAAGTAAAGATAATATACAAAAGCTATAACCAAGTCAATGCTCCAAGTAAATGGAGTGTTACTTTATAGGAAGTCCAATCTTAGCATTATATCTGACATCGTTATGCTGAGTAAAAAAGTCACCTGTCACACGTCCTTAGAAACAATGTAAAGGATTATTTGGATGATTTCCAATAGTTAAGAGGGCAAGTTAATGGTTTTATATTTAAGCGGTTAAAATAGTCGAATGCCATTATTTCAGCAGACGATGCAGAGTTTTTTCCTTCTGAAAGCTGGTCTCTCTGAAAGTTACTTGAATCGCACTCAGCATAACGAAACTACTGCTTGATCTTTGATGACTAGGCATGTGAATTTGGGGAAAAAGGCAAAAATGGCCCCCCGCCGAGTTCCAATGGCAAAAATAGCCTCCGCTCGCAGACAAAAGCAAAACTGTCCCCGCGACGCGCCGCGCACCTGACACGTGGAAAAATCGCGCCGGGGGACCGCGAGGGGAGCGGATCGCGCGTGGGACCCGCGACGGAGTCCGGTCGCGGGCCTGGCCCGCGAAGGAGGCCGCTCGCGCCCCGGGCTGGCGATGCAGGCCGCATCGCGCTCTAGGCCCGCGACGGGGTCGCGTGGGACCCGAGCGGCCTCTGGCGATGCAGGCCGCATCGCGCTCCAGGCCCGCGACGGGGTCCCGCGCGCGTTTGATCAGTAAGCGCGCAAAGTCAGTGCTTCTTTCTACCCTGCGCCACCTCCTTCCTCCCTCGCCAGCCGCGTGGCGCGCGTCTCCTGCCATCCGCGCCACCTCGCCCGCCTCTCGCCCCTCCCCTTAAGAACCGTCCTCGGCCGGCCCGCCACTTCCTTCTCCCGTTTTCTCCACCCTACCACCGAGCTCTCCGCCGCCTCGTCGCCGCCCCCTTTCCGAGCTGCTTCCGGCTGCGCTCCGCACCGCCCCGCCACCGGTCTTCGGTTCCACCTGCCGAGCTCCCCGCCACCTTGCCTCGGCCACCGCCCCTCTCCGTCGCCTCCCCGCCAAGCACCGCCTCGCCCCCTTCTCTGCCCTCCGCCGCTCGGTTTTACCGCCTCCCCTCGCCGCGCCGGGTCCCGAGCCGAGCAGCTGCCCAAGCTCCGCCCCGACAACCTCGCGCCGGCCCCTCGCTGCCCCGTCCAAGACCGAAGCCCGGTCCTTCGTCGCCGTCGCCGGTCGCCACCGCTCCACCCCGCCTTAGCTCCGCCGGAACCGGAGCTCCGCCTCGTCGTCGTCGCCGCGCCGTCCCCGCCTCGCTTTAAAAAGAAGCATCGCGGGCCTGGGGCGCGACCGGCCTCTGCATCGCGGGCCTGGGGCGCGACCGGCCTCCGTCGCGGGCCTGGAGCGCGATGCCGCATCGCCGGCCCGGGGCGCGACCGGCCTCCTTCGCGGGCCAGGCCCGCGACCGGACTCCGTCGCGGGTCCCACGCGCGATCCGCTCCCCTCGCGGTCCCCCGGCGCGATTTTTCCACGTGTCAGGTGCGCGGCGCGTCGCGGGGACAGTTTTGCTTTTGTCTGCGAGCGGGGGCTATTTTTGCCATTGGAACTCGGCGGGGGGCCATTTTTGCCTTTTTCCCGTGAATTTGCGATGGCCGGTCGATCACCATCTCCGAGTTACGCTAGCAGAAATCCGCTACGCCACACACGAGCCTAGCCGGCAGCGCCTCGCGTCGCGTCAACTGCAGAGAGAACGTGCCAACAGTGCACCTCAAGCTCACTTTCCCTGCTGCCCGTCATGCCCATGTGCCGGCCTCGTAGTACAGTATCGATCAGCGTCGCCACGACGAGACCTCGCCCGGCCGGTCGGGGAAGCGGTGGCGGCCACTACGCCCGGCGGCAAGGCCCGGCCCGCCGCTGCACCAGAGCATCGCGGAGCCTGAACATGGCAGCAGCCGCAGCACGCTGGTGCTGCCATAGTGGCATGGCATTTGGCGTCGGCACTCACTCCACTCCATTATCTATACTCCACTCCATATGCTTGAGTTGCTTCATTCATTCATTGCGACCTTGATCAGGCAGAGAGAACAAGGGATGGACGGTATGATCCTAACATAAAAATTATACTATCACACTATTATTTTCTGAAATATTTTTATGTAATAAATTTTATATGATAAAAACATATTTTTCACATAATGAAAGTACTTTTTAGATATAAAATCTTGTTCTACCAAAAGCAAGATCTAATATATAGCATTTCCCGAATCATACTCCCCTTCCTGTGCTACTTAAGAGGTGTTTAGTTGGGTTTTTTAGCAGCTTTTCATTGAAAAAAGCTGCAGCTTAACCAAATGGCTAGCTTTTCAGCAGCTTTTTGTAATGTGCTAAAACATTTATGCTCATTTTCTAAAATATTGTAGATTGTTTGGATTAATCAAAATCCACGTATTCATTTTCTCACAACCACAGCAACTTTTCCAGACAGCCAGCCAATAACAACTTTGTCAACAGCCACAGCCCAACCAAACAGGCCCTTACTATCGTCGAGCCAACGAACACACTGCCTATCTTTCAGAAATTAAAAAAAGAAGAGATTTTGCCTATATATAAGTTGTCCGTGATGTTCTTAAATCGTACTCTATCTTTTTAAGCTTTGAATCAACATTCAATCATCGTAATCTCCACCTCACTACGTATACATTTCACTAGAATTATAAACTTTAACTAAGAATTCGCAAAACTGATAAATAGAATACCCATGCTTTTTCCCCAGCTCCGGATGTTCTTCTAGTGGAGAGAAAGGGTTCAGCTCCTACCTGGAGCACTAGTTTATCTTGTGAATTTTCTGGATCAGTTTTATTTCTCTTCAGATCTTGTTTCTTGGGGGAACTTTTCTAGCTCTGGTTCATGAGAGTAGACGTGAAAAATCGACAACGCAAAACAAAACAAAACAAAACAAAACAAAAAGAATGAACAACATGGACACATTTCCTCTCACCAATTTTCACAGGCTTGAGCTTTCTCTTTTCCTTCGTTTCAGTTTTCACCACATGCCGCCGACATCATCATTAGCCATCAACAGATGAAAAAAAAAGAGAGAGAGGAGAGGCAAGTAAGTTACTACTGCGCAGCGGTGGTGGTGGCGCCGCCGCCGCGGCAGAAGGCCTCCCGGCGGACGGCGCTCCCGCCGCGCACGACGAAGTGGGCGAGCGACCGCGTGCTGGTCTCCGCCGCGCGGTTCTCCTCGCAGAGGAACTCCCTGGAGCACGCCCTCTCCACCTCCCTCTCGTAGTCGTGCACCAGCACGTCCGTCGCCGCGCCCTCCTCCTTCCGCGACCGCGCCAGCACCCCCGCCGTGAATATCGCCGACATCCTCCCCGGCGACGACGCCGTGTACCTGCGCCGCCCATCACAAGCAACCCACATCCCAGAGAGATTTTTTTAGCTGCTTTAGCCCGAGCAAGAAATTAACCTGATAAAAATTGGATCTTGGATGTGGTCTAGAGCAGAGGTAGGGTACCCGCGTGGGCCGTCGACGAGGATGACGTCCCAGGCGACGTCGTAGAGCTGGTTGGGGAGGTCGTTGATGGCGAGGCGGCAGTCGGAAAAGAGGAGGTTCTGGACGGGGCGGCACTCGGCGGCGCGGGCGGCGCGCGCGGCCTCGAGGAGGTCCGGGAACTCGCGGACGGTGGTGGTGTAGGCGACGTCGTAGGCCTCCAGCCCCGGGTGCCGGCCCTCGAGGTGGGAGACGTAGTACTGGTTCTCGTCGAGGAACACGGTGCGGCCGCCGTGGTTGAGCGCGCGCCACAGCGGCGTCTCCGCACCGAGCCCGAACACCAGCAGGCTGCACGGGGACCGCCGCTTCAGCACCGCCGCGATGGCCCGCACGTCCGCCGCCGGCATGCTCCCCGACGAGTTCCCCCCCACGGCCGCGTACTGCACCAGCGCATCGAACACGTACTTCGGCAACCCCGCCCCTGCCCCCGCCGCCGCCGCGCTACCCCCCTCCCCAACGCCTCCGCCTCCTCCTCCCCTCGCCGATCCCACCGCGAGCCTGGCCGCCGTCGAGGACGCCCTCCTCCTCCCGCCGACGGCCGACGCGTCCCGGGCCGCGGACAGCAGAGACGCCAACGACACGCAGGCGAAGCAGGTCAAGAACACGACGAGCCACACCCGGCGCCGCCCCATCCCCGTCGATCCCGCCCCGCCGCCGGACGGCTTGTTCGACGACGGGTGCACCACCAGCAGCTTCGGCCCGCCGCCCAGCCCCTTCATCCCCCCCGCCACTCCCCCTCGCCTCTCCTCTCCCCAACACACCACACCACACCAAACAAACAAGGCAATGGCGAAGTGGAGCCCGGCCAAGAAGAACACCAACCAAACCGGACTGATCTGCTCTCCTAGTGAGAGAGAGTGAGGTGAGTTCGGATAGTTATGGTGGTGGTGGTTTGGGTTGAGGTGGAGGTGGAGGAGGAGGGGGGAGTGGAGGAGGAGAAGAAGATGGATTTGTTCGTTCGGCTCGGACGGCTGGGTTTGGTAGGTTAAAGGGAAAATTAATCCCGCCGGGATCTGCGGTGGTTCGTCGATCCATTTCGTGTGTATTTTTCCTATTTCCCCTGCGTTTGGCAAATGGCAAAACCAAGGAGTGTATAAGAGTTCAGAGTATTTTTAAAGGTCTCTTCAAATTTGCTTCTTCATATTTTTATACACATTTTTATACAGAGATTTTCTAGAATTTTGTCTCATTATTATTTTTTCCTCTCTAACATACTTTTTAAATTTGCCTTTTCATATTCTCTTCCCTTCTGATTCCTACCGCTCCCTGCTACACCCTTCCCCGCCGCTCACCTCCGCCTCTACAAATTCTCATCTCCCCAATCTTCATCTTCTTCAGATCCACGCTTACCTCCTCTCGGTCGTGCTCGTCCGCTACCCCTCCGCCTCCCGCCTCGACCTCACCCTCTGCCCACACGTTCTTGACGCCGTCCTCTCCCGCTACCCCTCTGCCTCCAGCCTCGACCTTCCCTCTGCACCACATCCCCGACACCGCCCTCTCGACCGCAATGACCTGCCCCTCCCTCCATGCTGTCGACCTCTCAAGCTCCCGCAGCTTCGGCGCTCCAAGGCTCGCCATGCTCCCCATTGCCTGTCCATGGCCAGGCGCAATTGCTGCCCGATGGCGCTGTTGCCTATCCCAGACAGGCGTAGTTGCTGCCAGGCGATTGCAGGGGAGGGAGATGGCGTTGCGCGGGAGAGCGATGGTGAGGCGCCAGGTTGCTCGCCAGGAGTAGCAAGTCGGGGGGCCGATTTGGGAGCTCGCTAGTTTTGGGGAGTGGGATGGAGAGTCATTTGGAGCTGATTTTGGGGCACTTTTCTTGAATTTTAATTATGGAGAGTGGAATAAAGAAGCCCTTAGAGTTGCTCCTAGCGAGTGATAATCCAGCAAAATTTGTAGTAATGGAAGTAGTGGTAGAACAGTAGTGGTGTCTTAATTAGTCACCTAAAATTTACGAGTTGGATCATTGTATACTATTATGTATTACTAATTTGAGATTATTTATTGGTAAAAATTTTAGGAACCATCTGCCTTTGACGCTTTAAAAGTTGTTATTTTGAAAAACGGCAAGGTCTTTAAAATGTACTTTTTAAGAAAAAAGTTAGACATAAGATTATTAACTATCTAATCTAAACATATTGAAAGTACATAGGTAGTTAGAATTTCAAAGTTTGACTTTATTTATATCTAAAGCTTTTAGAGAGCTGCAGGGAGTAGTTCTTTATTTGTTCGGAGCATGCAGATAAAATAGGGTGGTAGTATTTATTTTTAAATTAATTTAGTAATGATTATTTAAGATGACAAAATGAGGCTAAAGATGGAAGGTTACCATTATTCAGTACGTTTTATCTTTTTGGAACCAAGGCAAGTGGTATGAGGCCTCTCCCAATGCACAGGTGCTTAGATGAGGTGCTAAGTGCATGAAAGGGTTTAGCAACTAAACTCTCTAATGCATAGGTACTTAACTTTTTGTAGCTAAGCTTTCTTTATTTAATTGTTTAGCAACTAAACTCCCCAGTGCATAGATGCCACATAGGCGTTTTGCATAGGTTCGTGCGCTTAGCCTCGTTTCTTCCTAGGATCACCAAAGTGCTCTCTTTCCTCCTTAATTGCTTTGTCACATTAGTTTTTCATCTATATGACATTCTTAGCACCTGTACATCGTGGAGCACTGGGAAGGGCCTGAGCCAAGAAAGCCAACGCTTTCTCTGTTTATTTCAGTTGCACAAAACCGGAGAAAAGATGATGGGATGTTCTGCGGTCGAGGTCGAGCAGCAAAATCAAATTGATGCGAAATTTCAAGGAGCACCACCATGTGCTCATGTTTACATGACACACCAGCGGATCATTTGCTTCACGAGTGGTGTTCGCAGGACAAAAATTTAGAACATACTCGCCTGCCTCAAAAATCGACTGAACTTGAATCATGCCCGAGGACCCGTGGATGGATACCGGTGCTATGGATTACTTAGATCCTAGGGTCTTACTGTGGTAATCGGTCGGTGTTTCGGATTACTTAGATACTAGGGTTTTATTGTAGTAATCGGTCGGTGATTTAGATTACTTAAAACCTATGGTCTTATCGTGGTAATCGGTCGGTGTTTGGGATTAATTAGAACCTACAATACTTGCATTGTACCAGCTAGGTCTTCGAAAACCTGGTACTTAGTAGAATTGTCCTGTAAACGGTAGCTACATTGTTAGGGTGGTTGAATTGCCGCTGAAGAAGCATAATCAATTAGTTGAAAAAATGAATGTAAGAGAGGCTTGCTGGTTGATAAAATAAAAGGACCATTCTATCTCAAAGTCACCAAAGAAAAGGCAAGACACATGCTATATACTCCACCAGAGTTTGGTGCCAAAGAATGGTGACGAAAATATATCAGGTCCCTTTAATGCGGTTAGATGGGGAGATGTTATCAGAATACGCTTAGAATTTAAGTCACGAGACTGACTTGTCCATGCCATCCGTTTATATATCCGTCTCTGCGTGGCCTTTAAGTGAAGCCTCGGTCAAAAACAAGCAAACCACACAAGATGCCACACTATGAACTGACGCACTGGCCAGACCATGCACGCATGCCATCCTGACATGAAATGGAGCATTTGGCCCTCAGCTTCTTTTTCAATGAAACAGAGCTCGATGCATCGCAACAATCAAAATATCATCGAATTTATCACTGACATGTGGTCTTGGACCCCACATGTCATCCCTTACACCAGATACTATTTTTCCAATTGTACTTCTTTGTGATGGTGCTTAGCTAATTTTCTTTGTTTCTGTTTCTATGGATTTTTGAACCATTGAGCATTAGTTTGTTGTGCTACAATCTAAAATGAAACAACTGTGTGATAATCTTAGAGTAAGTCCCGACAAGAAGCACCTAAAAGATTTGTATTACTACTAGTTTAGTTTATTCTAGAATGTTGTGACACTGCATTAAAGCAAAGTACAACACCTAATGTAGAATATTAACTCAAACAGAATCTTTGTACCAAGCATCAACAGCAACTCAGCAAGTGTCGACTATTAGGGTGTGTTTGGTTTGAGAATGAAGTGAAATGGAATGGATTGGTTCTACACCTAGCTCATATTCCTGTGTTTGGTTGGAGAGGGAACCGGAACCCACTGATTCTCCTAAAGAGAATATACTCCTCAGATGCTGAACTAGGTGGTTTCTCTAAATTGATGGAACTACATGGAACCATTCCATTCCACTTCATTCTCCCCAACCAAACACAGGAACAGAATCGACCCATTCCGGAGAAATTGAACCATGACATTCAATTCCACTTCGTTCTCAAACCAAACACACTCTTACTGCATCATGTGGAAATCTGAAAGTTGAAAGCATGGTGTCTTGGTATTAACATTGACGGGAGTATTTTTATGGTGGCTTCCCGAGGATGTTTGCCATGCAAATGATGCAACGCGAGTAAACAAGGTGCTAATGTTGATGCTACTAGTCTACCTGACAAAAAAAAATATCATTAATCGGTGACAGTGCAAGAATTAATGGAACCAGGAGTAGTCGAGTCGCATCGAAAGCAAAGTTTCAACTCCTTTGCAGATCTGCTCTTGGATATTGTTATCAGAATCTTGTCGAAATAATTTTTTCTTCGAGGGGTATGTAAAGAACGTATACTCCACACGTACGCACACGCGTACGTCCAGTCCATTACGTACACTAAAATTTATGCGGAGCCGCGAGAGCCTGACATAACGTGGACACACGCTGTTGAAATAGTTTACATCCTCGTAATCTGGGGCTCGCCTGCTGTTGTTTGACATAGACTTTGCAGTTCGGTTTGGACTTATGGGAGAATGGATAGAGCAGCAAAGTCCACCCAGCTAGCTTGAAGGCGAAAGGCAAACACCTGAGAGACTTCCACTTGACGGATGCTCAACTGCTCAAAGTATACTACTGAAGTACAAAGAGTGCGTACAGTTCAGCAGAACCATCGTTGTTGGAGTAGTAGTACGAATGATAGAGCAGCCTGCAAATAGCCTAAATGCACCAATAAATGTTTGGGTTTTTTAGGTCAAGGATAAGAGAGTCGTGCTCTTGTCAAGTGCCATGTTCTCAAGTTTCGAATCTTTCCGGTTTAACTTTATTATATGCCTCCAAATGTTTTCATAAATCGTAAAAAGAAAATTAAAACGCTTCCAAAAATCACAATTGATCAAACAAACGCGGGTATAAGTAGTAGCAAAATGATTACTACTATGCTTCTCAGCTATAACACAGAGTAATCTATTCTCCCCCACTATTAATATAGCAAATGCACATGAAACTAAAAGGCAAAGATGCCCTTTAAGCTCTGCACCTGATTGGATACTTAGTAGTTAAACCACACGATAAGATGCTTATGCCTTGAGCTTCATATTAAAATTCAGCATATCTGGAGTAATCAAGCAAGAAGAAAATGTCCAATTGCCTGGCAACTTCAGATTTAGCTTGCCCGTGATTCTAATATATAAGAGGTAGACCCAAGCTTTCATTAGAAGGCATTTTTTGCAATAAAAGGAGGGGGCGTATCTGGTGCAAATGCCCATTTGGTGTAAATTTTACAAATTTCCAGAAAACCATACATAGAAGTCTTCAAAAATTCCCAAAAAAAAATCCACGTATAGGTGAGGGTATGGTCAATATCCCTGCAAAATTTCAACTTCAAATTTGAAACCATTTGCGAGCAACAAAAAAGACAAATCAAGTCTGTTTAAATTTGAAGTTGAAATTTTACAGGGATGTAGACCATATCCTCACCTATATGTGAATTTTTTTTCGGAGTTTTTGAAGACTTCTACGTATGGTTTTCTGGGAATTTACAAAATTTGCACCAAATGGGCATTTGCACCTGATATTTTGCCTAAAAGGAGAGACAATTTTTTATCACCAGATGGACCAGAGCAGCTTTCATTTCCATATCACAAAGTTCCAGGATACCGAACGACGCCGGCTTATACAAACTCCGCTTGCCAGAAGAAAGCACCAACAGCTGAATTACATAAGCTGAAGGTAACAACAGGGTATTTGCTATGCTGAAAGTACAGAGAAGGCACAACAAACAAACCGAACAATTACAAACATCAGCCATACACCATTAACAGTAGACTCGTTAACCAAACCCTTCGAACAAACCAAGCATGTTCTGCCATCCATGAACAAGTACATTTAATTCAGTACTGCACAATTAATCTCCGATCCGTTTTTAACATTAGTACTCTGAATTCAGCAGTTAGTAAAGAAAATCCTAACTTAAAAATTATACAAATGCAGAAACAAGGTCCGAGAAAAAGAGTTACAGGTACAGAAGATACCAAAGCAAAATAACCAAACCCAATTACATCGTGCCATGCAGCTGGAAGAGCTCCATAACCTAACAACATGAGCAAGACATTTCACTGCATAAATTATGTCATCGGACTAAACAGCACTTGAACACCAGCCATAAATAAACATCGCACTAAGTTGCCACTGGCGCTGTGTTAGAAACAACAGCAGCCTCATCTTTCAGCTGTACTTAAGGTCGCTTGTCACGCTTACGCAGGCCCATCCGAGATTTGGCATATCTAACACATGTTAAGGGAATATAATTGAATATACAAAATCATGGGGGGGAAGTATGCAAATACCGACAACATATTTGGTTACTCCTATAAGGTCTGCCATCGCAATAATTACTCATAATGGTTAAACAAATAATAATTGTTTGATTGATTGCTGGTGGAGGTGAGATTCTATTTGCGGTGGAACAGACTCAGCAGCTGAGGTGAGAATGAGATGAATCAACATGAATCAAAATAAGACTCCAACCTTTTAGAGCATTTGCCTAAGTGAGCTCGTAATGCACTTAAAAGTTCAGGGATACCAAATGTAGTCTCACCAGCTCTCATCAAATGATACTTAGTTAAAGCAACCAAATAAACCCTATGAAAAGGATCTGCAACTAGATATAACAGCAAGGACGTAAATAATCATCAAATGTAGGATACTCTAAACGCATCCCCTCGCCGGTTGACGAATGTAGAATAGCTCCTTGGAGACGATTTAGGGCCTCAGTTGAACCGTACTCATCCTGCAGGAAGGAAATTACACTTAGGATTAACGCCGGGAAAAGTTAAAACATATTGATAACAACAGTAATCAAAATGCTAAGTCATTTAGCAGTATCATGTTAGAAGAACATAATCTGAGTTCCAGCTGTCTAACAGACACCAGCAACTATTTCATGACATTTCATAGCTTTGTATTGATGCCTGCGTATGCCCTGCGTATGCAGTATGCACTACGCAACAGGCAGTCAATAGCGTTTATACATGACAAGAACATTAAAATGGAAAAATATGTAGAATAATATTCCATAAATATTAGCAAGGGGGCGGGCTTATGATGAGCTATACCAGCGATTAGGCACAAAGGAAGGTGAAAA
This sequence comes from Stipa capillata, assembly GCA_019208055.1. Taxonomy (NCBI): domain Eukaryota; kingdom Viridiplantae; phylum Streptophyta; class Magnoliopsida; order Poales; family Poaceae; genus Stipa; species Stipa capillata. Next base: position 89,709 of record JAGXJF010001169.1, read on the forward strand.
TGATGTCTACAAGATGGCTAAAATTCGTGAGAGAAAGACAAGGGATTTCAACCAAGTTAAATGCATTAAGGACGAGGCAAATCGACTTCTAGTGAAAGACAAGGAGATCAAGAACAGATGGAGAGATTACTTTGATGAATTGTTCAACAGGGGGAATGAGAGCATTATTCTTGAGTTAGACGACTCCTTTGATGACACCAACAGGTGTTTCGTGCGGAGGATCCAGGAGTCCGAAATTAAGGAGGCCCTAGAAAGGATGAAAGGAGGCAAGGCGTTGGGCCCTGATGATATCCCTATTGAGGTGTGGAGATGTCTTGGAAACATGGCAGTAGTATGGCTAACTAAGCTATTCAACCGCATCTTTCGATCAAACAAGATGCCTAAAGAATAGAGGAAAAGTATATTAGTACCTATCTTCAAAAATAAGGGAGATATTCAAGACTGTACTAATTACCGGGGAATTAAGCTTATGAGTCATACTATGAAGCTATGGGAGAGAGTGATTGAGCATCGACTAAGAACATTAACAAACATCACAAAAAATCAATTTGGTTTTATGCCCGGGAGATCGACCATGGAGGCGATTTTCTTGCTACGTCAGCTTATGGAGAGATATAGGTAGCAGAAGAAGGATTTACATATGGTATTCATTGACTTGGAGAAGGCATATGATAAAATACCAAGGGCAGTCATGTGGTGGGCGTTAGAAAAACATAAAATCCCAACAAAGTACGTTACTCTCATCAAGGATATGTACGATAACGTTGTGACAAGTGTTCGAACTTGTGACAGTGAGACCGATGCCTTCCCAATTAAGATAGAACTACATCAAGGGTCAGCCTTGAGCCCATACCTTTTTGCCTTAGTGATGGATGAGGTCACGAGGGATATACAAGAAGATATTCCTTGGTGTATGCTCTTTGCTGACGATGTGGTGCTAGTAGACGAGAGTAGGATAGGCGTCAATAGGAAATTAGAGCTGTGGAGACAAATTTTAGAATCGAAAGGGTCTAGACTTAGTAGAACCAAAACCGAGTATATGAGGTGCGATTTTAGTGGTGTAAGGTGTGAGGAGGGAGAGATTAGTCTAGAAAGAAAAATAGTGCCCAAGAAAGACACTTTTCGATACTTGGGATCAATGCTACAGAGCAATGGTGGTACCGATGAGGATGTTAGCCACAGAATCAAAGCAGGGTGGATGAAATGGCGACAAGCATCTGGCATCCTTTGTGACAAAAAGTCCCACAGAAGCTAAAAGATAAGTTTTATAGGACAGCGATTAGACCTGCAAGTTGTATGGAGCAGAATATTGGCCCACTAAAAGACAACACATCCAGCAAATAAGTGTCACAGAGATGCGTATGCTACGGTGGATCTGTGGGCATACAAGAAGGGATCGAATTCGGAATGAGGATATACGTGATAGGGTAGGGGTGGCACCGATTGAAGAGAAGTTTGTCCAACATCGACTAAGATGGTTTGGACATATCCAACGGAGGCCTCCAGAAGCACCGGTGCATAGCGGTATTCTAAGATCTATCGACAATATTAGGAGGGGCAGGGGGCAACCAAAATTGACATGGGAGGAGATAGTAAAAAGAGACTTAAAAGATTGGAATGTATCTAAAGATTTGTCTCTAAATAGGACCACGTGGAAATTAGCGATCCACGTTCCCGAACCATAATTTTCTTTTCAAGTCATTTTCTTTTATCTTTTGGCTTATGAATTTTTTTATTGGGTTTCATCTCTAGCCTACCCCAACTTGCTTGGGACAAAAGGCTTAGTTGTTGTTGTATTAGGAGATGAAGTGATCTCTCATAAAATAATAGCCAAGTTGGAATCATCCATATTGTACAACGTGACAAATCCTGGTAGCTTTCCTCTTGTTTGTTGACATGCCAAACTAACATTAGCAGAGTTATCAAGTAAATAAGATACGTTTTCCTCTCAGTAACCCACTTGACTAGAGGTTCACTAACAGAGGACAATCACATCTCCTTGGTAAAATTTCTTGGACTAAAAAAGAATGGAAGGTATCAATTTTATAGATACTCCTTAACTTGTAGTAGCTCGTTACAATTCTTATTTAAGAAAGGTGGGATGTCGCAAACCCTAATTTAAACCTTCTTGCCTATGCGCAGTAGTAATTGGATAGACATTGTGAAATGGAGCACAGAATAGAAGGCAAGTTTTTGAGCAACAAGTTAAGATTTTCTTAATGGCTCAATTTAGCACCTTAATGGTTCAATTTAGCACCCATTATGGAAAGATATAGCGCACCATAGTAGCCCTCTATCATAAGCAGTATACTTTATTGATAATTTTATACAGATAAAATAAATTGCAATCAGGAAGAATTACGCTTTTCTCCATGATACCTTGAAATCAACAAATGCAACTGGTGCTCCAAACTTGTTTTGCATCTTCAGCTTTATGAATCCCGCACAACTAATCATGAAAATAAGCTTGTCAAAACCACAAATGTTATTTATCTAACATCATGAAGTGTTAAGTTCTGTCAATACCTTGAGAAGACATCTGTTAGCTCTCGCTCGGAACAAGTTTGACCGAGGTTTGCAACAAAAAGTGTAGGACATGGAGGATTATTTTGAGGGGCAAATACTGATGGGTCCTGCAGGCAAGTGCACATGCAAAAAGTAAGCCTTGCACCTCGTCCAAAAAAAGGGAGGAAATGAGCTAAATACAGATATCATCAATTTACGTTGCCTAAATATTTAAATCTTGCTCTTCTCATTCATGAAAAACCATAGGTTATTTATTCAGTTTTCCTTCAACAATTTCAATTGTTAGTATGGTTCACTCCACAGGTCAAGGTCAAAGGCATTATTCCTTGATAGATGGACATTATTAAAATTAGATGCTTGAAGGCACATCAAAAGATTCATTGCAAGCAAATTCACCCGAGATATCAGTAACTGTACAGAAATGAGTACTTGTGTAAAACTCAGGGACATTTGGAATAAGCAGGCATATAGAGAAATGCAAAATACAAAGGAGACCTTCTGCAGTTATAACATCACCTTAGTCCATATAAGTCTACTATGCTAGAATATAATAGTATCAGAACCCCTCATCTTTCAGCCTTTCAGCCTCACTTCTCCTTGTTTCAGCATGTTAAAAAAGTAGCAAAGTTACATAACTCTACCCAGCAAATGTTAAGAGGACGGTACATGGAATTAACAGTAATACAACCAGCTTTCCAATAATGTTAGAGGACGGTACATGTAATAAGCTTTGCAGCAATTGTTCATAATTGTCTTATGTAGTGGAAAAGCATGTTATAACTACACCTAAGTTCTCATATAGGACCAGTCAAGGCGAAATTATCAAGCAAACATTAGGAAAGCCCCTTCCATATGAAAACTACAGGCAACTAAACTTGGGATCATTATTTGAAAGCATCTTGTTTTAATCAGACAAATCAGGCCCCTGATAAAGATACGTCTATCAAGATGCAAGAATGCAACTCACCTTGTTGAAAGCAGTACTAGACTCAAAGTTTGTGTAACTGCAAATTGGAAACAATATTAATTAGAATTATGACATTTCCTAAAAGTAGAAGTCCAATTTACTATTGGATGTCTCCTTTCTAGTATCAGCTGCAGGACAGCTTAAGCTGATTCTCCTAACAAAAACATATAATTAAACTGTGCTCAAGTAGTGTGCCATAACCTTTGTGCAGAAGGATAACCATTAAAGCTGTGTGAAGAATTACCCATTCCGGACATGTGAATATTGCTTCCAGCACCTGATAGGGCGCAAAGTGTGCCAAAGATGTGCAAGGTGAGTGTTTTGCAAGAATGAAGAGGCATTTCACCGAGGATATGAAGTCACAGATAACACATGCACTTGGATATGAGCAGAGAAAAACAGTAGGATAAAAATTATAGGAACTCAAGATCAACTGTTTTCGTCCACAGTGAAATCATTTAGTGATTGCTATAGAATCGTGGATTCGGAACAGTCCATAATTGTTCAGGTGACTGTAATGGAGCTACGGTAAGCACCAACATGAGAACATGATAGTGAATAGATCAATGTAGTGCAAAACAACAGAAAAATGTTTTTTTTCCCATGATACTAGTCCCAGAAGCTACTTGAATAATACCTGAATCAGGAAATCCCCTTGGATTTCTAGCCTTTTTCTCAGAAGAATTAGGGAAATCATAATCTGATGAGGAAAAAAGGGTGTCATCAATAACAGAATAAACAATAGTTCACACAACAAGGCAGGAACATATGCACAAACAAAGTGCGCAACCTGTTCTGGGGCGCTTTGATCTTGAATTAGATTTTGCAAGATCTACATGGATAGAGCAGTTCTTCTCAAGGTCAAATATCATTCCCTGCAACCAGAGATGATTCAAAGAATCAGTGCTACTGTTGATAACTTGATAGGATAGATTATTTTCGGAGTAACTTCTGACGTAGAAACTTAGAAAGGTTCATTTTGAAACAATGGATCATCAAAATCATATGGGAGCGAGAGCAACAATAATGCTGAAGAAAGAATAACTGAGAACAGTGCAAAATAATGGTGAACTGAGGTCATACATTTGTGGCACTCATTGCAGCTAAGGCAGACGGTTGATCTGCAAACACAGCAAACGCATACGCCTGCAATGCAGAAAAGCTCAAGTAGGGTTAATATAGCATTCGAAAAAGGAACAACAAAAAGAGACTACCATGTCACGAGTTTCCAAACCCTAGTGTGGAGCAAACTGAGGAGAAAGGGGGAGGACCTGGGAGGATTTGCCGGAGCGGAGGTGGGAGGAGACGTAGCCGGGGAAGTCGCGGAAGAGGTTGTAGACCTCGCGGGCCTTGACGTCGCCGGGGAGGCCGGCGACGAAGAGGGTGCGGAGCTCGTCGCGCGGCGGCGGCAGGGGCTCCGCGTGGTCGTAGTACCCGCCGTACGCGGGGGCCGGCGGCGGCGGCGGCGGCAGGTAGGCGTGGCGGTACGCGTACGGGGAGGTGCCCGGCGGGGGAGGGGGCGGGGGAGCGTAGGAGGAGGAGGAGTGGGGAGGCGGCGGGTTGTAGTAGGAGGCGGCCATGCGGTGCGGGGCGGGGGCGGAGAGTGGGGAGGTGGGCGCCGGGCGGTGGCTGCGGTGCGGCGTCGACGCCGGCGGAGGGCTAGTGGGGGGATTGGGAGGGTCTCGTCCGCGCGGCCGACGGAATTGCCGGTGGTTTTCGGGTGCCCGTGGGCTGGTTTGGGTTTCGGATTTGGGTTGGCCCCGGCGTCGTACGGCGGCTGGTGTCTTTCGCACAGGGGCCCTTGCCACCCAAAGCCACCTATGCGCTCCACGAGCACACGTCTAAACTTAGATCATGATCGTCCCAAAAAATAAAAAAACTGAGATCATGAACTCGTGCACCATACCTCTACCACCAAATTCTCGGTCTCAGCTTTTCGCTCTTATAGTTACCATTTTCATCTAATCTAACATTTAACATTTATTCCTTATGATACTGAGCATAAAAAGATTCTATGGATCATGACCCCCACAAATTATATAAATATATACATTATATATATATATATATATAAATGGTTGAATATTATCGAGAGAACATACTACCAATTCCATCCACTGTCCATCTTGTGCCTGGAACCAACCCCACGGACAGGGTATCACACTACCGGGTTTTGTTATCCACTGAACCTGTTATACTTAACAACCTCTCTAAACTTGTCGTTACTTCATCTCCACGAAAAAGCCATCTAGCTTCTTTTGCAATGCTGGTGATGCCGATTAAGAGCATGCGGAGCTCCACCGCTAGATATATGCCGCCGCAAGATGGGCTGGCCGAGGTGCGAGCTTGTGCCTCGTTCAGGTTGAGGCGGTCTAGTTTGCCGGCTTGGTGCAATGATGGTGCACCGCCCTGATGTGGAGTGCTCGCTCCTCGTTGTGAAAGCTAATCTGGTGATGCAGCACGGATAGAAGATGGTGGAGCAGGGCAGCACGTGACAAGAAAAATAGTTCCTGATGATGCGAGCACAGCAGCGCGAGGAAGACCGGCGGCTTGTGACAGCCGGTGGGGATGCAGGGGCGTGATTCATGGATGTTGGCAGTAGCCCATGTCTAATTCCACTAGCCGATTGTCTTGAATACGACGATGCATGTTCGACAGGAGCATGGGATGGGTAACAACACATGCTTCTTTTACTTTTGCTCGATTGGAATCACAAGGTCAGAAAATATGTTTGTATGCTTTCTATTCGTATTGATTTTGTGGGCTGATTTGTAGTAGTGGCAATTTTTCTTCTTATTGCCTTCTCCACTCAATAATTGCCTCCATTCTTTTTCTAGCAGGGGATTCAGTATTTAATAGAAGCCGAAGCTAAGACTTCACCAAGCACAAGAAAAGTTGAACTATTTAGTTTAGACATGGAGTTCATGTGTTGCAAACTAGGCTAGAGCCATCCATTCCCCAATTAAACCACACCAAAGACCCAAATCCATCTTAGAACCTCTTGAGCATCTATAATAGTGTAACATTGGAAATTTTTTCAAAAACATTATATATAATTTTTATTAAGTTAGAAAAGAGCGAAAAAGAAAATACCCTTACTTTGAATCACCACGATCAAAGCCCATCTATCTATACATGACGCGAGTAGACCCGGGACCGGACTAGGACGCGTCCTAAATTCCTCCCTCGTCATCCGTCCGTAATCCGCCCGAACACCGCGACCCAATTCTTCAGCGCGCGGCCCACCGCCCGGTCGCCCATCACAGGAGCGCAGTCCAATCTCCCCGCCCCCTTGCCCCCGAACAGAGCGCTCCCACGGCCCAATCCGCCGTGTCCTTGCCTCCTTTCACGCGCTTTTTCCCTTCCCCTTCCGCCTCCGCGCCCCCGTCCTCGCGCTCGCCCTCCCCTGCCTGCCTCTTCTATGGCGCAGCCTTCGGCCCCACCCTCCCCCGCCGCCACCCTCACCTCCCGCTCCGGCTCCCTCTCCACCTCCAAACCCAAGCCCTCCCCGCCGATCTCGCGCTCTCCTCCCTCCCGGTTCGTATCTTAGCTTAGCGTCGCGCTTTCTGTACATGCTAATGGTGGTTTGGTTTGCTAACTCGCTGTGAAATGTTGTGCAAGTGTGCGACGCGAGGCACTCGGAGCTGATCCCGTGCCTGGACAGGGGCCTCCACTACCAGCTCCGCCTCAGGCTGAACCTCTTCCTCATGGAGCACTACGAGCGCCACTGCCCGCCCGCGCCCCGCCGCCTCAACTGCCTCATCCCCCCACCCGCCGGCTACCGGGTGAGTGAATCAGCATGGGCGATGAATCCGTCATGCGTTGCACTGCGGATTGCTGTACCGTGCCTTATTTGTTTTGTGCTCATGTCCATGTGATGCATGCGTGCGATGCTTAGGCGCCAATCGGGTGGCAGAGGAGGCGGGACGAGGTGTGGAACAGTGGAAGGCCAACATACCCCACACGCACCTCGCCTCCGAGAAGTCGGACTGGCGTTGGATGGATGGTGGTGAACGGTGACAAGATCAACTTTCCCGGTGGGGGCACCCATCTCCATACTGGTGCCGACAAGTACATTGTGCACCTTGCGCAGGTTTGAAATGTTCTAGGCTCCTAGCAGTTGATCCACCACCTTTTGGTTACCTTTGGAAGCTAATGACACAAATACTGATTGGTGTGGTGCTAGATGTTGGAGTTCTCGAATGATAAGCTCAACAATGGAGGCAACATCAGGAATGTGCTCAATGTTGGCGGCGGTCGCCAGCTTCGGGCTTACCTTCTTCCGCTAGATATAATTGCAGTGTCACTTGCTCCCAACGATGTGCATGAGAACCAAATTCAGTTTGCCCTCGAGAGGGGGGGCTCCCATCAACCCTGTGGTTCTGGGCACCAGGAGGCTGCCATATCCAAGCGGCTCATTTGAGCTGGCCCATTGCTCTCGTTATCGGATTGACTGGCTGCAGAGGGAAGGGATCTTGCTGCTGGAAGTGGATAGGGTTTTGAGGCCCGGAGGGTATTTTGTGTATTCATCGCTAGAGGCTTATGCCCCGGATCCAGTTAACCGGAAGATATGGAAGGAGATGAGCAATCTTGCCGACCGCGTGCTTTTAATAGATAGTCCCGTCGTCACATTCTAGACACTTTGCTGGAGATGATATCAACTCATCAGGATTGGAACCAGAGTTCTCTCCACGGGAAATTTTCCTGCCTAGCAGTCATAAACAGTAAAGGGCCCTTGATGAATTGTATGTTAGAATCAACCAAAATTGAAAAACTAGAGGCTTATCTCCACATCAGGCGCTCCAGTATTGCTTTATACTTTCCGGTGTCTCTTCCCATTTATGCCATTACCTCTTCCATAATTAACTTATGCCTGCCATCAAGGATTCATGGTATTCACTGAAAGAAGTTTCTGTGCATAGTTCTGTGTGTATCCATATTTGATGCTTCCTACTTCTCCTTTCTACAACTGACTGCTGCCTGATTTCTTTATTTATGGTCCTTTTAACTGAAGGTGTGAATCATTCTCGACATACCCTCGCACCTACTACCTCCTTCACGCCTGGCTCCTGTTTGCTGAGATGGAGAAGCAGGGCTGTAGCCTGGAGGATCTGCTGATCAAGACGGACCGCATCATGAGGCCTCGTGGGTATGCAATCATCAGAGACAAAACTGCTGTCATAAACTACATCAAGGAGCTTTTACCGACGTTAATATGGGATGATTGGTCATCTGAGGTGAAACCAAAGAAAGACGCACTTTCATGAGGCGACGAAAAGAGTCTTGATCCTGAGGAAAAAGCTCTCGAATCAGGCGCTGCAGGCTTCGTAACAAACAAGCGAAAAATAGTTCCTGTTTTACCTTAATTAGCCGCTGCAAACTGTGGTCGTCCTAATGCTCAAGTGTAATATAGTTTTCTACCTTCTCCACTTCCCCCTCTCACTGTCCTTTCTTCGTATTTTTAGCCTGTGATGGAATGTTTACAGAAGAGTTAGGAGGAGTATGAGATGCAGAGTTCAATGGTTCAGAATACATAGGATATATAGTTATGTGGTATTTTCCTAGCCCCAGTTGCTTTGCTGCTCGTTGTGAACAGACAATGACTGAACTAATACAGCCAAAGTTTGCAGTGATCAAAGAACATTTGATCATGTTGTAATTCAAAATTCTGAAGTACCAACTGTTCCATGCGGGAGGTTAAGTTTTTCTGTATAGCAGCCACGGTAGTAGAAAACTGATCTGATCCGTAGAAATTTGATCGAGCGCACCGGAAGGCGCGCCCGTAACCAATCTGGTCGCAGCCAGGCCAACGAACACGTCACTCGGAAGAAGATCCAAACAGCTTTTCTTCACTACCGCCGCAACCGCGACACTCTCATCGTCGCACCGACGCCGGCGCCATGGCCGAGCTGCGGCACGCCACGGTCGCGGCGGCGGCGGCCCGCACCTCCAACTCGCCCGCCAAGCGCGACGCGGAGGCCGCGTCCGCCTCCTCCCCCTTCGTCGCCTCCCCACGCGGCGGCGGCGGCGGCGGCGGTGACGGCAAGGACGGCGCTCCCCGCTCCTCCCCTCCCCTCCACCAGAGGTACCCCATCCCTTCCCCCGTCCGCGCGCTCATCGCGCTCGAGGACCCCAGGTCGCCCACCGCCCCCGCCTCCTACCGGATCCTGCTCGCCCTTGTTGCCTGCCTCGTCGTCGCCGCGCTCGTCTCCGCCCCTTCCGTCTGGTCACGCTTCGTGAGTTATTGATTCCCTTGACTGCGTCATCTCCGTTGCGTTTCGTCGGGATCCCTGATGCTTACTTACGCTCGTGCTGTTGTTTGGACCCTAGAATGCGCCCTACCTGTGCCGCAAGGATGGGATCCGGCTCCAGTGCCCCGGGGTAAAGTGATGTTGATTTCAGCGTGCATCTGGGGGAATCAATGTGCACGCAATTTGTTTTAACGTTTGTTTGTTTTGCTTGGTGTTACCCTGCAGGTGAACGAGCAGGGCTCTCTGTGGGAGAATCCGCATGCCGCGGCCACGTCCTGGAAGCCGTGTGCTGAGCGCCGCAACGACGAGATCTCAGGCAAGTGTAGAAATGCAAAAATGCCTCGAAATATGCTTCACAACTGTATAAATTGCATCCTTTCCATGTATCTTGTTAATACTGCAAAGTTACAAATACTACTCCTACCTGGATAGTTGGTAAAATTTGCTAAAACCCACGTAGTGGTCACTTTGATATGTTATAAGAGCTTGAACAGTTGAACTGCTAGTTGGCTGTTGGAGAAACAAAACGTGAGTAACTGACTTTTCTAATGACAGAAGATGATAAAATTATGATATGATTTGTAAGAGCACAAGTGAAAAGAGAAGCCAGAAACAATATGCTCCTTCTCCATTTCTATCCATAAAGGCTAGTTCAGCTCTTGTTATTCTTTTTCTACCCATAGTACCTGAGTTTTTCTCACCGAACCATAATCCCTGTGGTTACCTCTTGGGAAAAGGACAGTTCTCTACAGAGCTTAACTCAGATGAAACCGCACTGTGAGGGTGCTCATCCTCTTTTCATGTTTATCAATCATAGCTTAAGAAAACATGACGACCATTCACTTGAAACCATGCCATGGTTGGATCCTGATGAGTACAGATGTCGTTTTCTCTTCTACTGTTTTGCAGATCTTGTGTCAGAGAATGAAACTTCTGGATATATTTTCATTCACGCCGAGGGTGGATTGAACCAGCAACGTATAGCTGTACGTATATGCCCTATTCACATTATCAGTTTGTGAAGTTTTTGTTTTGATAATACATGATTTTTTGCCCAACTTCCAAGCTTGAACTTCAAAGGAAAATATTGGCCTAACCAAGTTTCTGACTTGATATTCTTTTTCTGTGGATGCTTGCTTGTGCTTCATCTTAGTTAACTTTTTTCAATTCTTCCATTTGTTGTCGGGAAGGTCTGTGGCCTTCCTATGTGGCATTAGTTCATAACTTTATGTAATAACTGGCATCTTGTCTAAGTTGTATTGAACACTCATTAGTTAATTGTGCTTGATACATTTGCAGATATGTAATGCTGTTGCAATTGCTAAGATAATGAACGCCACGCTTATTTTGCCTGTGCTGAAGCAGGATCAAATATGGAAAGATCAAACGTAAGTGATGAATTATGTTTTTTTTTAATCGAGTCCTGCTTGTGCACACCCCCTTTGTATCCATTATGTTTGCTTTTGGCATAAGTCTTTTAATATTTGACAGCCTTTGTCTTCCTATGCAGGAAATTTGAAGATATCTTCGATGTAGATCATTTTATAAATTATTTGAAGGATGATGTACGGATTGTTCGAGATATTCCTGATTGGTTCACAGAAAAAGATGAGCTTTTCACCAGTATAAAGTTAGTTGCTTTGTTTCCCTAGCTGCTGTCAGTTTACAAACTTGATGCTGAAGTGTAAATACCTGAATTATATTGATCTTGTGAGTACTGCTTTCTGTCATACTAAAATTCACATTAATATGGTTCGCGAGAGTAATTACTCCTAAAACAACACTGAATGATGCATGAATTAGGCAACTTAAGTGGGGGCCATTTTGAATCTTATTCACTAAAATACCCCAATTACCTTAGCATCAGCAGTGCTGATACCTATAAGTTCTTATACTTGCATTCTGGCTTGAGCTATCAACATGTAACCCATTTATTCTTGTCCTGTCTGCTGGTCAGACTTGGCCTAGTGATCAAAATTCTGCTATTTTCCGTATGATCACTACCTGTAAATTTTTTGTCAACTACCAGTAATACTGTGAGCTGCCAATCTCTACATTTAGTTACATGGTTACATGGATGTCCTTATGTTATGTAATCTGGTGAAATGTATTTTCTTTATTTTTTGCTGGTGACATAAGTTATTTTTCCTATGCACTAATGTACATGCTTTAATTGTAACTTCTCTAATTCTTTATCTTGATTATAACAGGCGTACTGTGAAAAATGTCCCTAAGTATGCATCGGCGCAGTTTTACATTGACAATGTACTTCCAAGGATCAGAGAGAAAAAGATAATGTCTATCAAGCCATTCGTTGATAGGTTGGGGTAAGTCTTATCATTTTATCAAGACATTTTGTATGGCTTTATCCTGTTCATGCATCTTTGAGATTTATTAAGTGATTTTGTGGCCCTGTGACTAAACCTTGACATTAGAGTCTTTCATTGTTAAGTGAATTTTGCTCTTTATTTTCCTCCCTGAGTTGATATCTTACTATTTTGTTCACCTTCATTCTTATGATTATAGATTAATTTAAACCTTCCATTTTAGGTATGACAATGTTCCAATGAAGATTAACCGGCTCAGATGCAGAGTTAATTATCATGCCTTAAAGTTTCTACCTGACATTGAAGAAATGGCTGACAAGCTGGCAACAAGGATGAGGAACCAAACAGGCAATGTAAATCCGTACATGTAAGCTTACCTCACTATTTTCTGTTTAACCTGCCTGGAGTTGGCAATTTGATACATATCTCACACTCAATTATACTTGCTTTTGAAGGGCTCTTCATCTTAGATTTGAGAAAGGAATGGTAGGTCTTTCTTTTTGTGATTTTGTTGGAACTAGAGAGGAGAAAGCGATGATGGCTGATTATAGACAGAAACAATGGCCACGGCGCTTCAAGGTGATGTACTGATGTGAATTGTCGGTTATCCGGAGATTAGATAATCATTATGAACCAAAAAAGGAATAAGGTTATAGAGTACAGTAATTAAAATATATTTCCTTCTTTTGTATGCAGAATGGATCTCACCTATGGTCTTTAGCACTGGAAAAGAGAAAAGAAGGCCGCTGCCCGCTTGAGCCTGGGGAAATAGGTTTTATTCTGCGTGCAATGGGATATACAAAGGAGACCCAGATATATGTTGCATCAGGGCAAGTGTATGGTGGAAACAATAGAATGGCGCCATTGAGGAATATGTTCCCCAATTTGGTAGGTGTTTTTACCGAGCAAATCCTGTTTGTCGCCTTCATGTCATCTTTATATAGACATACTGCAAAAATACAGATCCAGGATAAACAATAAATATAGTTGAGATAATTACCTATTGTTGGGCAATTACCATCACGGATCTGTTCAAGAGACAACTGACCCATTTTCCTTGTCAAAATTGCAGGTTACCAAAGAAGATCTTGCAAGCAAGGAGGAGATAGAGCATTTCAAGAAGCATGTAACCAGCCTTGCAGCACTGGACTTCCTGGTATGCCTGAAGTCAGACGTGTTCGTCATGACCCACGGTGGCAATTTCGCCAAGCTTATCATCGGCTTCCGCCGCTACATGGGGCGCCATAGGCTCAAGTCGATCAAGCCGGACAAGGGGCTCATGTCGAAGTTCTTCGGCGACCCATACATGCCATGGGCAACTTTCGTGGAGGATGTGATGATCACTCACCAGACACGAACTGGACTCCCTGAGGCCACCTTTCCACACTATGACCTCTGGGAAAACCCTCTCACCCATTGCATGTGTAGAGCTTAAATTATAAACTTACAAGTGACTACTGTGCATAGCTGTAGCCTTTGTTCATACAATCCCTTCTGTATGTTTTATATATTTATTTTTTACCACTCAGCTTTCCCTGTATAGAGATTGTTCATCCAGACAGTGGCGGATCCAGGATTTTTTCAATAGGTGCGCCTTCATACACATAAAATTTTCACAGTATTACAAGTGTAACATACAAGTACGGAATTCGACAAAGGTACAATGCAAATATGTTAGTAAAGTCTCACAATATCATAAGTTCAACATATAATTTCAAATTTTACAAAAAGTATAATATGAATAGTTCAAATATAAAATAGTCTATATGAATAAAAGACCATTGTGATCGTCGGGTGCGGTGATTGCACCTCCTTCTGGTTTGACAACTAGTTAGGCAGACGTTTTGGTGCGCTTTTGTCGCACCCTCAACACTCAAACGTCTCGTCCGGGACGCCAAAATGATTTTGTGTTTCACCAAGCTTGATACAGAGTTCGTCAAGATTATTGAGGCCTTTAAATATATTTTTCTCGTGTTATCAATAAAATTAGCAACTAAAAGTTAGTTCTAATCAAATCCGTGCTTGAAATGTCCTCAATATAAATTATGGATAGAGGGTCAAACACTGAGAGATAAATTGTCACGTCGATACGTTGGGATCGGGAATCAACCAATTTAATCGGCTTATGGAACTCGGGGATGGATGGCCAGCGCGGTTTGGTCATGTGGCCCATGAGAAAACGGCTTATGAAGGGATAAGAGAGTCAGCAAAATCTTTGAACGGCTTATTATTGTATTTCCTCAGTCCATCTATGTAGGGCATATTTTAAATTTGATTTTATCTAGATTTCTAAGACGCATTTTCTCTTCCCATGTAACTTTGCCCCTTTTTCTTCCTTTGCTACCCTTGCCATGCACGTTCGGCGACACTTCGAAATTGAGTCGACATCGCCATAACTGCTACTAGTACTAATTGTTGAGCCACTGAATGCAAAAGCGTTTGAAGCAAAGAACATCGCACGTGAATGGAAAAGTGATGGAAGCAGAGAGCAGAGACGAAATGGAACAGAACGCCAGCGAGGTCACCAGCTACGTCGCTGGGCACGGCCACGGCAAGGTCACCAGCTATGTCGCTGGGCACGGGTACGGCGAGGTCGCCATCACTGTCGCTGGGCGTGGCCATGGCGAGGTCGCCAGCAACGTCGTGAGCGAGAATGGCAACACAAGAAAGAAATCAGACAACTAAATACTTCATATACGCGCTAGCACTGCACATGCATATGAAGGGCCGCCATTGATATGAGAAGAGATCATAAGGTAGGAAAAGAGAGATGAGGAAGAAGAAGAAACTCTATGTCGCTATGTATAGGAGGGGAAGTCCAAGAGCATGCATGCAATTGCAGAGTTTCAATTCCTGGCGCTGCAATTTTTCCCGAAATTTTTGGTGCTGAGATTTTGTTGAAATTTTGGCGTTGTGATCTGTAAATTGAACACGTACGAAATCTTCGGCCAAACATGCATGCAAATCCAGCATCTCTTGCAAGCAATATGCAGGCATGATGCAAATCCAGCAGCTCTTGTGTGCGCGCGAGCAATTACGCAGGGCGTAGCGCGTGATGTGCTTGCTTAATGGGGATCAAGCAGGATTAAATGGAGGTAAATCAGTCATTGTCCAGCACGTATTGGTATTAGCCACTGAGAGAAGTACGTCTTACAAAGATGAATAGAAGGACTATCTATTTTTATCTATGTTTTTTAAAATTTTGCAAAATAGTTGGATAGTACTGGGTCTATATAGACTGCCCGCGGGACCGCCCATGCATCCATGGTTTCTTCGCACGTGCTACTTCACAGGCGACTGATCTTTTTTACAAATTGTTAGTCGATTTGCTAGCCGTCCCATGCATGTTGGTTTTGATGCGTGTTGTGTTTCCGTGATTCCCTGCGTTACCGTGTTGTGTTAGAAACTGAAGTGGTTTCCTTATCCAGTTTCCTCTTCTCGAGAAAACCAACACACTTAACAACAGTATTTTACTGCCCAAAATCTCTTTCTTATTCCCAAACAGCAGCAAACATTGCTTAAATATCTATTTTTGCTGGCAAAGACTTGTGTTGTATACTTAGAATGACAAATAACGATTGTATGAAACCGGGAGAGTGGTGGTTGGGGGTTGGGAGGGATATATGGTTCTTTTACACGTTTAAAGGAGCTCTTCTAATGAAAGTTAACGGAATGTTATAGAGGGAACTAAAAAACCTTATATAGAGACATATAAGGAATAATCTGTCAGTGGTATAGAGCAAATTAGGCTTCTTAGAATGGCATGTAGAGAATTGTCTCCTCTTCAAAGCGCGCTTTAATTCTTGGTGCAACAATCTTTAGTGCCAAACTAAGCAGCTCCATTGGAAACGCTAAGTCTTGATAGCCTTGTTCTGGAAGAGTAACTGGCTGCAAGATCAATGCCTGATGGACATATTACATTGCCAGTACAAATTGAACAGCTAATAGAGTTGGATCTCTGACATTGCAGCACTCGACTCCGCACAGCAGCTAACATAGTTTATTCATCCAGAGCAACATGTCTATGAAAGTTCAACTCATGCACGGCCATCTTCACCAACAAGAAAAAAAGATGCACAATTGCATAATCCAAGAGACAGTTTTTCCCTATGATTAAACACAAGGATTTGTTACAGAGATTTCTTCAAATCAAATACAACTGACGTAATTCATCCATAGATGAATATATCATCAATCTGAAGAATGCAACTATCCTTCAAACTAAAATTAATAATCTGTAGAATGTTCTATAGCTAATTGCAATTTTGCATACAAGAAAATGGTACATTTCACAAGCTGCTACAGTTTTTTTTGACAGCACAAGCTGCTACAGTTTGTTCAACGTCCTTACTCCTGTGCGTTCATCTTGGGCTCAATGTACAACTTGCGCCTGCAGATCGGGCACATCTCGCTCTCCTTTAGGGTGTGCTCCAAGCATCCGCCATGGAAGACATGGGGCTTGGAGCACCCGGCCACGCGACGATGCCGCTCTCGAGCGGCTCAAGGCAAATGGGGCACTCCTGCCCGGCGCCGACGACCCTCCTTCGCTTTGCCGGCCGCTCGCCGTCGGCCACGCCGCCGGCATCGGCGTCGGCGTCGGCGTCGGCGTCGGCGTGACCTTGCGCACCGCACCGCACCGGCTCCGGCAGGTGCAGCTCCATGCCGACGTGGTACCCGGGCCACGACACCGCCATCATGCCGTCCAGCGCGGCGTGCATGTGCTCCATGCGCACCACCGTGTGGTCCCGCCGCCGGAGGATGCCCACGTCGACGAGCACCTGGATGCGCGTGGCCCGCGGCGGGATCCTCACCTTCGCGACCAGGCTCGACCACAGCTCCTGGAGCTGCTTGCTGGAGCGGCCGGGGTATATCAGCGGGGCCAGCGACGAGCCGGCCCACGGCAGCGAGCTCGCCGTGTCGCCGGCAGGCGGGACGATGAACCGGAGCTGGTGCACATTCGTGCTCCCGCGCGGCTCCACGCCTTCCCGCCCGTTCGAAGCCGCCGAGAAGCGGGTGTAGCGGTAGAGCACCAAGATCTGCTTGCCTCCTTCTTGGCTCTCGACGGCGGCAACCCGCATGTATCCGGCGGCGCTCCCGGCGGAGGCGTACCGCGGCGCCGGCCCAAGGAACCGCCCTTCCGGGACGAAGTACCTACGGAGACAGCTGGATAGAGGCGGCACGGCGCCGCCGCTGCTCGCCGCGCTGGCCGCTTGTCCGTCCATCTTCAGCGGCACGTCGACGTCGCCGTCGCTCTCCTCCTCGTCGCTTCCATCGCTCTCGTAAAACTCCTCATCGCTCTCCTCCTGGTCCTGGAACTCCGTATCCTCTTCATCCGAAAGCAGCGCCCCGCACCGTTCGCACGAGCACGGCGGAGCTGCGTCGTCGTCATCCTCCGAAGCCGCCGCCGCAGCCTCTCCGTCCCCAAGGACCTCCTCTTCGTCCACATCCTCATCCACCACATCCGGAGGCGGCAAAAGAAAGTATCCCTGAATCCGAACAACCGCGTCGGCGGAGTCGTCGTCGCGCTGCAGACAAAACTCCTCGTCCAACACCACCGTGGACCGCAGCTCCACGCGGGGCCTCTCCGCCGACAGCCGCCCGAGAACGAGGTTCCGGTTAGCGGTCTTGACGGAGACGGCCATGCTCTGGCGGCCGGCGCTCGCCGGGCCGACGAGGAATGCGTGGGTGACGCAGAAGCGGTGGCCGGGCTTGGGGACGAAGTTCTCGGCCTCGCCGCTCTTGAGCTCCAGGAACCAGGGCACCGGCTGCTGATCCATGCTTGGCATGCAGAGTCGCGCGCGCTGTTCGATCCTGTCCTCGCCGTGAACGAGACCGCTCTCTAGTTTGGCCGGAGAACGAACGAGAATTGATCGATCGCTTGGTTTGTGCACCAGCGGACTCTGCTTATGTTGATTCACTTTTTACTGGACCCGCCGAGTCCGATTTGGATCCTCAGATGAGATGAGTCGGTTCATCGATCAAGAACTCCGAGTCCGAGTAGGAATCGGTTGGAGGCATGGACGTTGGTGTCCTCTCAAGTAACACGCACTCATGTTTGAACAGGAGTTATTATTCCTCGTGTTTCTGAGTAAACTAGCAAGCTTATACTAGTCCCATTATGCACAACAGCAGTAGTTTAGCACCTGCCGCAAGATCATCCAACATGCATAACAAGTACTGCACGGAAAGGCGTTTTCCACCAAAGGACAGCACGGAGGTCTCTATATAGACCCACGCGACGCGTCGGCGTGATCACCCGGAGCAACAGAACCACCGCTGCCCGCCGCTGCGCCGGCCGTCGTGCAAGACCATCCCGGCAGGACGATTCGGCCGCACTCTCACCAGTCTCTCGGCTGCCAACAACAACGACACACACATGCACGTGGCTGCTAATCAAGCAGGTGATGCATGGTTATAGAAACTAATTAAGCTGAGAAGTCTTGTAGTGCTTGCCTAGCTCGTAGAACAGTTCGCTGACGTTCTGCGCCGTCTTCGCCGACGTCTCCACGAAGAAGAGGCCGTTCCGCTCTGCGTACTCCAACGCTTCCTGCACTCAAGACAGCAGAAATGATGAGTTTTTAGCATTAACGATGGACATTAGTCAGATCGAGATGGAGATACATGTACCTGCGTCCCAACCTGCCTTTTCTCTTCTAGATCAACCTTGTTGCCCACCAATGCCATCACCAAATGCGGGTTCCCTGTGTGGACATGCACAAAAACTAAGCAGTGAACATAATTTTGTTACTAAAGGATACAGAATATTGACACGGCATTTGGAATTTAAAGAGACAAGAAGTTCTTGCATGCCTTGTCTCTGAAGCTCGTCTACCCACTTCTTTGCTCGAATGTACGAATCCTACGCCCACGCAAAATATGGAAGAAATTAAAGAACACGAAGCAGGGCAGCACAATTTATTTTATTTTCATCATCAAACACAATTGAACCATCCGGTGAAACTAGGTTCTTAATTAGTTAACATCTTCAGAGGTACTACTGCTTACTAATCAGTTGAGCAACTTACCATCTCGCAAATTCTCGAGCGATGCTTAATCGGTGAAGAGAAGACCGATCACTCACCGTGCTGGAGATGTCGTACACGACGACGGCCGCGGCGGCGCCGCGGTAGTACATGGGGGCGAGGCTGTGGTACCGCTCCTGGCCGGCGGTGTCCCAGATGTCGAACCGGACGGTGTCCTCGCCGTTCACCGACAGTGCCTGCGAGAAGAACGCCGCCCCGATCGTCGACTCCTGGAACCAGCAGGAAACAGCAACATCAAATTCTTGAGCCGGAGCCGATGGAGTTTGCGAATTGACATGGTGAGAGGGAAGAAGCAAGTGGGCTGCCATTGTGCATGCCTGGCAATCGTAGTACAGCCCCTTGGCGAACCGGACGACGATGCTGGTCTTCCCGGCTCCCAGGTCTCCCAGAAGCACCTGCAAATTCGACCGCCAACCATGGATGGATCCATCAGAGGGTGTTCAAGCTCCAATTCTTGCGATATTTACATGCATGAAATTGTTTGACGATCATGTAAGAGATATGCTAGATATGTAAGTTGCTACATCGTTAACCAGGACACAGTGTGCATGCATGCACGGCTTAGCCACTCCATCACATTCGAAGGAGAAGAGGAGAGGAAGAAACAAATAAACAAAAAATGCATGGGAGAGACGTCATACCCACCAGCTTGGCCTGGATGACACTGCTCGGACCCATCGATCTTGCCGAGGTCGCCGCCGTTTTTCAGGTTGATCACAAGCCGTCCGCACGTCGAGGGAGATCAAAGCAAATTAAGCAGAAAATGTTTTACAATTGCCGTTCGTCCTTACTGCAAAAGACTGGTAGATGTAACTTGTTCGACGATCGAGCTGGTAGGTTCAGGGTCCAGACCGTTAGTTAGAGGTCTGTGCCGCGTGCGCAAATGGACTTGACGTCTCTTTCTCTGGGCTGGGCTGGGTGTTAACAGTGACAGGCCTGGGCCGTCAACTAGTAGCTACGCTTACCAGACCCCTTCTTGTTCTGTGCTTCAGCGAACGAACAGTCAGCAATTGACTCCTGCTGCTGCAGCAGAGCAGATCTAAAACAAAAAAGGCGATCAGGTTCGCCGTACTTACCATCACATATACGTGGGATCACTGCAGATATTGTAACTATATACTCCCTCCGTTTTCACGTACTTTGACTAGTTTGACTAGGTCAAACCTTTTTTTTTAACAACGATACTTCTCTAAATATTTAATTACATTAGATTAAAATGGTATCATTAGATTGCAGTAACAAATACTTTTGCTACCATGCACTTCTATAATATTTGGTCAAACTTTAAATCTAAAGACCGTGCAAACTCAAACAGCAGGAGTAAGTGTTTGAAAATAGAGGGAGTATACATCTATACTACTCTAATAGTGTACCAACTTGAACTTTTAAACTTACGGTCTTTTTCTCTCTCCTCATAGCATCCCAAATCAATATCAACCGTCCATTCAACTCCCCATGATGATGATCTACCTGTCAGGATCCTCAGGATAGACTCTCACTTACGGTACACAGTACAATCCCCATAGATTCTCACTTCAGGAGGAGGTTTTAAAGAAAGAGCAACTGCCTCCATCTGATATAGTGCAAAAGGTCTAAGCAATGCATCTGCAACGATGCATCAGTAACTATGATTCTTTTATCATGAGAACATACAGATCTTCTATGGCCTCGAAGGAAAAGCAATAACTAAATATGTAGACTAATTTTTTTTAGTATATGTTGGCCTTAATAGGAAGGAGAATATGTGCTCTTCTCAAAATAGAGTTGCATGTTCAATGGATATAGGATATGTGGTTTGCTATATGTACTTTAGGCAAGTATCCCTGATTTTTCTTTTAGCATAAAAGGAAGCTAAATTGACATGATTATAAACATATGAACTGCGAGTGCGGATTCCTCGAAAGCAAAAGGTTTCACTTGTAATCAACCTTAGCTTACACCCTGTTGCAACAAAGATTTCAGACGAATGGACAAAGGAATTTTTGTCCTACGAGACCTTAGAACATGGGTCTTTCCTATCATGGAGGATTCTGAACATCAGAAATACGTTGCTATCTTCGTGGGTTATACCACGTCTAAATCAAATATCAGTTTGTGTTCTAAGGTTCATATATTTTTATCATCTTTACTGTAGCACACCATAATTTCACATCCTAATAAAGCCAATTCCATAGCACCGTTGTGTCTATAACATGGTTAGTACAGTCTGGATTCGACTATTACTTAATCGTTAATTTTTTTTTACAACACCTATCATACATAGAAATGAATTGGTACAAACTAAATATAGATTGATTACCACGAATAGTATAATGCCGCATAGTGTAGAGACATAAAATTCCAACCCTTCTAAACATAAGCTCTCTCTGACCTTCAACCAAGCATTCGTGCCACCCGGACGGTTGCCCAGGCTCTCGACAATTGAGCATGGGTTCGTGACATCGACAGGGTGCTCACGGTTCCTATCTTAGTGGACTACCTCACTCTTTGGGAGTGGGTTTGCACCACCTCTGTTGTTGCCAGCTAGGAAGATGTGGTCATTTGGCGTTGGTCCCTTTCTCTATAGTATTCAGCCACGGTCGACGTATTGTGCTTTCTTTTTTGGGTGAACTGGGTTCCCATGCCATACTATCATTTGGAAAGCCCGCACGCACTGAAGTGTCATTTCTTCCTCTAACTTGCCTTGCAGCGTCGCTGTTGGACGGCTGACATGATTATTCGCCACCACCTCCCCAGCCGTAGGGTCTGCCCTCTTTGTTCCCAAAAGCCGGAGTCGGCTGACCACCTCTTTATTTGCTACCCTTGGACTAAGAGCATTTGGAGTATCCTACTTTCCCAGGCGGGCCACACTTGCTCGATCCCTGCCACTGGGGACACTCTGGAGGACTGGTGGCTGGACAAGCACAAATAAGTCCAGAAACAACGGAGAAAGGATTTCGATGCCATGATTATCCTTATGGTTTGGCCAATATGGCGGGAATGTGACAACAGGGTCTTCCAGGGAGCAAGCAAGGACCTTCCCTCGTTTGTTCATGATACCAAGGAGGGGGCAAAGCGTTGCCGTCGTGTGTATAATCTTCTCTTGCATGACAGCACGAGCCCCTGTGAGGAGTTGTTGGTTTAGCTGTAGCTGTAGCTCTAGTGCTGGCTATAGCTTAGTTTTCTATAGCCTAGTTCCAGAGTTGGGTTGTCTTGTGTGTTTTCTTTAGACTATTTTTCTTTCCTTGCAACCTTGTTATTGCCACATTTTTGTAACTATTTTGCTCTTGTGTGTTTTCTTTGGACTATTTTTCTTTCCTTGCAACCTTGTTATTGCCACATTTTTGTAACTATTTTGCTCTCCTCTTAATGAAAAGGTGCGTAAATGGTTGTTTGTGCATTCTCTAAAGAAAACATAAGCTCAAATAAACAGTGGATAGTAGGAGTACAGCTCACGGGGTGGAGTAAATCCGAACCTTTCTAAACATAAGCTCAAACCTTATGTTAAAAACTCTAAGAAGTCCAGTATATAATCATTTTGCTCTCCCATAACAATAAAGAAATATCTTCCTTTACGACTATACTAGATAGCGACAGTGTGCCCCGACTGCTTAGCATACGGCGCATCTGACATCATGCTCGCTCTGCTCCTACACCGAGCGTGAGCGCGCCAATTGCAGCCTTACGGTCGGTGGATGAAAATCAATTGCAATGCACACAAATAATGACATCATCCTCACTTTCTCTCTCATGTCTCTCCTGTTGCCTCTCACTTGCGTGCAAATAATGATGTCAATAGAAGTAAATGCTAATTTTGAAAATTCAAAATATTTTATAACTCAAACCGTTGACCTGCTCCATTTTCACCCTCGGGTACGTCTCGATGAGGGCTTTGAAACTAGATCTCATTTTGGTATGTTCTAACGAATTTTTTTTCGCGTTACCAGTTACCTAGTAGTAATATGCCTGTTACCAAGCAGTAATATGTTGGTTATCAGCCTAGTAGAAAATATTTATCAGGTAATAAATCGATGGGTAGATCTGAACTATAAGGATATGAACAAGGATCAAGAGAGGGTAGTGGAGGGAGAAGGAGAAGTAGGAGGCTACATGCAATCATTTTCCCAACCGAGCACGAGCGCGTGAGAGCGAGACGTGTCGGAACATGTTTCTTTCCCCCAGCATTCACATGTTAATAATATTGTTGTGTAGCTATAAAAATCATTAGTTAATGGTTGATGGATTGTTTGTTATAGATTACTAGATCAATACTTAATTTTAGGCCACGGATCATTGGTTATAATTGATGGTTCAACTATTTGATAACTTATTACTAATAAGGTGGTAACTAATACATTACCACGTAGTAACTAAAGAGTCAAAAAAATATCATCGGAACATACCCGAGTCAGATCTTGTTTTGAAGCTCTCGTCGAGACGAAGTCGACGGTAAAAATGGATCATGAATCGGACAAACGTTTTGAGTTATAAAACATTTTAAATTTGTTAATTTCTAGAGAATCTTGATAACGTTGGCTCTTTTGTCCGCTTGCTATTTGAACTTGGATATGCATGCTCACTGAGCTCTCACTTGTTTTGTCCAGCTCAAGTAGATTGGATGGCCCATAGCATATCGCTATGTAAGACTAGCTGGTATACGCGTGCTAGTTAGAAATAGCTATTTTATAAAATTCCCGTAGAAATTCACATGACGTAAAATCTAATGTTTATTTTTTTTCTGCTACCGTGATTTTTTCTTCTTGTGTTCGAGAAGTTAATCATGGACTAGGATCCTAAATCCTGATTAACACATGGTTGGTGGTACCTGAGACGAATCGCGACAATTAGCACCTATAATTAAGGCAAACAATCGTTACATCCTCGTATGCGAAGCATGTACCATTATATAGCACGAGATGCCATAAGATGACATGAAATTGGACCCGCGTTGATTCTCCGATAATTAATTGTGGGGGTGCCTAGCGAGTATTGGTAGCGCAGCATGAGCAGCACTGCCAATTGGCAACCAAAACCGTGAGTCCCCGCAATCCATCCCTGAACCAGCTGCAGATGGCTCCACCGAGCGAGTCCAGGAGAGGAGAACGCGCGTGCAACCGTGCATTCCGCATGCCAGCTGAGATGATTCCGTTCGACCTTGGCATCATATCCCTTGTCACCGTCGCCATGATCGATCTCGTCCTAGTTTCCTGCTATCCGTTACCGCGCGTGCCAATCTAGATCAATGGAGTCTCGTGGACGCACGCAGGTGCGTTCTGTTCGCTACTGCTCCCAAGCAGAGGGCGTCGCCCCACTCGTCGGCGAGCCAGTCCCTCCTTTCTGGCTGTAGCGCTCGTGATCGGAGCTGCAAGCAGGAGGAAAGGCCGGGGTGCCTCGGTCACTGCACACCTTTTTGCCCGTGTTCCGACCGTTGAGAATTCCTGGGAAGTAATATATTTCACTTGTCTTTAGCCGCCACAGAAGTATAGTAGCAAAATGGTTTCTTTGCGACCGCTGCTGCTGCTACGTACATGCAAAAGAACCTGACACCCGTGTAGTATCGACGTACAGTTTCTGGAGGGTGTCGATGCATCGACCGTTTTGTCCGTTGCTTTTCGTCTGCATCGCTCCTTCAGAGTTCAGAAAGAACCTAACGCTTGGGCCACGATCGAACTGCATGCCCTTTTCTCTCGGCAAAGTTTTTATTTGTATTTGTAGACAAGGATTCTGCATAGTGTTGTTTCTCGTTTTGTCAACAGCACTTCTGTAGAAAGGTTTGTCATTTGTCAACAGCTAAGACTGCTCCTAAATACGGAGTACAAAAAAGTGAGCCATTGGATCTATATTATACGGTAAAAAATAATAATAAAATTATAGATACAAAAACAAGAGCGAACTCCGAGGCTAATTCAATTGCTAACTCGACAGGGATTTAGATTGAGCAATAGCAATTCCAATAAAAATAAATTATCTTCCCATTTTGCTACCCGTACTACTGCCACCTCTCTATTAAAAAAGAGAGCCAGTATCATAGCTGTAGCAGCAGTAAGATTCACGAGAGACTTCAAGCTTTTATTTCTTTGTCCTGTTGCCCTTGTGAGATCATAGATGCAGCAGCAGTGAGATTCATGCCTCTAAAAAAAGGAACGATGAATAACTGAATATGTTATAGATCAAGTTCACTGCTATACTAAACAAGTCAGATTAATTCGCTGTAAGCTGATCAGACCAAACTCCTGTAACCAGCCAAATCATCATGCTGCACACTCCCATGGAACAGTGCGATGAAGAAGCCATGTCAGCTGGGAGGGAGGAAAGCTGTTCCATCCATCTGTCCACCCTGCTGTCCGTGAGCTTTCATGGCGCGGGCCACTAAATGGAAATGAAATGGAGCACATGATTTGGCGGTGAGGTGAACGCCTGTCACCTCGTAATCACTTGGTTATCTCACGCATGAGTATTTCTCAAGCGCGTCGTAGGCAGTTTTTGTAAAACTTTGCGGTGTATTATTATTATTATTATACAACCTGCTGCAAACCTTAAATTATTCAAAGGTTAAAAGGGATTCTGTTGCACAGATAGACGTGTTGGAATGTCGGGACAGTTGACCTATACCCATTTTTCATTGAACAGTGCTATATTTTTTCTCTTGACGTGACTTCATTGATGAATTATGAGGCAGAGTCGATACGGGAGTGACGATGGTGGCGAAACCGATGGAGGAGATCTCGTCAGAATTAGAGATTACGGCTAGAGTTGGTTAAAGTTGGTGAGGGATTCACTAGAATATAGAGTTTAAAGGAAAAGGTTAATCTGGTGACAACGGTCACAGGATACTACGAGCCAGAAACAACGATAAAGACGATTAGATTGTAGAGGTGATGGTGAAAAAAAGAAAAACGGTATGTTAAAGTTAGATTCAAAGACCGTTGTAAATCTACAGCAGCGCTGCGTAAAATCACTGGACTGTGCTTAGAAGGACGGAACACAGCAGCTCCACGTGTTTCTCACAGAAACTACGGTGTTTCTTGCAAATTTCTTGAAAAAGGAAATAAAAAATGAATAAATCACCTCAGGACACTAGGAAGTGCCTCTATATACTATCGCTTCAATTTCAATAGTCACATAGAAGTGAGTGACTCTTCGCACTTGTTTTTGAGAGAGTATTAAATGATATTACTTTAATGCCATCGTACGGTATCACTATTAAAAAGTCATAAATATTTTTAAAATTTTAACAATATTGACATTGTATATATATATATAATGCTAAAATCTCGAATCCAAATACGACTCATATCCTAAGAAACAAAAAAGATAAATCTACTTGTGAATAGTACCATATTCAAATTTAGTACTTTTCACAGCAAAATTTATCTTTTTTTATTTTTCAAGTCGTGGTTGTATTTAGACTTGAGAATTTGTGGCATGGTAGATACATCTGTGTGTCAATATTGTGAATTATTTTGAGAACTTTTCATAACTTTTTAAAAGTGATACCATATGTTGACAACATGTTATCACCTAAAGGCCAGTGCCACTATATATACTTCTTTCATCCACAAATGTAAGGCGTGCACTGAATTTTAGGTTTAATTTTGACCAACAATTAAACCAATACTGTTAAATTATATGACATAGTAGTGGTATCATTAGATTCATATTCAAACATATTTTTAAATGGTACTCCGTATCACTTTTGTATTATATAATTCAATATTATTGGCTTAATTGTTGGTCAAAGTTGAACCTAAAATTCCGTGCACTCCTTACATTTATGGACGGAGGGAGTATGTTCTTATTTTCTATGCTAACTTCCGTAAACTTCTACCTAGTTGGAAATAAATCCTTTTTTAAAGGTGGTTCTAAGTGTACCTGGTGCCGTCTACAATAAGTTAGTCTATAACTTTATTTAAAGTTTATTAAATAGTAATAATTACTACCTCTGTTTCATACTAGATCATTTACGTGTATACCTACAAGGCACGTAATACAAATAATATTTGATAGAATTTGACTATAATTATTATCAGGGGATTAGTAGTATGTCTATCAATACTAGCAGATATGGTCTAATTTCATTAAATATCACTCAACATTTTTGCCTTCTAGTTACTCAGCGAGTGACAGATCTCGTAAAAAGAGGGAGAAAGAGAAACGGAATAGGAGTAATTCTTATCTGCGTTAGCTAAAAAAGATATCGTCCACAACGGGCCATTACTCGTTGCTAGGGCTTCGAATTTTGAAAGGCAGTTATTCACTTTATCGCCTTTGTTTGTTAGGATCCTGTCGTCCCTCCCATTCCAATCCCCGCCGTCGGTCTCCCATCCGACGCTCCTTCACCGCCAGAATCCCTGCGCAGCCACCTGGCTTTCTCCCCTGCAACAGCTTGCACCGATCCTGTTTTCTCCTCTTCTGTTGTTGTTTAGCCCACCACCACCTTCACTTCCTCCAACCGCTCCATCCCAAACCTTCCTTCTCCTGATGATCTGAAGCCACTGGAAGCTTCGCCTGTTGGTTGAAGAACAGGGGAGGCGAGAGGGAGAAGAAGGCCGGGAGAGTAGAGGAGCAAGATGTTTGATAGCTTGATCAACTCCAAGTTCTACAATAGATGGTACAAGATTGCTTCTTTTCTTGTTAGTTCTTTTTTTCGGTTCTTGGATTCCTCGGGTTCGAGTTCAGTTTGAGTTTTTGAGGCTGGCTATGGTCTGGTTTCCAGTCCAATCTGGTTTCTTTGAGGCGCTGTCCTGGTGATTGGTCCTTGAATTGCGAGACTGCACTCCCCGCGGAGCAAGGTGGGAGATTTTCGCCGGTAGCGTCCTGGGGTTCTTGCTTCGTGTTTCCCGAGTTGTTGGGTCTTGAGTTGCTTAACCAACTTGTTTCTTGGGTTCGGATTGATTCTTCCTTTCTGTTTATCTTTCTTGAATTACGTCAGTGTGATTTCCAGCTCCATGTTCTTGACGATTCGGTTGCACTTATTTGATTTTAACCTCATAAGAAGAATATTGTGTTGTTGGATTGGGTTGACCAATTGCTGGGTTCTTGCACAATGGATGCAGTAAGCATGCGTTCAAATGCATCCGGACGCGGCTACTCCCTATACGGCGGAAGAAGCAGGCCATCATTCGGTTCTTGAAGAAGGACGTAGCCGACCTCCTCGCCAATGGCCTCGACACCCACGCCTTTGGACGGGTACGTTCATCTGGGCTCTCCCTTGCTCGGCATTTCTTTGAATCGCATTGCTCTGCTGCTACAAAGGATTTTGGCTCGAAGGCGAACTGGAGAAAGTTGCACTCTTTTCCCCATTACTTGAGGGGAAACGTTGAGCCTTTCTAGCGAAGGGTTCACTGATTGTTGGCCAGATTCTGGTCATTTGGTAGAGGGAATCTGTGATACCTGAGCTGCTAATATTTGTTTACTGCTTCTACTTCCCTATATGGAATGGAATGCAGATGGATGGGCTGATAATTGAGATGAACCATGCTGCTTGCTACGATATAATTGAGCAGTACTGTGAGTACATTGGAAAACAACTCAACAGCCTACAGAAGCAGAGGTATCTCCGATCAACTCAATTTTGTTCCCCCAATTTGTTTTTTAGAGACAAACACTAGGAAAGGGTGTTCTCCTATTTCTGTTGTCAAGGGCAAGCAATTATTATAGCGTTGGAGCAATATAACGAAAACTCCCATGTTTGTTAATGGCCCAAGAGAGTAGAGTTGTGCACACCAAGTCTTTAGTGGGACCGACCTTCTTGTATTTGTTAAGGAATTAAATCAGCAGGACAGTAGTGTCAAAATTCATAATATATATCCATATGATTCTTTTGATGGTCTACTTTAGTATTAGCAAAAACATTTTTTTTTGGTTTGGAACATCAGTTAACGAATATAGCCATTATTAGTACCTTAGGAGCGAAACAACTGGAATTTCAATCATCTTGTTCGTGCAATTGATGACGATATTTGTGCTATATTTCTATCAACAGGGATTGCCCTCAGGAAACCAGGGAGGCCGTGTCAACTCTAATTTTTGCCGCTGCTCGGTTTCCAGATTTGCCTGAACTGTGCGACCTTAGGCATATATTCACAGAAAGATATGGGGATTTTCTTGAGCTTTTTGTTAGCCTTGAGGTGCGCAAGATGCCCCGCTAATTTGTTGTCATTGAATTGCTTATTCGACTTAATGTCATTAATGATCCTTGTACCTGCAGTTTGTTCGGAAACTTGAGATTGAGTTGTTTACTAATGAGCAAAAGTTTCAAATAATGCAAAATATTGCTGAAGAATCCTCAGTTGGTTTTGATACCAAGGCATTGGAAATCAAGTTATTGGCTCCACCAGAAACTAAACATGTATGTTTACACGACCACGTGCAAATGAATTTGCCGATTGAACCATGCTTTGCTCTCTTAAAATAATATACAATATAGAAAGCAACATACATGTGTCTTTAACTTGGCATTATGGACTATGTTTTTTTCAGGATCTTCTTGAAAAGGATTCAGTGAAACAGGTTGACTTGGCAATGCCTTTGTCCAACAAGCAGAAGGTGGATGAGGATGCTCCAGATGAAAGAAAATCTGAAGCTAGACCTGCAGGCCATAAGCAGAAACTCAACGCACAGTTGAAACCAAAAGATGGTCAGGATATTCAGGCTGTTGCTAATGGTGTTGATCGATTAAATGATAATACCAGGAGGCAACATTCTGATAAATCTGACGATAAGGAACATTTGGAGAAATCAGTATCTCCTTTGGACATGAAAAGAGGGAACAGTCAAAAAGAAGTTCAGAAAGCTAACAAAAAAGGTGTCCGCCCTTGCGAAAATGAGCTGATGGAAGCAGTGGAACTAGATCTCAATGGCCTGCCTAAGCAAGGATTTGGTTCAGTGGAATCTGAGACTGAATGCAACAAGATAGCTCCACCAACTGCCAAGCCAAAGGAAGCTAGGAAAGAACATGGTGTCAAAAAAGAGAATGACAAGGGCCTGGGTTATCACAACCGATCACATACACCTGGCCGTCCTGATCATAATAGGGGACATGTGAACTTAGGTTTCAAAGCTCTTGGCCTACAGAATCAAGGGCCTGGTTCAGTGAATCCTTCGAGCGGTAAAGCAACAAACAGGGTCCCTCCTTACGCTAACCCGAATGGAACGAAGAGCAAGAATTGTGCTGAAAAAGAAGAGAACAATGTTTTCTTGCATGATAGACCACAACACTTAGCAGATCTGGGATCAACAGTGCAAGATGGACAGAAACTGCAAGAGAGGGCAGCTAATATGCGCCCTCCTTACGTTAAACCCAAATTAAGCATGCAGCCTGTGAATTATGATCTTGCAAAACGAACTGCTAGTGACTACAGTAAGCAGAATATCACTGAACAAAATGATCACTTGGCTGACAAAGATGTGCTTCGGCCTGTTTCTGTTAGAAGGAAGAAGCCACCAGCACCTGTTGATGCTTATGATGAGGCACCTAACAATGAAAATGTCACAAGCCGGACACCCAGCAGTAACAGAAGACAATCAAACAGGCAGAAGGGTGCTAATGGTGACTATGACCGGGAAGGTAACTGTGTTGATGATGTTGTTGGTAATAGGAAGAATGGTCAGAGAACTCCTAGTAGCCGACCAAGACACTCAGACAGGCGAAATGGAGCTTTGGAAAATGACGACTATGATGGATTCATGCAGCGCCATCAAGCAGGCGAAGGTAACACTGCTATTGAATTTGGTAATCTTTTACCTCGAACTGCAAACGGGCATCGGAGACTCAAGAGCAGGAACACTAATGTGTGCAACGGAGATCTCGACGAGGAGGAAAGAATGATGGACAAGCTGCTGATGCACTACAGCAAGAAAGGTTTAGATATGGATGAAGCCAAAACAAGAACAGAAACGAACAGAACTCCTAATGGTCATCAGGCACAAGCAGAATGTCAGAAAAACGGTTCCATGCATCCTCCAGGAAGAGCAGTTTCACTACCACCAGAATCCATAATCCCGAACGAAGCTGCCGAGGTTCCTGCTCGGTCCACCTCACTGCAGCCGCACTGTCCTGGGAGTGTGCGTGTGCACCCGAGAATGCCGGACTTCGATGAACTGGCTGCCCGGGTCATTGCCCTGAGGAATGCCTGAGGAGGCACAACATTACCTTTGAGAACTGACAGTTCCTTCATTGCAAGTCAAAACCTTTCAGAGATTGAACAGATATGTCCATGCGTTTTCGTTTTTTCTTTCAAACTTTTATATGGTATATCCTTGCAGGTTTTGCTTTGCACTGGTGGTGTTTGTCTAGATAGGGAATTGGTACAGTGATTAACATGATATACAAAGTGATAGGAATTTCTGTTTGTTCTTTTATTCGATTGATGGGGATTTGATCTGATTTTATGCACTGTAGTTCCAGATTTTCAGTTGCAAGATGTACTACTTCAGACAATCATGGTTTTTGCGAAAATCCAACTCTGAAGTAAGAAAATTGGTTGATGTTAAAGCTTCCACAAGTCTATCTCAACAGCGCGCGCACACACTAAAAATCTCTGAGAATTGAAGCACCCAACTCCAGATTAATCGCAATGCAGATGAGCAGCCTTGGCCATCCATCTAGCTTAGCACAGGCACCTCATCACGCCGACGACGAAACGCGCGATGCAGCTGTCGCCGTCGTCGAGGACGTCATCCCTGACGAGCCGCTCCAGCCAACGGTTTCTCGGGAGCGCGCCCGCGCGGTACAGCACCGTCGCCGCCGCCACCGCCGGCCCGCCCGCCACGCACGCCGCGAACCGCGCCACCGGCCCGAGGAACAACGGCAGCAGAGACTACGTGCAGAGATACACACACGCATCAAGCCAAGAAAACCATCGCCATGCATGCACGCATGACAAACCATCAAGGGCAATGCAAGGCAAGAACAGGGGATCAGCGCGCGCGCGTGTCGTAGCCTCACCATGGATTACGACCCCAGAGCTTCGGGACGGCCGCCGCGATTCACCAGGACGGCGGCGGCGACTTGCCGGTGCCGGACTTGGCGATGGCTAGTGTTTGTTGGAACGAGTTGTCTGTGTTGTTGCAAGCTTGCGGGGGCAGGAGGTTTTGTTTTTGGAAGGTGTGATCGATGTTTATATGGCCGTGGCACTGATCGATCGATGCAGTCAGTGCAACTGTGCAGGCATGAACCACCTGCATGATCTGACGCAGTGACGACGGAAACAGTTGGCGGCACCTGCAAGTGCAAGGGGCGCCCCCACCGTGTGTTCGCCGTCCGTGCCACCCACCACCGTACTACTACGGACAAAGAACGCCACCGGAGATCCTATCGCCACCGTCCGCACGAGCCTATCTCGGTCTCTGCATCACACTGCTCAATGCTCATCCAGTCCGTCATGTCATGCATGCATTTGCCCATTTCTTACTCCTCCTCCTCCACCCTTTTTCTTCTCCTGCCTCTGTTGTTTCTGGTCCGCGTGGCACTCCCCTTAGTCAGCAATGCCTTTTCCTATCGAATTAAAATGATAGATGATATTTGTGCACCTGTATACTTGTACACTTGTACTATCCGGTACTGTCCTGGCGTTTCATGACTTTCATCTGTGCAGTTTCTGCATCATCAACGCTATCAAGAGAGCCAGATAAGTATAGCGCCACATGATCAAGGCTGAATTTTGGATTGGATCGCAGGAGCGTGGTTAGGATAAGAAAATTCTTGAGTGCAACGGAGTACAAACTATTTTTTTTGTTATGCTTCGAGGGAACATAGTTGTTGGTTTAAATTTTGACCGATAGTTCGGATTCATATTAAATGAATTTTTCTATAGTTGTGTAGCGCCTTTACCTTTAGTAGTACATTGCCAATTTATGAGAGTTATACTTACATATAAGCCTTATTGGTTAAAGACCTGGCACTTTTGGGTTAACCCCTCTACACGAATCGAGAATGAAAGTGTAAGTGAGTGGCTACAAACACGTGTCTGTCTTATGTGGGCTATTAGCTTCTTTGGGTCGCGGCTGTTACAAATGGTATTAGAGGATTAACCCTCCTTGCGTGTGCCTGTAGCCCTGCAGCGGCACACAGTACGAGTCACGTATTGGAGAGGTGTCCTGAGGATTGTCCCATCGAGGACGACAACCCTATAAGGAAGGAGAATATAGCATCTCTACCTTTAGTACAACATTCGCTCCCAGCTTAACTCTTTTACACAAAGCGAGGATGAAAATGTAAGTGGGGTGCTACGAACCTTGGATTGTCTCACCGAGGATGGCAGCCCTATAATAAGGGAGACTGTAACGTCCCTACCTTTAGTATCACATTCACTGCTCGGTTAACTCTTTTACACGGAGCGATGTTGAAAGCGCGAATGGGTTGCTACGAATACGTGTCTGTTTCATGACGGGTTGGGTCGTTAACTTCTTCGAGCTGCGCTTATTAAGTGTCATTATTTTGTAACTGTCAATAAAGTAATTTAATAGAGAAGGATGTCTTTAATTAAGTGAACAGTTTTCAGTTCACAGCTTATGATTTTGCCCGGTCACGAGTAGTTTTCAGGGATATTAAGTTTTTGTGTCGGTGTGAGTTTTGTTTTAGCCCTCGCTACTGTAACGCTCTAGTCCTTGAGTTGTCTGAGTTGGTTCTAGTTTTGGTGATGTCCAAGCGGCTTGTGGTTAGACTAGTTCCTAGACTTTGTAACTAGGCCGGTGGTTGGCAACTTGCCAAGTCCATCTATCTATGCTACTATATAGTATATACGAATAACTTAAAATGTTGATCATTGATGTAATATAATTGAACGTGGAGAGCTAGCGAATCCGAGCGTTACTAGCTGTTGGATCAACTCCTTGTTGCACTAGATTTTCTACCAAAAGGTAGAAATTCTTCTACTATTGCTACGCAAGAGATTTTAATTCCCAACATCCACTTCGTAGAAGACTAAGGTCTCCATCCTCCAGAATTTTCTCCGCCAGTGTAGAATTAAGGGGAACAAACCTACTTCACGAAATATAGTTATTCTTCTGTAATTTATCCATATTTTTATGCATGCCAATGATGGGCCACAACATTTGTGAGCTCTTACATGGTTTCTAACATGTTGCGGGTAGTTTTGAAACATTATTTAATTAACACATTGTTAATTTACTAGTATATAATGGAATAGAAATGTTTCCATTAAAAAAGGCTATCAACAAAATATTGTAATTTTTTTTTATGATCAGTCCTATGAAAATGAACGGAGTGAGTACAAGCTAGTGCTACTCCACTAGGACCTAGCCCAGGGATCATGGGTCAAAAGAGATCATCAGGGTAAATACCAAGCCCATTACTGAATTAATGGACATTCTGAACCACCAAAGCCCGGCCCATAAGATAAGATTCCACCTACTCCTCTATATATTCTATTCTCTCGCCTTCTCGCCTTCTCGCCCAGCTCCTATTGCCTTTCCCCTTCTTCCTCGTTCCCCGTCGCGTCTCGAGCTAGGGTTTCCCACCGACCCGATCGGCCATGTCGAAGCAAGGTACGATTAATTCTCGCGTGATCCTTCTGTGGCTCCGTGTCTATCGATGCGATCCATGCGGGTTCTGACGTTTTGGTTTTGGTTTCGGGGTGGTTTTGTTTACAGGAGGGAAGGCCAAGCCGCTGAAGGCGCCCAAGGCCGCCGAGAAGGAATACGACGAGGTATGCTCTTGTTCTGCTTTGGCCGGTGCTCCTGATTCGGTGATCCGTTGGCGCGGATTGGCGATCTGCGGCTGTAACCCTAGGCTTTGACTGTTTAGGTCGCTGTGCTGTAGAACTTTTCGTGTTTGGTTGATTAGTTTGTAGTTGATTCGTTAGGGGAATAGGAATTTTCGCGAATTGCTATGCATCTGTATCTGTGCCGGTTATGCTGCACGAGGAGCTTGTGAAATCAGGGGGTCATGGACTATTGGTTTTTAGTTGACCACACTAATAACTCTTTGCCTATATTCTTAAGGGAAAGGGGAGTTTTCCGAATTGCTATTTGTTTGCACCGATTGTGCAAGATGAGAGGCTTCTGTGAAAATTAGAAGTTCATACATCGTACAAATCACATCTAAAATTACAATGCTCGAAATTTCAATTTTCAACACATCTCCAAAGTATTATTTACTCTTCCAAACCAATGCTGTGTACGAGCGAGTGATCCATGTTATGGCGGACGTCTTTTGGTTCATGGTTAGGAGTTGTGTGTTTGATAACTTCAATCGAACCTTACAAAGTTGTCCTATCTGTTCTTGTTTTGGTGGCTCAGCCAATTATTCCTTTATGTTGAGTAGGGTTTGCAGCAAAACCTGGAGCGTAGAGCTGTTTTCTTGTTTTATACCTTTCTTTATCCCGTTAGTGTAACCTGGTTAGAAGATAGTTTGTGGGGGTTAAAAATCTTTGAATGGTTACTGTAATAAGAGCGTGGTTAGTCCACCTTAATTCTGATCTGATTTAGGTCATCTGGTTTCAAAGAAAGAGGTGTATTTAATTGTAATGAGCCTAAAGGTTTCTTATTTCGTTAGTTGTAAGTTACAACCGTCAATTGTGTTACTTGGTACTCCAAGCGCACTACCTCTCTTAATGCATAAGCTAAAATGGCGGCAGGTTATGTCAACAACTCATAACTCTCACAAGTTTTAACCCGAAGTGTAAATCTAATAATAAGGAAGTAAAATTGGTCGTTTTGCAAACAGAGCTGAATCTTATAACCCATTGTGGGGTCTGACCTTGATATTATCCTTTCTTCTAAAGCGGTGCTTCTTTATTTGGAAAATCAGTACTTGGACAATAGAAAAAATGATGAGTTTCTTCAGTGACCAGTTACAATTGGTCTACACTTATCATGGTTCTGATTTCCTCTTTGCTTGCAGACTGACCTTGCATACCTGCAGAAGAAGAAAGATGAGCAAAAGGTGAGACTAGTGGCAGTTATCTTGTATTTCTTTCTGTTCTGCTTACTCGGGTTTCTTGTTTACTGACATAAACTACACAATTTTCTTCACAACAGGCACTGAAGGAGCTGAAGGCCAAGGCAACCCAGAAGGGTGCGTTGGGAGGCTCTGGTCTGAAGAAGAGTGGCAAGAAATGAGCCTGGTTGCCCATCTGTAGTATCCAGAAAATGATCAACCATCTATCTATCTGTGT
The DNA here is from genome assembly GCA_019208055.1 of Stipa capillata. Lineage (NCBI taxonomy): Eukaryota > Viridiplantae > Streptophyta > Magnoliopsida > Poales > Poaceae > Stipa > Stipa capillata. Next base: position 125,943 of record JAGXJF010001169.1, read on the forward strand.
TGCGCTTCACTATATGTGGTTGTAACAAACTACCTTTAAGTGTGTTGGAGTGTTAAGCATCATCGCAGTTGGTTGCTTGAGCCTAGAAGTGTTTCAGCCTCTCATCTGCTTAGCTATGATACAGATGGTTCCCTGTGATAATAATATGACGTAATTTATGACGAAAATTGCTAATGTTTGCATGCAAGGCTACCGATTTTTTTGTGGTTGTTGCTCTATTGCTTGCTTCGATTTTGCTCCATTTTCATTGGCTGCTTCCACTTTGTGAGTGGATTGCTGAGACATTCCTTGACATGTCCAAATGTTATTAGTAAGATGTTTCCAAACAGGCTGCATACTAAATTTTGGAGTGAAGTGTGAATTTACCCCATAACTTAGGAGCATATATGTGATGATGATCTTGGACTCCTATAGTTCAAGCTTCAGAATCACGGATTTTTGGCATGGTCCAAGTGTTAGCAAGAACCATTTCTTTGAGGACATTAGAAGTAACTCGTCACTGTTTCTTCATGCAAACATGTTTAAGAATATCGAAGGTGTGCATTTCTCACATGTGCTACGTACTAACATCGAAAAGTGCTGGATCTGCACTCTTGGGAGTTGGACCAATGACCACACTCGGTCACTCACCATACGACAGCCAACGTGTAACACAAAAAGGATGGTCTCAAGTCTCAACTCTCAACTCTCAACTCTTACATTCCGATGGATGCCTCCGCCAAATTCCCCACGAAGGTTCATCTGTGCATTAGAGACTTCTCTTTCTTCTATACCAGTAGTGATATTCCTTCACGGAAAGGTGTAGATCACAATGCGATTGGATTGGTGGAGGTAGAAGGGTGGCCGTCGACTGTAAGTGATAAGCTCAAGTGGCGTCAGATTCCGATGCGCGCGGTGACACCCATCCGGTGGACACTGACGGCGACTTCAGGGGACACGCACACATGCCTGTAAAGCCTTCTCATGCCCAACTCTTCCTTCTTTCCCAACGACAACTGAGTTTGGCATCCATTACACGGGGATCATGGACAAATAAAAGGTACTGGTAGTAGTATCACTAGTTCATTATGTCCTTGATCCGTACCCACATACATACATACGGCAGACAGGCCAAACCGATGTAGGTCCTGCCGATCTCTTATCTCCCATGCATCTGGATGTACGTTGGTTTGGCAGTGGGTGCCAGTGGAAGTGGACGGACATTGGATGATCCATGGAGGATAATATACTCCTGACTTGTCGAGAACTTGTTTCTGATCATCCAAGTGTCTATTCCTATAGTACAGTAAAAAATTCCAGAAGATCCATCCTATGTTCTGTACACAGCTCCTCTTTTAGGCCCACGCCCTGTTTGGAATGTGGAAATTTCTCTTAAATCTTACGGGAATTGGTATTTCTGTAAAAATCATGTCTAATTTATGCGCTCTAAACGAGCCACAGTTGCATCTTTCCTGAATCGTCGGTCACCGAAAACTTAGAATAAGACTGGACAGTAGTAAATATTCAGTCCACGGTTTTGACATTATTTTTGCTAAGCAGGGTTGTAATAATTCGGCTCACTGTTGTGCCAAGTTTTCGTGTAACAGTAGTGAACCTTTGGAGTGGCTCGATGAGAGCCCGACTTTCCTTGCAGATCTGATGCCGTCTAATGAATGAAAACTCCCAGCTTCCCGTCAAAAAAAAGAGAAAAAAGAGAGATGCAGCGCAGGAGATGTGTCCATCAAAATCTTGCGAAAACGTAGCCATCCATGCATCCGCCTAGCCGACATGCCATCGATCGATGCCCATCCATGACGTCGAAAGCTCAGCGAGGACGCAAAAACAATGACGCTGACGGCGCAATCAAGTAGCAACCCAACAACTATTCCTTGCAGATCCTACGTGCTCATCCGTGTCGGAGGCGGCTTTCCTACGGGCGCTCGCGCGGCAGCGTCGTCGACGGGGAAGAAGACGCGCGAGGTAGGTGACGACGACGATCACGGCATCACGTAGTAGCAAGTGATATGAGAAAGCGAGAGGCATCGGGGCCGGTCGGTTGATTCGTTGGGCGGCACTCGGCAGGGCAGCGAGTGTGAGGTGTCTGAAGCGCCGCTGCACCGTTCTTCATGGCCTTTTATTAGCCGGCCGCTTGTGTTGTGCCTGTGCGTTGAAACTGTCCGTGTTGCAGCACCATCAGAACGGCCAGTTTCAGCTAACAGATTCGTTAGATTGTGCTGTGCAGTTGCTCACTGATCCATCAATTCTCCCTTAAGCATTGGAGACCGTGGAGCTCGTTGCGGAGTTCCAGTAATCACCTTTGCTTCCAATCACTTTTAACCCGCCTGATTAAAATCTCGCCGAGTTCTCTACTGACCTGTTATTAGATACGTTTAAGTAAGTACTGGATAGGCGTCGATCACACGATTCCAGCAGGTAAAGCATGGATTCCGAGAAGGGACCACGGAGGCCATGGATCATGGATGCAGAGGATCCGGGCTTTGGGAACAGGAGAGGCAGAAAGATAAGGCGAAGGGAGAAGGAAAGCAGGGATCGGCTGTCCTGTCCAACAGTCCAACAGCACGTGGGTCAGTGCTGCCCACACTCCCATCCCCTCCTCCCCACAGTCCTCCATCATTTCCTCCCTCGCTCCCTACCCCACATTCCCTCATCAAAATCATCGACGAAATCACGCACACGCCCCCCGGGTTCTATGAACAATTGCTTTCTCAGAAACTCATGGCTTCCAAATACACTAAAATATGAACAACTTCTCGTTCTGGATTATACGCGAAAGTTAAAATATATTCACGGTCCTCCAACATACCCATCCTAATCACTTTCCTCCATGAACTTTTTAAAAGGGTTTACAAGAAGTCTAAACATGGTTTTGCTAGCTCCGAACACTTACATGGCAGGCTGATCGTACCAACATGGCATCCTAGTCTACATAGACCTGAGTGACCGGCTGATGGCCATGGACGGCTGATGGCGCGTCGACTCCTGGTGGCTGTGGCCATGGACGGCGGGGTTGTGCCTTGTTGTGGTTGCTCGTCTCTAGTTCGTTAGACACAGCTGTTGGATTTGGAGGAGGTGGTGGGCTACGGGTGAGAGGGGGTCAAGGTAACCGTGTGAAAATTCTATTCTAGCTTAGGTCAGAACCAGCCGCCATGACTCTCACATGCGCCGTTTACCTCCTCGGATGCCCTCGCCATGGTGTAGCGCTCCTATCCTCTTCCCTGGGTTTACCTCCTCGGAGGCTTCGGGGAAACCTCAAATCTAGGTTTTCTTGGATCGGACGATGTCGGTATTTTTATGTTGTTTTCCTCATTGAACTCATCGTCTCGGAGATGGATACAACTGGGACCAGTGGTTGGCGGCTTGGATGCTGGCGGCTTCCTTGGATCTTTTGGTGTTGTGATTCGTGCGGCGATGACGACGGAGGTGAGCGGAGTTGGGTCGTGACATGGCCTAGGGTTTAGTGACATGGTCCAGCTATCAGTTGTGTTCCTCTTCGCATTGTTTTTGTCCTCACATGGTGAAGTCTGAGCTGTAATGTCACAAGACAACATGGTAGCGACAATGACTCGCAAAGGATGGACTCGGTGGACGACGCTCTCCAGCTACTTCGATGGGTTCTGTTGGTGCAAAGCTTGCAACTTTCTTCATACGAGGCTCATTGCCGAAATTAGAGCTGTCTTGTTCCCGACGCGTTGGCTGACTGTTTGGCGGGACCGGTGTGGGCATGGTGTGAACATTATGGTGATCTGTGTGTTGGTGGCCATGTATGATGAAGTCAACGCTAGATCTTGAAACAATGGGCGATGACAATGTAGTTTATGGACGGCCTCGGTGAGGATTTTAATAGTGTGTCATGTTTGTATTGATGATCACATAGGTTAATAATGTCTTATCTCTATGTGAGTTGCAATCTTAGTTTTCATTAAATTTTTATTTAATTAATTAGATAATTTTTTTCGGCTTAGTTAATAAACTGAGACAATCTTCCTCCGGTTCGAAAAACACAAACAAGCGATTGAGTAACTACGGTAGTTTCTTCGGAATAACAGTAAATAACAGAACGTGATACATAATATCTGATTAAGAAAGCGTCAGTCCATCCTTTCTAGTCTGAAAAATCAAAAGAGAGTAAAAAGGACTAGACACATCATTAGTGATTAAAAAGCACGAGTGAGTGTGAGTCCATCATTTCTGGTCAGAAAAGAGAACCAAAAGGACCTGCTTTAGCATAGCTATACAACAGAAGGTGCTTCATGCATAATCAATCACCCAACTAATAAATCCTCAATTATAGCCCCTCTAGCAGCTTCATTACCCAGCTTCCCTCCCACTCTCGCCACTCTCTCTCCCTCATTCTACACACACCAAACACATCAACAAGCTAGGATCAAGAAGAGGCTCACTAGCTAGCTAGCTCCGATGGACAAGTGCAGATCGGTGCCTCACGAGCACTCGTCGGCGTACTACGGCTGCGGCGGCGGGTACGACTATGAGGACGTCGGCGGCGGCGGCGGCGGCGCCGCCAAGTCGTACAGCTTCAACGGGCCCAGCGCCCACGACGACCCGGAGGCGAAGCGGCGGCGGCGCGTGGCATCGTACAACGTGTTCGCGTCGCAGGCCCGGCTCAAGTCCTCCGTCCGCGGCAGCTTCAAGTGGCTCAAATCGAAGTTCTCCGACGTCCGCTACGGTGGCCTCTGAACCCTCCCCGAAACCTCTACACATACATACATACACGCACACACACACACATATATATATATGCATGTTGCATGAAGAAGTGTATGTGTGTTAAAGTACCGCTACTACTATACATATGGGTGTGCATGCATGGCCAAGTTGCTGCATATGTGTACTGTTTTTTTACATGCCATATTTATGCATGTATGAACTGCTATGTGTGTGTGATCCTAAGTTGGTGCATGGTGAACTTTCTTTAGATCGGTCTATTTGTTTTTGTCTGCGTTGTGGAGAAAGAAGGGGGAAGAAAGGAACTGTGGCTGTTGATCTGAAAGAAAGAACAGTGGTTGTATGTATCCTGCTTAATTTGCAAAGTAAGTTGTTGTATCAAGCAATGTTCTCTGTTTCTCTCTCTAGAAAACCGACGTTCTCTATTCCTATTTCTCCTCTCCTTTTTTTTTCTTCTTCTTCCTTGTATATTTTGTTCTGTTGAGGGGATAATTTATTAGTGGTTGGAACTGGAAGCTCGTCATGTCCTTCATTAGTTTGGATGGATTCTGCAGGAGTACCTTTTTACCTTTTGATTTTGCACCACAAGTTGAAGAGTTCATCAATCCCGACCAAGTCTGTTGCAAATATTGATCCTTGAATTTTAGTTGTCAACACAGAACTTCATTTTTCAACACTAATCATTGAATCTTAGGACAGTTACATAGGATCATTCAGGAATTACTGAACAAAACTAGTGATGAATTCTCTTTTCCTAAATGATGATTATTCATATGAACTGCGCCGCGGCCTCTACAATTCAGGGGTTGCTCAATTTGGGTGAGCAGCAGCAGTTTGGTTACAGCAATAAAAGATAGAATCTGAACAATTTCTGCTACAATCCATCTGTTAAAATAAAAACCCCAGAAAACCTGCTACGTATGATCCACAGAGACGCACGGCCTGCAGGAGAGCTCTCTCTCGTGCAGTGCCACGTCGTGCTCCGGCATCGAGGCCGATCTGATCACCGCACCGTTGCGCACGACGCCGCCACCGCCGCCCTTCTGCTTCCTCTTCTCATCCTGATCACCCAGAGGTAGAAGAGGCTGGTGCTGGTGCTGGCTCTTGTGATCGTCGCTGCTGCTTCTGCTCGAGTGGCACGTGTCTGCCTTTCGCGGCTGCTGTTCTTGCGGCGCAGGCGAGACCTGAGCCGGGCTAACCGAAAACCGTTTTGAGACCGTGCTGGACGAGGCGTTGGCGATGGTGTTCTTCTCTGGTTCTTGAGCGCTGGAGGAAGCGTTGGCGGCGGTGTCGTCCGGTTCTTGCCCTGATTTTGCTGCGTTGTCCATGACTTTGTCCTCCTACAGTTATCAGTGCGCGTAAGACAATGAGATTGCTAGTAATCACTGATCAGAATGAGAAAATAGTGCCGAGATTATTTGTTCTTCAACAAACTAAGAGTATGTACATGCTAAACTGGTTCAGGTGGAAAGATGGTGAGAAAGAAATAGTACAAAGATCACTTGTCCTTGAGCTCACTGAGAACATGTATAGTACCTCTCTGTTAGGGGATTCAGTACCGAGCTTTGGTTCATCTGCATGTCGCTCCTGATCAGCTTTCTGCGTGCTGTCCCTTCGCTTCCGGGAACGCTGTCTCGGCTTGTGCCTGTATGAAGAAGAGAAAAACCATGAAACCGGCCGGCCACAACGGAGAAGAAAACAACTAACCCAAACAATATGCGAGATCAGATCAGAGAGAGTTTCGAGTGCTGAAACTATGTGATCCTCACTTCCTTCCGTCACGAGAGGTGGTTGGATCCGCAGCCTCCTCCGTGTACACGACAGGGAGAGACGAGAGGTCGCACGGCAACGGCGAAGCACTGAAGAACTGTGCAGCAGCAGCAGTCAAGAATTAAACACGGCAGTAGCTAAGAATACACATTTTTGATGGTGAAACTGCATAATGGAAGAAAATTAACAAGGCTAATTTGCGTGGATTTTTTTTTGACGTACGTTGCTCTGCAGAGCCTGGGGGGCGGTGCCACGGGCGGCCGGGTCGAGCGCGAGGAGCGTGGTGAGGAGGCCCAGGGAGGACGGCGGCAGGCCGGCGAACTTGTCCGGCATCGTGGGCTTGTACGTCTTTGGTGGCCGGAAGCTCGGCGGCAGCTTCATCTTCCTCCAGTACTCGTCCGGCGGCGACCCGCACAGGCTGACTATCTTGAACAGCTGCTCGACCTGCATTGAGAATAAGATTGATCGAGTAAATGCTAATTCTTGCCTCGAATCATGCAACTTCGTAGCATTGTCTCGAGTTCTTAACACTGTTAAAGTTGCTCGGATCACGCGGGTTCTTGTTTTGGTGACGCACGCACCTCGGTTTTGCCGGGCATGAGGGGCTTGGCGAAGAACATCTCGGCGAGGAGGCAGCCGGCGCTCCAGAGGTCGATGCCGACGCCGTAGTCGGTGGAGCCGAGCAGCAGCTCGGGCGCGCGGTACCAGAGCGTGACCACCCGGCTGGTGAGCGGCCGGCGGCGGCTGGGCCCGTAGTAGTTGGCGAGGCCGAAGTCGCCGATCTTGAGGATGCCGTCGCGGTCGATGAGCAGGTTGGAGCCCTTGATGTCCCGGTGCAGCACGCCGCGCTCGTGGCAGTGCTGCAACCCCGATAGCAGCTGCTGCATGTAGGACTTGATCTGCGCGCGCACACACTCATCACAAAACTAAGCTTCTGCTTGTGCAAGAACACAAGAAACGTTCGTGTTCTTTTGAGATAATAGAAGATTTTATTCCTCTGGCATCTGCGTCATGCGATGTGCAACAGCTTTTGGTGTACGGACCTGGGGCTCGGTGAGGGGGTGGTCGGGGCGGGAGAGGAGCCTGTAGAGGTCGGAGTACATGAGCTCGAAGACGAGGTAGATGCTGCGGTGCATGCGGGAGGTGGCGATGCCATCGAGGCGGATGACGTTTGGGTGGTCGAGGCGCCGGAGAATCCGCATCTCCCGCGCCATGAACCGCACGCTCTCCGGCTCCGCCGTGTCGAACCGCACCTTCTTCAGCGCCACCACCCGCCCCGTCCCGCGCTCCCGCGCCTTGTACACGTTGCTGTACGTCCCTTGCCCGACCTGCACATGCACGGACGCCATGAGTGCCAGTGCCATGCATGCATGCTTGCTTAGCGTGTGCGTGCGTGCGTGCGAGAAGCTGAGCGAGAGATCGGTCGTGGTATGGTATGCCATGCCGTGCCTTCTCGATCTTGTCGTAGGCGTCGGCGCACTTGGGCACAATGCCCTGCAGGGCGTCGCGCGGCACGTTGTCGAGCAGCCACGTCGGCCACCCGTCCACCAGCTGCTCGTCCTCCCGCCGCGCCGGCGGGTCCAGCGGCGGCAGCGACGGTGAGGCTGCCGCCGTCGACGTTGCCGGGTCATCGTCCGTGGGGATCTCCGCCGGGAGATGAGGGTCCCTGTAGGTCTGTTCCCTCCCGACCGCGCGGCCGCCGGTGGGGAGGGGGTCCGTAGGGCCGCGGGCGGCGGCGGGGACGACGTAGCCGTTGGCGTGCATGAGTTGATCGATGCTGCGGCCGTCGCTGCGGGCCGGGGAGCCCTGGGACGGCTTGGCCTGCGCGCAGCCCATGTCGGCAACAGCACCACCACGGCGGCGGCGGCGGCGGCGGCTGGTGCTGCTGCCGAAGAGGTGGAGGAAGGAGCGCGACGACGACGGAGACATCAACGTAGGGGGGGAAGGGGGCGGGCGCCCGAGGCACTGGCGCCAAACATATAAACACTTAGTTTTTGTATCAACCAACTGCGGTGGCCGCCTGAGATAAAGAATAAACATTATTGCCGCGCCGGCCTCCGCCGGCAGCGCTTCCGACGACGTCTTCTACGTACGTAGGTGGCTACGTGCGACAGTGCAGTGCCATGCACCATCTTCTTGCCGCCTCGTTTCTCCTAGACGCACGTACGTGCGTACGTGGCCGTGTTGTTCGGCGGAGTTAGAGATGTGCATAGTTCGAGCATATGCAGTTTCATAAGCCGAATCGCACGTAGCAAGTTGGGGATAGGGATGTGTGGGTTGATCAGAATTAACGGTGCAGTATTATACTCCCTCTGTTCCTTTAAACTCGACATTTTTTATTATTTGACGTCTTCGAGATGCTACTATGACAGTTACTTTTAACATCTTTACATTAAAACGTAGTACTGTTACGAAGATATTTTTAACGATAAACATGTACTCCCTCTGATCTATAATGTAAGACTTACTTTAATTAATTAAGATAAAATTTTAATTAAAATTTTAATTAATAATTATTTTATTAATATGCGATTTATGTGCTATAAAATTAATATCATTAGATTCATATTTAAAAGTATTTACTTATGATCGTGACTTTGTATCATATAAATCATATATTAATATAGTAATTAATAGTCAAAGTCTTGTCTTAACCAATCAAAATACGATATAAATATTATTGTAGGGGAATTTGGGTTGATGATAATTATTTCTATATGCTCATGTATATATCTGTGTGTTAATCCATAATTTATGCATTTTTGTTCATCCAATTTTCCTATACTTATTCATGTATGTTGAGGAATTTGAATTATGTATGAAATGGATCATGGCTTGTTCACGGTGCTATAAATCCGTATGATTTTTAAATCCATATTTTGTGTTCAAGAAAAGGTGGTGCAGATCTCCACCGTTGTTGATTCTGTATATGTGTCATGATCTGAGTTGATGAAAATTGTATGCCTTGAAAATTTCGTATCTAAATTTATCTTGATTTTATTGAAGATTTTAATACTTCAATGCTTGTTCATGATCTGAAAAAGTTGGGGGGTGGGTATTCTAATATGTCAAGAGTGATTCACTAAAAAGGGATGGATGGAGAATAAGACAAGGAAGAAGCTGGGGGTGTGTTTCGCAATGAGGAATTGATGATGTTGAGGCTGTGTTTTGTAAAAATGTAGCATGAATCTTGATGCAAGATGAAAGACGAAGATAGTATAGGATCCTAATATAGGAGTCGAGTTGCATTTTCCAAGTTTGAGCTGAAAAGAAGGTAGCCTCTACGTGTGGCCATTTGACGCCTGGGCTGCAGGGCTGGACTCGGTGGGGACCTCACGACATTTTCAGAGCCGACGACGAGATCACTAGATGGAAACAGCACTACCTCTTAAAGGCAGCATATACACCTCGAGAACGTGTAGTTGCCTTTGTCCTGAATACCAAAATAGCTCACAACTTCCCATCAAAAGAAGAAAAAAGAAGAGCTTATTACCAGATGCTTGTGTGATTGCCTTGTTCTGAACGAACATCAGGCATCAGCTGTCGATGTCTGGACGATCAACGTAGATGAGCTACGTAGGCAAGGTGCCATAGCAGGCCATTTGTAAGCATAATGAATACGTGAAAGATCTTATAATTATGATAAGAGCAGCATCGACGTGGGTTGAACAGGTCGCTCGAGCTGAACTCAATTCAAACATTTTTTTTCCTTTCCAACTAATTCCAAGAGATCAACTAAGCTAGGCATCACTTGCACTCCTTTGATTGATCGCCTTTGCGAGCCACATGAGATGGATTATGAAGGCTTGGTCTGGGAAGATCTACAGCTGCGCAGCCACTGTGCAGCACTGAAGCAGCATCCCTGGATAATGGGAGTGAAAGCCACGATAGTATCGAAGAACACATCTGATAGATGACAAAACCATCCTCTTCAGCAATCGGCATGCAGAAGCATACATAGTTGACTTTAAAAAGTTTGATCATTGGCCAAAGAGAATCCATTCAATTGATCTAACCTGTCAAAAAAATTCATATTTAGGATCCTTAAACCGCAACCAATTCAATTCCTTGCCAAGAATCTCGTATTGTTATCTAGGCTTGATATTCAACTAGCTCCTGCCGTCCTGTGGCAGGAGATCAAGCTCCTGATCTCCACAGCATCTCCATGACTTCAGGTTGTAGTCTTGGCCCTTTAAGCAGCCGCAATGTCAAGCATAATAATCCCAGGCTCCAACCTCAGTGGTATTTCACAGACCGACTTCTTTACACAAGGAGCCAATGTCAGGGATTATTCCTCCACCAGAGTTTCTAATGACGGAATCACCTACAAAATCCTTTAACAAGGCAGATGGATCCTTAGCCCCACCATACCGCAAGAACTTGTCCCTAAGTGCACTACCTGTGCCGCAGGACAATGGATCCTCTTGGCATACTTCTTGCCATATGGTTGTGGCAAAACATCTAGCGTAAAGATAGCTATAGTACCCTGCAATAATGTGATATAACGTATGGAGGTTATACTCTTATGAGAATAGTAGCATGCAAACGGTTTATCAACTAGAACAGTTAGAAAGCTTACCAGCACCATAGTTTATAAGATGAGAAAACCGAGTATGCCAGTGTGTGCCTTCTACATATTTCCAACTTGTATGCGTCATCTTCAAATCCGCAACAGTAGAAATTGTGTCCATTGGCTTGGATGCTTGTTCCCCAAACAACGTCAAGTCCATTATAGAATAGAAAATCTGGGAGGGTAGACACAATAACACAAGGTGGGACAAGAAATACAAGGATCAGGACAACAAACAGGGCAAACAAAGGGCCAATCTTAACGTGAAGGGTAAGAAACTGCCGCTGGAGCTCAGTTGCTGGAAACATGTTCCGAGAACCATTTAGGGTAGAAATATAAGCAAACCTGCCGCTGGAGCTCAGTTGCTGGAAACATGTTCCGAGAAGCATTTAGTGCCTTTACCAGCTTTTCTGGTATCGCATCACCAGTTGTTTCATCTAGCGCGAATGTCCTCAAGACACGATAATCCCATGCATAGAATCTGCAATGTAAATTAGACTCCACTGTCGGTAAAGAGGGCTGATAACAAATAAAGTTTTATTTTGGATAGGCCAAATTTAGATGATCTACGGAAGTGCTAACTTCTATTTTGCGTAACAAAACATACGTACTCAAAAAGGTTTGAGGGCGTTTCAGCCACATCGAGAGCAACTCTTGTACCAGAGAAATGCTGATATTCCTGCAAATATCAATGTGCTGCCAGATAAGACATGCAAAGTCGCTGGATAACCCAAATATTATGGAGGAAAAGCAAAATACCGTTCTTGATAGCAGAGAATGAAGAGCATGGCCAAACTCATGGAAAAGAGTTTCAACATCCCAATGGTTTAGCCTTGCAGTTATTCCACTAGAACTTGAGAAATTGCAAACTAAGGCAATGATCTGAAAAGTAAGAATAGATTCTATGAAAAAAATGAACTAGCAGTATGAATTTGAACTATGCTAATTTTCCAAGACCCAGATCTATTAATCTAGATTGCTTTTGTCCTTTAAATATGGCATTGCTCTAATTTCAATCAGGAAATGAGAACAGGCCACAGGCCGCAATAGATGTTCTACATAAGGTATGCATCAGTTTTGGATCTAGTTCAATTTCAAATGTTTGGTCTAAAGAGGCTACATAAAATGCTGCGCACTGTTTCTGAAAATAACTACAGTACTCTGGGAAAAAAAAGCTACCAAACAAGCCTGTAATGCTTGGAGATGCTACTCTATTGTGGAGAAGCTTTAATGTTCTTGAAAGAATTTTGCATATTTTTCTGCAAAATGAAATAATAATTAAAAAGAGATTAAGAGAATATACTGGAAGTTGGTAGTTCGAGTCAGATAATCGCCGGCCCCCTCTGATTGCAAAATGGGCACATCCTGGATATTTACCCTTTCTAGAGTAGAGATCAAGGTACATAAATCCTAAATCACCCTGTTCATGACATATTTGTCTTCAGTTAATGTGTGGCCAGCAAAAAAAAGAGAAAAAATTAAGAAGATGCGATCAAGCAATGGGTGCATAATAGGAGTAGTAACCAAGATCCTTGATTAACCACCCTCAGAAGAAGCCATTTCACCATTCCAAACAACAGGAACTGACAGAAAGCATAGTGTGTTACGATATGAAGTTATCATTATTAACAGGTATTATGGTGTAAAGCTTTATTTAGAGCATATTGCTGTGCGTCCTCCATGCACAAATTACAATGTGTATTTTTCGTGCGCACAAGGATTAATAAGGTTATAAAACCAAGAGAACTGCAAGAAAAATGGCCATGCTATCATTGCTATTTTACCTCGGAAGTGGAAGAATAGCGAAGGTGTTCCTTATAAGTGCAGGTGAGAGAAGATGATTTAAATGAGGGAGAACATCTATAAATTGATTAAATTTACATGTATGTGTTGTATGATGCAACAAGACTGGAAAAAAACTTCCAAAAAAAAGACAGAGAAAGATATATGCATTATAAAAAAGAGGAGTAGTAATTGTCAGCTAAATATATAATTCCTTTAAGAAATACAATACTTCAGGACCTAATAGCTTTGAATCATTTCTTCTCACGTTAGCATACAAATTTTATGCTATGTTATCTAATTGTATGGCATAAGTGAGAAAATAAAGCTCAACAGATTTCTGGCATGCTTCTCCTAGTTGTTCAAACTTCAAACTGTCTCATGGTATTTACACTACTCAACAACAGGACATGACCTGACACTTCGATAGAAGTTCATTGCTAATTATGGACTGGATAACTATAGGGCAGATTACCGATGATCATTGTTTAATGTTAATTAACTGTGACATACAGGATCCGTAGTTATTGCTGATGCCTGTCATTTTGATAGTAAGGCAAACAAAAGCACGATGGTGATACGCTGACACGTACATATCCCCAAAAACAGTAGCTTTCACAAACTGTAACCTAGTCCATCTCATGCAAGCATTTCTATGTTAGAAGTTACAAAACTTCAAGCATGTAGGAACAGGCTATTGCAAATTTGCAGTGGATAAGCAGAAAATGAATGCACTTACGTGAAACTATCTTTTAAACACATGCTTAACACAGTATTACCTCGTCAGGGTGACGGAGGGACAGCTTTATCACATCTGGATGCCATGACTCTCCATCCACCATAGGAATTTGATGAAATGTGGCACCAAATAATGACTCCGCCAGCACGTTTAAGCCCTTTAGGCACTGGAACAATGGAAAATATGATGCAACAACCTGCTAGATAAAAGAAAATGAGTGTGGATTCGCTACTCTCGGTGGGCATTGAACCCTCCTCCATCCACCGTTAGTTCGTGCTTTGAGATTTGCATATTTTATGTCTCTATACTATGCAGCATAGTACTCTCCGTGATGAATCAATCCATATTTAGTTTGTACTAATCAATTTCTATGCATGCCAGTCATTGACAATGAATTAACAATTAAGTGATAGTCAAATCCAGATCGCATTGACCATGTTCTAGACACAACGACACTATAGAATTGGATTTATTAAGGTGTGAAATAAGGGTGCATTATAGTGAAGATAACTAAAATATGTGAATCTCAAAACACGAACCAACGCTGGATCTAGAGGTGGTATAGCCCACAGGGGGCAAGGGCATATTTCCCAAAAGAAAATATTGTCAAGAAGGATATCCAAAAAAAGGGAAGGTCTGCAGGAAACAACAAACCAAAACAATAACTCACAGTAAGGTAAACTTTCAACATGACCTTAAGGAATTTAAAGGAATTACAGAAATGAAGCTTTTCCAACGAAATATATCAAATTATTTAGTAATTTGGTACTTGAATTTTCTTCCCCTCATTACCATAGTTTTAAAAACTGGATCAGTGATTGAACCACTGAGTGTCTTCGTTCATCGGTTCAGCGGTCAGACCACTGGTTCACCGGTTCGATTGTTGGTTCACCAAAATATAATTAAGTAACATTTCTAGCAGTAATGTAAATAAATTAGGTGTTAAGAGAAGTTATTTCCTAGTGTAAGTCAACAAACGAACTTGGCTTAGTTGGTTATCTCTGTGGGCATCTCTCCTACATGTTCTGAGGTCCCAAGGTCAAACCCTGCTGCATGAATATTATTTTTCTCGTGCGTGGAGTGATTGCAGCCAGTTTAACCGGTTGCGGTTCAGGCTGAAACCAGTTCTGACCGGTTCATATGCATAGGCGATCTTTGAGCAGAACTTGACTGGACTAGGCGCCGGTTCCGGTTTATTCCGGTCGAGCTGCCTGTCTGATCCGGTTTTTTAAACTAAGCTCATAACCCCTTTAGTTTACACATACAAATTTAGGTTGCATTTGGCTTCTGTCAACCTAATCATTCGAAGTATGGATTTACATAACTATTTAATAGGAAATTATAGTCTAAATAATATTTTCACAAAAAAAGTCTCTGAGAAAACTAGCACATACTGAGAGATCCAGGCTATGCGCAGATGATTTCATCATTCCGATGAAGTAATCCTCGTCCCAGGGTTGAAGATCAACACTCTTTTCATTACATATTCTTCTCTTGAAATCTTGTATTGTTTTAAATTCCTGCATACAAGGATGCTATCAATAGAGAGACTAGTGGTTGGATATAACGATGTTAATACCATACTATCCGTGCCAAAATCGAGTTCACTCCCTTGAATACCTCATCAGCTTTAGGCCTAACAATGTCGCTCAAATCTCTGAGAAATGACATGACCACATCTACAGATGCAGCCATGTTAGGACGTATAGCAAATTCAGCATATGACTTGCAACCCATAGTCTGCAAAAAGGACAAGAACAAGAAAATTGTTTTCTAGTTTATCCTTGAAAAGCAGTATATTTTAAGAATTATCCAGAGTTACTAATGTAATCGATGCCATGGTATTTGATGAGCATACTTAGGAAACTCCATTAGGTGAACTTCTATTCTGGTTCTTCAATTTTTTATTAATTACATAACTCAGTAAATAACATAGAGTAAATGCATCAAATACTGGGTTTATTTCTTTATCTGCTTATAGCATGCGATCCAACTAACAAGATCAGTTAAAAGAACATAGCTTAGCTTATACTAGATATCCAAAGAACAAATAACACAAGACAATTTGGGAGGCCCAATTGCTCCAAATAGACAGCAGTCATGCTAAATCATGTAAATAATCCTGCAGCGCCATTTACTGCAAAAAGAAGAGGGTAGGACATCTATAACTATCATCAAATCCAACATTGTGAGATAAGGCAGTTATGTATGTGACATCGAGCTCAGACAGTTGCTAAAAAAAGAAATGCAAAGAGGCCAACTTGGGTCATTCAGAGCCCTCCTGAAAGAACATTGAATTCCCTCAAGATCAAGCATAGTACTCCCATGCAGATACAAGGTGTCCAAAACCTTTGGTCCAAATAACCAAACTGTTCTTTGACACTGCTTCAGAATAACTTGCCATAGCCAGGGGCGGGCCCACATAGGTTCATGGGTGTACAGACGTACACCCAAAATTTTGGACAAAAAATCAGTAGTTAAGTAGCCATATAAGTGATATATCTTGACAAAAACAAACATGAAGGTTTTGTTGCCTTTTCCAATCACAAATTCTCGACATCCCATCTGGTTGTAGCTTACTCTAGCAGACCTGAGGTCATGAGCTCGAGTACTGTGTCTGACATGCACCGGTAATTTGGCTTTGACCCTATTTTTCTTTTTCTTGTCTTGTTTTGTTTGTTGCACTTTGTACCTTCACCTTTGAAATCAATGCCATCAATTTTGCTGTTAATATTGCTCTTGTACAATCATTGTGTGATCCTATTTTTCTTCTTACCTTGCTTTTGTTTGTTGCACTTTGCATTCTTCCCTTTAAAATACATGTGGCAATTCCTCTGCCATATTCTTTGGATTTTGTTTTGGGATTATGCGCGTTTGTATCATCAATATTATGAATAAAGTGATCTGTTTAGCTGGGCTTTTTAATGTAGAACAATCTAAAAGTTGAACACAACAGGACCTGTGACCGGTTTTGTTTCTTCCTGTTGAATCGTTAGTCCTGTTCGTTTTTTAAACTAGACCTCAGTAGCCCATTCCACTAACCCTCCAAACCTAATTTCCTTTCTCTCAATTTCTCTCCGTAGTAGTAGCACCATAACACTCATACCTCATGCGGATATGAAGGATCATCATATTAAATTATAATTTTCTTGATTATTTTGTAATTTTCATACGTTATTTAGGATGTTGTTTCGAGTAAGAGCAATTTATACTTTTATTTTTTTGATACTATGGACTTTTATGTTTTGCATTGAACGGTATTTTTGTATCTTTGTACACCCATCCTGGAAATACTGGGCCCGCCACTGGCCACAGCAATGCCACCTGAACCAAGATGCAAAACTACATGGTTGAAACTGCCAAATGAGGATCTCATATCCTTCAAACAATTTACTCAGATGTTTGTGCACAGAGGAATATAAGATAAACTAACTATTCTAGACTTCTAGAAAAACTAACCATAGCTTAACCCTCATCTGCTCCATATTACAAATAAGCAAGAAGTTGACCTTGCAACACTGACTCAAGTTTAGCATCACAAAGGAAATGAAAAACATTGGCATGCGATCCCTGTTGCCTACAAATATGCGTCAAAATATGAAGAAAAAAATCATTTACCTTTGCAAGCTCATCACGAGCATCTATAAGTTCGTCAAGAACACCAATGTTTTCACGAGGTTCAGAGTTTCCGGCAATGTATACCTGTCTCCTGACCTTTGAAAATTTTGAAACAGTTAGATTGCTGCTAGCATAAGTGTGATGACATACATTAATATCTATGCAAAAATTGCACAAATAGTCAAAGGGAAGATAAACAGCTAAAACAAAAATATGTATCATATATCCAGGTAGAATAAATGAACAAAAGAAATCCAAACATTGCTCAAATGTTATGGATACATATGTTTACGTCATGCAGATATTTGGATGTAAGAAGTTCCGGATGTTTGGTGACTGGACAAAAGGAACATACTTCCTCATCTGAAACCCATCTCAATGCTGACGATAGAGTTCCTGAGTCTGTCACTATCCTTAGACCCTTTTGCCTTACGGTCTTCCCCCTAGGACTAAAACGGCTAATGGCCTTGAAATTATGTTGCACATTTCTTGGAATACGTGAAGCTGGATATATATCCACAAAACCTGGCTTGTTCATAACATTTTCATTGAACCTGGCACAGCAACAAGAACAAGTAAAGTAAGTGGACAATAGTTACAGATGATTTTCTAATCTAAGTGTCAAATCAACAGGCTCGACACAAATTACAGTGCAATGAATCAACTTAGTAAACAAGGGGTACTATGGAAATATACTGGATAGAGACAAGGATAGAGACAAGGACAAGAAGGCCACAAGCCCACAAGGGAATTATGTAATTTAACTGCCAAAAAAATCTAGTTAAATTAGTCCCAGGTCCTTGTGGCAATTTAGAATGCTATTTGGCTGACAAAGGTTCAATCTCTCATTTTCAGCAGTATAGGGAAAAAAAGCCAGGAAACAAACATGAAATTAATTGAATAAACCCATCATTAACCAAAGAAATATACACCTTAACCTCATACCTGGTCAATGCATATTGCTCAAGCACTTGTATTACCAACATCCAGATTACTAAGCATTTAGGGTGGCCAGGAGCCGCGGGGGGGGATGGATTTTGATACCACTATTTGTAAGCACTTTAACAGAATAATTAGAAGATCCAACTAGTAGGCACTAGTGAGTTTAATACACATCTGTGTAGGCTTTAAGCAGTCCACAAACTTGGCAAACAAGCTACAAGAAATTTATTTTCAAAACGGAAGCATAACAAGGGTTAGTATTAACTCAACATTAAAGATGTGGAACATGTATATGCTTACCAACAAGAAATGCCACTAAACAATGAAATCACTTGCTGATAGTCAAGTTGCACACATGCAACAGGAACATGGAATGTAAAACCAAGATGAACAGTTTAACAGCAAAAATGGTACTGAGCCTATCGACAGCCAGTGTCCAATTCATGTACCTACTTTCTACCCAGCTGGGCAATCGCCATGTTCAACTGATTAACATGCTCAAGTTTATCTGCAATGGAAGAACATTGTATTTTTAAGTAAAACTCAAAATTGACAAGCAGCGACTTAAAATAACCTTCGGTAGGGCAACCTTTAGGAAGATGAATTCCCCCCTTTTCAAAGTCAACACGCAAGGTAGTCGCTGCCCTTCGAGCTTCCTCTGTGAGCAGGACACCTTCACTCTCAGCTTTTAGTATTGCATTGTATAACGTAGTATTTGTATTCAGGTACTGCAAAAGATTACAAAAGTTGAAA
The DNA here is from genome assembly GCA_019208055.1 of Stipa capillata. NCBI lineage: Eukaryota > Viridiplantae > Streptophyta > Magnoliopsida > Poales > Poaceae > Stipa > Stipa capillata. The sequence continues at coordinate 144,800 of JAGXJF010001169.1, forward strand.
TGTTATAGTTCTCATTTGGCCATTTCACTCAGTTATCTCCTTTCTGTTTTCAGAAATGCCATTCATGCTATTGAGCTTACTTGAAGATGCTCGTAAATCCTCATCGATGCCTTATCTCCCTCCTCCACAAACTCCCTAGTTCACATAAGTATCTACTTACTCAAAACTGAAAATATATTGCTCCAGAGCATCCAAATTACACAAGAAGCAACCATCATCCACTCACCTATCTGGGTGTGTGTTCCTGCACAGCTCCGCTGAATCAATGACCGAGCAAACCTAACCAAATCAACACATAAACACATCAGCTAACCCAGTCAAACGGATTAAATCAAAGTAACCTGTAGAAGAGTAAGTTACGGTATTGGATATCTCATCCATGGCGCGGACAATCTCTGCGGACGGCGGCAACTGCGCTATGTAGGCGACGAGCTCGTCCGACCTGCGTGTTCACCAGATATTTTTAGCGGGCAATGGTTGATTTTGGGTGGGAGAGTAATGGAGGTTGGAGGGGTTCAGGGTTTTTCCCCTTACCGCTGGATGGCTTCGTCGACGAAGCGGCGAAAGCCCTTCGCCGTGCGCAGCACTTCGAATCCATACAATCCCGTCCCCGGATTTTCCGCGACGGAAGAGAAGGCAGTAGCCGCGGCGCGGCGGAAGGCAGCGGCGGCGGCGCGCGAGAGCATTGTCGTGGGCACTCAGTTGATCAGTTCCGGGGACAGGTAGGAGATATCAAGGGCTGGAGTGGTTGGGTTTGCCTCGTGGCTCGTGTCTACGGCGATATGTTGCTCACCCGGCGCCGCCGACGCCGTGGGCCGTGCAGATGCTCACCGGAGCTTGGCTGCCCTTGCGCGACAGGAACGGGATGCGGGAGGTGAAAACAGCTACAGAAAATGCAGTTATATAAGGGTCCTTACGCAAAACTCCCCTCGGCATTTTCTCTTGGCTCAATCGTTGCCGTCTTCGTTGATCTAACGGTGAATACAAGTCCAGGTTAAGATGGGCTTTTGCTAGGGAGCGGGCATCCTCCTCCAACTAATAGCAGGCCATATGCCCTAACGCGGTCAGTAAAATCTTTAATAGTTTTTAGCATAAATCTTTAATATTTTTTAGCATGTGCATAGAACGTGCAAGTAAGCGCGGTATGAGTCCAGTGTATGGGTTATATAAGTTACTCTAAAGAAAAGAGACAAGAAGCGATATGGGGTAAGGTTTAGCTTGAGTGGGAGGTAAGGAAAAAAACTTAGAGAGGATGGATTTCCCCCCGGGGTCTAGCATCTAGAAAGAATATTCCATGAAACTGTATGGGGTTACCCAATCCATCCACCCAACCAAATAATTGGATGAACTAATATACATGGATGGCCATCTCCCATCTAGTGTTATCCAAGGAACCAAACGCTACCTTAGTGATTTGGATTTAGGGTTTACCAATTCCCTAGGTGATGGTAGGAGAAATAGTAGGCAGTGACAAGGTGGTGGTGACACCACTCACCATGGTCTAGACAAGGCTAAAGGTGGTGATCATTACCGACAATCGAGTTAACTTAGGCCGAACAACAACGGGACGAGGTAGCGAAGCAGCAAGGGCTTTATAGCAGTAGAATGATCTATGTTGTATTAACTAAAATGCGGAGCATAACTAGACTCATAGGAAAATGTCCCACCCCGCACCCACTCAGACCCTTTTTAGATTGCAGTAATTTCATAGAATTTTGATAGGATCCCAATCCTTAAAAAAAATTGTTGTAGGACTATTTGAATTATAGGAATAATGCTACCAAATTTATATGGATTGATCTCCTATGCCCACGGTTCGATAGGAAATTGAAAATCCACTCACTTTTGTTTCCACTTATTCACGTAGGATCAAAACATTTTCTTTTTCCTATGCTTCTCCTACGTTTCATCCAAACAATTATTCCTACAACTTTTCTGTATTTTGCAATCCTCTGTTTTTCATTTGTGTTATGTCAAATCACTGTGTTCTTTGTTCCAACTATCCGAAGAGGCCCTGACACTTCAATCTGCATCGCATAAGCCATATCAAATGGCCACTGATCGACAATATGTTTGTAAGGTTTGGCTTAACCCCGGGAAAAAAAAATCAGAAGTGAAGCTAATCTAAAAAAAAACTGAAACGTGCTCCGCATCTTGGCCATCTGCTTTGATGATCCCAGGTATAAGGTATAGATACAGCACAGTGAACAAAACAGTGGGGAAATTCTGATTCACAAGCATTAAGTCTAGTGGCTGACAACATCAATACACAGCAAAACAAATGCTGATGAAATACACAGTGATAACATCACTAAGAATATCATAGGTACAAATCGTCTAGCGTGGCAAGGATAAGGAGAAAACGTCTCTAGCATGCCGAATTCTTATGCCAATACCGACCACAAAACCAGTAACAAGCTCATCAACCCAGTGAAACCGGCTGAGACAGTACGATGACCAGCGTTCTTGCTACCTGATGGAGAACCTGCAATCAAGAGAAGATGATTGTGAGATCATAGACGAGGTTTGAACAAGGGTCAACTCCTATTTGGAGATCAAGTTTCAGTTGCCATGCGTTTTGACTTAATATCTTAAACTGAATTTCATGATAAAAAATAAGGCAAACCACCTTTATGAACATCGATAAGTGTGCTAACCAGTAACCATGCTAACGACCCAACAGAACCATCAATTTGATAATTTTACATGGAGAAAAACAATCATGTTGGCACTTGATATGAAACTAGCGATTCCAGTGCATTACTAGAATTTTTCCCCCTTAATTTCTAGCCATCACAGAATTTTCTGTACCGGAACTATACAAAGACATTATTTTTCAAGTACAATGACTGGAACAAGGCTAATTAATTGCTACACTAACGTTTACTGTCCCTGAAAATCCCAGTCGGCATAGCAACTTCACTATTTTTTAGGAATTCGACATAGCTACTTCATGGCAAGTGTGAGGGCAGAATGTAAAAACGGCAGCAGTGACAACATTAGGAACATCTGTTAATACCATGCCAGTTTAATACAAACGGTTCCTGTGAAACAGTGCTGGGTCTCGTTCAATGATGCTAAAGCTATAAAGAGTGCACTAGTTGTTTGGTTGGTTTGCAGCCTTAAAGACAGAACAACTTTAAATAAATTCAAACAGTACTACTTCCTAATTTGTAATGCATTTATTATGTGTCTTAGCTGGTACGGCATAAACATTTTCCAAATGAATATGCACACATCAATGATCTAATCTGCAAATGAATGTGCTACATTATTGTCTACATCAATCCTTGGGACCACGCCTAACACAGCAATAAGATATCGCAATTCATACAACGAACTAGCTAAGCAAAGCAAAGGGCTAAATAGTTCAGTCATGGATACTACTCTTCAGGAAGCATAAGAAGCATATATTACCTGGAGGAGACTTCGTAGGAGAGATGCCTGTATTGGAATTGCAAGGCGATCAGCAAATCACAGAAAGATACACATCAACATTATTTGAATAAAATGCTAGCTACAGCCAAAGTCGACAAATAAAATAAGAACATTTGGACAAACACAGCACAGGTGGTACCCAGTGGGGGATCTAGGATTTTACCACTGGGGGTGCCACACTTCACGGGCATAATTCAATTGTCATGTACGAACATACAAATCTAACATATGTGTTCAAAATTTGCCAAAATTACAATACGGTAGTTTAATATGGTCCCATAGCATAATAATTCTAACAAATAAGTTCAAAATAGACCTTGGACAGTTGGGCACTTGAGTTGAGGTATAAATACTATATGGTACTAAAAAAATTGCATTTTTCTAGGGGGTGCAACGGCACCCATAGCATCCCCCTAGATCCGCCCATGGTGGTACCAATTACCAAAGCGCAAGGCCTGCCCATGTGATTTGCAAGGTTAAACATGGAAATGTTATGCAGTGTAAACAAGCACAACGAAAAAGTCCTTAAATCGCTGATTAATTTCCATATCTCTATTTCGTCGGGTCAAACAAGATATTTTCCGAATCAATTTGTAAACATTATCACGAGGCTACAATAATACATCCAAGACTGGTCTGGGACTCATCAATCATCTAACACTATACACCAGAACGCAACCATGTCCTATTAAACCTTCATAATCAAACAGACTGACACGCTTAAATCGTTAGATTAAATAAGCTTATCACGAGACGCGGAGACAGACTTGGGAAGCTGAAGGCATCTGGAATTCTCCCAGATCACGAAACTCGGTCCAAGATCCCACATTTAAACCTTTTTTTTCTCTCTCTATCGTCATTTGACTTGATGGTGACAGAAATGCTAAGACCAACTTCCCTACACCACTCACAACAAACGCGCAAACTTAAGTACGCAACCGGCCGCAAAAAACTAACCCTTTGCACATTTGACCTGCCAACATCTAGCTTATTCTTGCTTACACAGATTGGTCACGAAATTCGACATTAACAGCTCTAATTGTCCTAAATTGGGTGTTACAAATCATATCTGAAAAAAAAGAAAAAGATTTGGAATTTTGTGCGGTAAAAGAAAAAGGGAGAAGAGGGGTGAGTTACTGGAGCAGCTGCTGGTGGTGTCGCTGAGGCCGCAGCGCTTGGAGAGGCGGAGGGCGTCGGTCATGTTGATGCTGTAGGCCTTGAAGATCTCCGGCGACGCGTAGAGCGCGCAGAGGCAGGGGAGGTCGTTCTTAACGGCGTCCCTGAGCGGCCCGCAGCAGGTCTCCGGCGGCTTGTCCGCGTCCGTCCCGTTCATGTACGCCCCGCACGACACCAGCTTCGACGCGCACGCCGGCGTGCCCGGCGACTGCGCCGCCCCGCTCGCCGCCAGCAGGCCCGCCACCGCCGCCACCAGCACCACCGCCACCGCCGTCGGCACCCGGATCGCCATCTCCCTCTCCGCTTTTCTTCTTGCGAGGAGCGAGCAAAGAAAGGGGTGCCTTTTTTTCAGAACGCTTGGGCTCCGTGGCTTTGGCGGTGGGTGTGCTTTTATAAAAGGTTTTGCTTGCCTTTTTCGAAAGGGGAGAGTATTTTCTATAGAGAACATTCATAACAGTTCACTACTTTTTCAATTTCCTATTTTTCATCTAAAGAAAGTTTTGCGAATTGGCAATTTTGAGGTTACATTTTTCTGGTTTAGTTTTGAAACTTTAGAGATGGGCAGCACGTCACCTACACTTTTATTTGTGTTTTGACTGGGGAATTTCGTAGTTTTAATACAGGAATTATACCGTTTCAAGTCCCCATGGAACCCAAGCGTTCCCAGCAAGTCCTCAGTTTTATAGCAAGATAAGTAGAGTAAATTCCTTCACACATTTTAACTTTGCCTCGGACGCCACATAAATTTCAGCATAGGTGCAACGAATCAAAATTGGGAGTGTCAAATTCTCGATCTGTAAAATCCCAACAGAAGGTATACCGGCACCAGTGCTGCAATTTCTCTTTATTCTCTCGCTTTAAACAGGAATAATACTACCTCGTGTAGCTGATAGCAACCGCAATAAGAAGAAATAAAGATTGGAAAATCTATCCAGGCACTGTCCCGGTTTGCAGTGACGTGCTATTGTCCACTGAATCAAGCGATGGTGCGGGCTATTATCTGCTGGATCAAGAGATGACGCGGACTATTATCCGCTAGATCAAGTGATGATACGAGTTATTGTCCGTTGGATTAAGGAAATGACGCCGGCTATTATCCGTTGGGTAAAGACCGATGAGGCGGGTCCGGTTTGATGACATCAGTGCATCTAACTCTAAACGTGAAATTAAAATGATTTATCTCCAAACCGTTAATCCGATTTGTGATCCATTTTCGCCGTTAGACTCATCTCGACGAGAGTTTCAAAACTAGGTCACATGTTAATATATTGTGATGAAACTTATTTCGTCGTCACCAACTATCAAATTATAATGTACAGACTACCAAGTTAAAAATGAATACTTACCAGGTTATTAGCGAACGGCTACAGGCAGTAATTGATTTGTCATTAGCCATTGTGTACTATTATGTAAGTATATAGAGAGAGGATAATGGTATATTATTTACGTAGTACTTGATAATATTGGACCATTGGAGCACTAAAATATAAGTTTGAGTGGTGTAACAGTGATGTTCACTAATTCGGTAACCATGTAAGTGTAACCTGGTAGCTCAGCAGTAACAATTAGGTAACTCATTCATTGAACCTAGTAACTACTGACATTAAAAAAATCGTCGAAACATATCAATATGGGATCTAAATTTGAAGATCTCGTCATGACGAAACTAACAGTGAAAACGGATTATCAATCGGAATAAGGGTTTAAGAGATAAAACTGTGAGAACCCTAGTTTTAGGGTTAATTGTAAGAGGCGTGAGGTGGAAGTCAGGTCAGATCGCGTTGCTGAGTTGACCAAGATTCTACCGAGGAATGTCGAGAGTTAGGATGAGAGGTGAGAAGTTGTTGTGCACTCGCATTGTTCATGGCATTCGTCATTCGTACACATTGAATACAAATACCATTGAAGCTTTATTGATTAAAAGAATATTACAAATGTCATGATACAACAATTAAAGATTACCAAAAACATAAAGAAGAAGGAAAGAAAAATTACATAATCAAGATTTTCTACCTATACAAATATCTAAACCTAATCTTCGAGTCTTGAGCTATAGAAGAACACCGAGAGTCAGAGGGAGATTGTCTTCGGATATTGGCGACATCCGAGGTCGTCGAGTATGTGAACTCGAGACAATTGGAATTACGTCGTTGCTGTAGAAGGCAAATGTTTTTAAAAACGGTATTTTGAAAATATGGGTGGTCTTACCGGCACAGTTCCACCGACATCTGCAGGTTTTAGCTGCGGGAGCAAAATAGTGCCGATAACCTAAATAATTTTTAGTTTTGAAAATAGTTTTGCAAAATGTTTTTGTTTCTGAAAATGTCCGAGGGCCACGTGGCTAAGACCCTCGTTGGACAAATCTATACATGTATATGGATAAGAGAGGGGAGAATAACAAAAATATGTTTTATTTTTCCTATACTAATACCTCCATGTTTTATTTTGAAAAATTTTAATTCATAAAAATCAGTGAAGAGATAAGGTTTATAATCATATAAGGCATCAAGCACGGCAGCATTTTATCCATCGGCCAAGGAAGATTGACCCAAGTCAAATAGCTTAGCTCACAAGGCAATCAAGATAAAGATCAACCAAGCTATACCATCAGCAGGTAGTTGCTAGGTACAAGGAAATTAGCACCACGTAGCAAGTAAGGCAGCTAGAGATAAAAATATCTCTCATGAATAACCAATGGTGCAAACTCTAGCAAAACAAGCATGAGTTGGCACGATATGGCTAGAAACTTGTAGAGATAAGGCAAGAAAATTACATGATTCAGCAGTATAAAAGTAGTAGAAGACTGCTATCTCCATCTTATACACCATCATTTCCAGAAACTAGCCGAGAGCTATAGCATAGCAGCAGCCATCACATAGGAGCTTAAGGAATAGGAGGCCACCATAGAGGAACATCAAGAACCAAGCTCTAGGAAGCCAAGATCTTAAGCACAACAAGGCCACCAGAGACTTAGGAGGAGAAGAAAGAGCGGACCATCTGCGAGCTTGGGAGCAGACCCACCAGACTGAAGGAGCCAGCCTATCCTTGTTCCAACCAACACAAGGTAAAAATCATCAAAAGCACACAACCCTATATAAATACACATGCATTTTAGCATGTTAATAGGGACCTTCAGTTTAGCTTCATCATTAGGTTTTCTTAGGCAACTGGTGTAGTAAATCTGTTTTTATCAGATTTCTGTTCATATACCATTCTCAGATTCTCTCAGAGAGAGTATCATCACATTGAAACAAGGCAACAACTAGGCAACATTGTAGTATATCTGTTCTTATCTTAGTTGGCCAATTCTCAAAACCTTCCTAGATAAAACATCACAACAACAAATAGATCAGATCAAGTATAGTTCTGTTCTTTAAATTAATTATTTGACATTTATACACAAAATCAAGTTTAGCATCTGTTCTCCACATTCTTGAGTATGCACATATACCGTAACTAGAATCCTGAACCGAGCCAACTCATAGGTGCATGATATTAAGTGTAATATCTGTTCTCCAGCTCAATAAACTGATATTGATGTATGTATTCATGTAAAGGCAGAGAATAGCTAAGATCAAACATATCTGTTCTTATCAATTAAAAAGGCCACAAGTATACACACACGCATTTCACTATCAGTAAGCTAAAATCAAGTGCAAGTCTGTTCTTATCAGTCTAATTAGCAAAAAATGCTTAGAAGCCTGTAGATCAACTATAGCATCGAGACAACAATATCAGTAAATTAAATCTTTTGGAACTAAGCAATTATAGGCACCATTGAATTCAAGCATTTAGATGTGATTAACCAGATTCAGTCGAAGCAATTTCAGTAGGGAATAATCGTGCCGCTCTGAGAGAAACCCTAGAACAAATTGGGGGATTAGATGAGGAGAAGGGGAATAGGGGGCTCTTACCGATGGAAGAGACTGACGACCCCAAGCACAAGGCACACCACCAGCGGGAGGCGGGCCGACGGAGCCCCGGTGGTGGAGCTACGACACCGGCCTCAGCCGTCCCGGGCGGCGGCCAAGGCGGGGACGCTGACATAAGGCGGCAACGATGGGGCGGTAAGGTGATCCCAAGACAAGGAGGCGTCGAGAACCGGGTAAAACGGCGCCGAGCGAAGCGGCGCTTGGGGAGGAGCTCGAGCCCCAGAGGACCCCGCGACGGCGACCAAGGGCCGAGTGAGCAGCGCCAAGGGGAGAGGTAAGAGAGAAGGCGGCGAAGCCAAAAGAGGCCGAGGGGACCGGTAGAAAAGATCTGGGTGAGGCCGGAGGGCCAGCGGCGTCCAAGGAGAGAAGGGCGGTGGCACTTGGAGTGTTTGGAGGAAACAGAAGGTACCGGCGACGCACGGGTGAAGAGAGGAAGTGTGAGGAAGAGTAGGACTGCTTGGATGGGGTGAAGGCTAGTCGGAAGTTAGCAAAAAAGGGTAGATATACCTGTGTGGATTAGTGAATGATTTAAAAACTGGAACAAATTGTTTAACTTTAAAAAGATTTCTTCTTCCTAGAAGAAAAATGAAGACTATCTAAGCTATAAATTATTTTAAAGTAAGTAACATATATTGTTCCTTAAAAAAGAGGGTTAAGCCTTAAGTCAATTTTCTTGAAATCTTAACTAATCTCTTAAATTAAGGTCAACGGATTAAATAGAAATGCTAAACTTTAAGTAAAGTAATCAAAAGTTGGTTAATGTTATCATGTGAAAAGTTAACATGAAATTTAAAATATCTAACGTTCGAGTTATTCTTAGAAAATTCTAAATCTTTAAGAGAATGTTAAAGAGGTTTAAGTTCAAAGATTTTGATGATAATTTTAATATATGCATCACCTCATGCATACAGTACTATGCCATTGCATTCATATTTGAAATCTTTTGGATTAGTCCTTATCGGATTATACTATTTTTCTTTCTTCAGAAACCGAAGTTCAGCTAGTAGACCAGTTGAACTCCACTACCTATCCATTACCAGGCAAGTCCAGTTTTTTGTTCATGTCCATTGGAAATGTTTTATAAAATTTTCCTCTTGTTTATAACATGCACAAAATGAAAACTATTTTCTAAAGATGAAACAATTGTTGTTTTATTTTGATCGCTGATTTTTGGGCGTGATGGGTGGTGAGATCCTGGAAAGGTGCCTGGGACACATCGGAAGGTGGATTTCATCACACGAGTTGTTCATATAAGATTAAAGAAACAAATGATCGATTGTGCTTAAGCGTCGTAGTGATCACGCAAACCACATACCTTATATGAGCGGGGATGAGCCAAAGTACCTTTGCCATAGGTCATACTCCTCCGGGAAAGGAAGACCTCAATAGTTGGATCTGAAGTATCAACTGTTGGGAAGGTGGTGCCAGCCATTGGCTAACCACAACACGTTGGATCTGTAGTATCAACGTGAGATCGGTAGTACCTAGCCTGTTGTGCGGGACTACGATACGGGGTATGACTGAGCGGACGGTAGAACGGCTCTGTGACTTTACGGTCTGGTTGTGCATGTGACGACATAAACACTGTGACTATTGGTCGTTTGTGGGTACAGTTGTGCACCTCTGCAGAGTGTAAAGAAGTGTGGCTGAGTCACTCCATGTTCTTGGTTGGAACTGCGAACGCGACAGGAAAGGGGTCCATCGGGGATTCTAGCAGCCTGTAAGGCATGAGATCATAGTCTCTTAAACTAAAACTTGACTCTCGTACTTTACAAAATTACATTGCTTTTGGAGAGCGTTGCTGTTCTCAGTAGATAGTGCATCAAACACCTCTTCGCTATTCCTGGACTTGTTGAGTACTTTTTGTACTCATCCCTTTACTTTAAATCATTTGATTAGACTGTGAGCCAACAGCGGAGACCGAGGTGATATACTTCGAAGTTGATGAGGAAGCACCCGAAGAACAGGCGTCAACGAAGGAAGACGAAAGCGTCGACTACTACGTTGAGTTCCGTGACGAGAATACTGCTGAGTAGAAGTATAGGACGAGTGAGTCATGAGTTGTAAATAAGACTTTTGCTGTAATCAAGTGGAACGACTTTAAATTCCCCGTATTTTTGGGGATCAGTCTGCAAGACTTTATGTTGTGTTTCAAGTTTGTAAGTTCAGTTTGTAATATATGGACCGCTGCAATGCTTCTGAGGTGCTACTCTGTATGATGTATTGTGGATAAAAAGACACTTTGTCTATAATATGTCAAAGACCGACATATTATCCAAGAGGATAGTATGTGGGTCGCCGCAAAAACATTTTGAATTTTTAAAATCGAAATAATTTTTGATGATGTCATCTATTTTGAATTTTTCTGTATGTTGTATATTTCTTGCTCTTATCCGTCGTTGTAGAGGTCTATTTGGGACACGTCGCCGTGTAGTTTAATCCAATCTCAGCATGTCCATATCACACAATTAACGATTGAAATCAAAGCAAATGTCTAGATGAGAAACCAAAAGAAAAGAGAGAGAAGATTATTCAGTTCTTCCATTCTGACCAAGTCCGGCAACAGCGTAGCGTAGTCGCCTTCCTAGCGGACGGCACGACACGGAGATGGAGCACACGTTTTCCTCTGTTTTTCCGTCCTCCGCGGCACAGACCACAGAGACGGCATGAGCTTCCCCGCAGCCCGGCCAACACGCAAACGTTGGTCAATTTGACTTGAATTTGTGCTCTTCCCAGACAAGGGAAAAGTGCAGGTTTTAAAAGCACGGTAGCAGGGGCGGCACGGTGGAGGAACGTACCTACCGTGAGAGCCAATAAATTCCATGTGAACAAACTTTCGAGCAGACGTAGGAGTTTGTTATGCCATTGCTCTGTGTGAACATTGGAACTTAGCACTCTTTTGACTAATGTTACTGAGCAATCAATCACGTTGGAAAAGAAAAGTTGAAGGTAAAGACCCAAGTCCGCCGGAGATATTCTTTCTTTTAAGTCAAACAGGCCCTCAAGCCTAAAAGGTACTGAATTTTCATTTAAGTAGTTGGGTATATCATAAGTTTACAGAAAAGTTCTCAAAAGATAAAGAAATTACAAAAGAACACACAGGGCCTTGGGTCTAAATAAAAAACAGCAAATCAGCACTTGTACCGTCGAGTTCGCTGGAGAGGATATCGTCGGCGGCGAGTAGGATGCTCCTGCCATCATAGCTAGGACATAAGCACAACCTCTCTTCTTGGATTGCCACTATAAGCAGCAAAAAGCAAAGACCTCCACATCAGAAGTTGAAGAGGGCGGGAGTGGGGATCGGCCATGAGCAGGCAGTACACCGACGATCAACTCAAGACAAACACCGCAGCTACCATAGGGGCCCTTCAACCCTAGCAGCTTCCCAACTCGACGTTGTGGATGTTTTGAAGACCTTCCAACTCGTAGGGGGAGAGGGCCATGGCGCCCTATAGGAGAAAGATCGACGGAAACAAAAGCGACCAGCGCCAGATCCGGACACAAACTAAAGGGGAGTTAAGCTTACCGAACCTGCAAATGCTGGGAAGGTTGAAGCCGCCGTCACAAGGAATGGTGTATCTTGGCAAAGAGGGCAATGAGGAGAGCTTCATTTGTACCAGGGAAGCAATTAGCCAACGAAGAGGAAACCACCAATGCCGATAGAGAGATAGAGGACTCGCGAAGGCGAACGTCAGATCCAGGCCACAACACCAGAGAAGAGCACTACAAAGGAGGGGAGAGAATATACATCTAGATCTACTACCACCTAATAAGAAGGCAGTACAATGCCGGAACCTCAGCTGACTCGTAGCCAGCCGAAACCAGAGAAAGGGAAGGGCCGGAGAGACCCTGGTGATGAAAGGCAAAAGAGGAAGAAGAAGGGGCGGTTCACAGGGAAGGGAGTTCCTCACTAACCGGATTGGTACTGCTTCCTCCTCAGTCCACCGGAGAATTGTTCAAGACTAGCCATGATGCTGATTAGCACCCGGGCGTTTTCCGAGGATCAAACCAAACATGTCACATACTCAAATACTTTCACTGTTTCAGGTTGGCTAACAAAGTATCAAGTTTCCTTAAAGTCCCAGCATTTCATCAGAGCACTATTCAGTTCTCGCGTAGCACCCGCGCAACAAAACCTGCTCAAGCAAAAATGCCTCAAGATAAAAATGTCTAAGGTCCTAGCGTTCCAGAACTGCTGACAGTAGCTAGCAAGTAGCACCATCGAGGTTTGTTTATTTAAGAATAATTCTAAACAGTGCCTAGAAAATGAAGCGCAGAATTTCAGCTGCTCTTGTGCTCTCGAATTTCTTTAATGATGCCTTCAGCAAGGGAATCTTCGTCATAGTTCTTGCCAAAAAATTTAACAAACTCCATTTTTGGGTTCATCAAGTACCTGAAAGTAGATAAGCATCTAGTCAGTGTTTAACATATAATGCAAAACCAAGGCATAAACGAATCTGAAGTCAGTATCTAGGCTACCAACTTGCTAATTGCCACTTCAAGGTAAAGATTTACAGTTATTACTCTTTACTTGTACTTCACCAAGTCAACCGTGACCATTGGAATTTCGATGGTAAACACGTAATAATACACATTCACTACAAAGATTATTGACCTCTCACCCCTAACTAAAATTAAACGGTCAATACCGTAGTTAATCCCGTTACAGTTGACTACAGAAGTTAAAGGAAATGAAGAACAACTCACTAACGGAGACAGCTAGGGATCCACAGGTGTAGCCAGACAACTCATAATCATCACCCATCAGTTGTCACAATAGAGTATAATGGATGCCACATGCGTTGCACCCAATAAATATTGCCTGCTTGATCTGTCTGGTTTGGCAGACTCATTAATTAATGGGAGTTGGCCTTGTTACTAAGGATAATACCATGTTGTATCTTGTATGCCAGGAGACCAGGACAAGTCCAATTCGAACAGAGCACGCTGGTAGATCAGGCGTTTTAATTCAAGAATTGGCAGAAGCCAGAACAACCTAATTGTTTTTCCTATAATTAAGGTCTTTCTGCTTTTGGTTCCCTTGTTGCATACAATAAAATTACCTTCTATTGATTAGTGCCTACCTATTGCAAACCACAGACACCATCAAAATCAAGGAAAAGAAACAAAATAATCAAAAGTTATTAAGGAAAAGTTTACATACATGACAATTGAATGATCAACAAGGTAATCAGAACCCTCCTCCTCTGTCTTCATATAGTAAACTCGATAAGCACGAGCAATCTGCCTTACCTCATCTGTGGTACCAGTTAGTCCTATTAAATCTTCATGGAACTCTGCCAAACAGATAAGTTAAGCAACAGTAGTTAGACATCATAATTGAAAATTAAACGAAGTGATGCAGCAACCTCAACATATAATAATATGCATGCATTTTTCTTCAGAAAACTGACAAGTATACCCAAATTCTAATGCATGCAGCAAAACAAACTAATGAATGTGGCAAAATAAGCTACCCTCCACTGCCAGAATAACAGAAGGGACCACTGCCAGAAAAGTTATGCACAAGGGTGAGTCCAATACATACCTTTAACATAATCACGCACTTGCTCAACAGTGTCTCTGTCAGGATCGACTGTGATGAATACTGGCACGATCTCTAGCTTTGCCCTTTCCTCTGAAACAAATCAAAGCAAAACTTTTATGGTGCTATTATGGAAAGCACCCAACAAAATTGAATCAACAAAAAAAATGTAATTACATCATTACGTTTCTTATTGCAGTTCTATTTTATTCTGTCTTTATTTATACTTTTAACTGTAGGAAATTTTGTCTTGAATCTTCACTATGTCACATCATGTGTTACACAAGGGCTAAGTACAAATTTACATGGAGCTAAAACAGATAAAACGATAACATCCTAATGTTGGTTGGGGTTCTAAAGATTATATTCCCACAATACAGAGGAACTGGGTAGTCATCCGGCCTCATCCGGCCTGACATAGTTGAGATGGTTTTTTCATATCAAATTTAGCGGGGTTGGGCTTCAATAAAGGCAAAAACAGAACCAACCAATTCAAATCAGTACTCTAGCGACCACCAGCATTATATAAGATATAGACATCACTGGTATACAAATTACTTCTGCCACCCCTCTGTGCCAATTAATAGACAGTTTTTGCATGTTATCAGTGATAATTAAAATGCTTCATTACCCCAATAAATGACCATTACCTTGATGAAAAGAAGATATAGCATGATTTATGAATAACTCAGTACGCAACAGTTTTACTCAAAGCAAGACTAAATTGACTTACTTATTTTATTAATAGCAGCAGCCATCTTCTGGAGTTCATCTGGACAAATGTCAGGGCAGTGTGTGAACCCAAAATATAGCAGTGTCCATTTACCCAAGAAATCCTTTTCAGTGACAGGTTTTCCATCATGATTTAGAAGAGTGAATGGACCACCAATAGCAGCAATTCCTACTGATTGTCCTGGCTTCACCGAATTTGTTTTGTTCTTCAACTCTGAGAAAGAAGGGACAAGAGGTTGATCATGCTAGATTCAACAACGAAACAGGAGTTTAAGGAACAGATTGCTTTGCACATGGATGGCGCTTCCATTAGATGTTGGTAAGGACATGGGTAGTATTGGTCTCTCCCATGTTTGATATTAATTTTTCGATCAAGGGAAGGATCATGTCAAAATGTACAATGGAAATAGCAAAACATACCAACATCCAGCACCTCCGACATAAATGGAATATTATGTTTCGTATGTGCACTATCTGCATATACACATGACAGAGTAGCAGCTACAAAATATTGATTCTCAGGTAAGGAGTATTTACAATCAGAAATAACATACTGAAAGCCAACCAAAACAGAATCGAGTAATCTGCAGACATAGTCAAATAGCACTGAAATAGATTGCTTTGTCAGTTCGTCTTTATGCGCTTTACTAAAAGAGGCAAAAGAGGATACCATTCCATTAATTAACATAGCTCTAGTTGATATATTGCTGTCATATATCACTGTTCAAATTCCTCTCCTACTTAATCACCCTGAGCTGCCTAGGGTTATACATATCTTCTCCAAACATAAGCAACTGCTATGCATTCCAACTTTCTATCTGAATTGGTACCACATGAATGGCATCAGAATTTCTCTTAGCAGTACTATAATAACTCACTACCACGAGTTGAAACATGATCACAGACCACATATATGGAAGATCCGCAGAACATAAAAATACACTAACTCACCATAGTAATCTACCTTCAATGTGACGCTTCTTTTCCTTGTCATAGTACACTATGATTCCTCCTCCGGTCACAAGAAGCAAAACAAAACTCAACCACGAGACAGGCTGCAAAGCAACAGAATCATGTAAGAATTACTCGATGAGCGTTTGCATAGTTTCCATAAGCACAAATGACCTATTCCTGGTACTTATTTGAGAACTTCAGTACTACTAATTCTCTCGGCTGACGATTCGACAACGCAGATGTTAAGCTGTTGGCATTCAGAAATCGGCATCACATTGCAAAGCACGCATGGAAAAGGAGCATCTCGAAAGCTCACCCCTCCACGGACAGACTTCCCGGCGCCCGCCTGCTCCGACTTCCCTTCCCGCCCGCCCCCTTCGCTACCGCCACCGGAAGCCGCCACCGCGGGCTTCGCACCGCCCTGCTCCGCGCCGGCAGCCTTAGCCGCAGCAGCATCGGTCGAGAAGAAACCCACGGAGGCGCCCCTTGATCTCCAACCTCCCAGCGCGGTGATCTGCCGTGCGAAGAAGCAGCAACATCCGCTTTAGCGACAGAAGAGGAGGCATCTGAGCTACAGATTTGGTACCAGTGGGGTTTCGAGGTGACCTGGGGGTGACGCCGCGGAGGAGCAGGAGTAGACAGCGCGCGAGAGAGGAGATGGACCGCGTGCCTCCTCATCGCCGTCGCCGTCGTCGTCTCGTCTCGTGTTCTCTCTCTCGCCTCCGTGCGACGCGACGGCAGAGCTGCGGTGTGGGAGGAGATGGCGCCGCCGGGTTTCTTCGGGCACTTTCTTACTTGTTTAGCAAGAGAGCGGTTCCGGGTTTCGGGCAATGTACGCCGAGGCCCGGTATAGTGCACGGTTGTACTGGGCCACACAATTTCTGGGCTTCAATTCAAGTCTATTACACGGCTTCAGCAGTTCTAATGGGCTTTTTGAGTTTCCGGGTGCAAATACCCACTTGTAATTTATGGAAGAATCTATTTCGTACACAAAAGATTGTGGGATGAGACCTGCACATCCGAATATTAATATGTGCATTCCACCCTTGTTTCTCGTACAGCATTACAAATCGGCGTATATTTCTGGGAAATTTACGTGTGGATACATTGTTCCATGTACACGTAGGAGCTTGATCCGCAATATCTATTTCGTAGATATAGATTGTGGGATAAGACGTGCACATTCAAATATTGTACGGAAAATATGTTCTATCAAAACATGGAGTTTGTATGTTTAGGTGGTGTTAGTCTTTTTTTAATCATATAATATAGATTTTTTGTTGACATAGACGTAAAAAGAATGTGAAAGAGGAACTTGTTTTCCTTTAGCTAATAGAAGGTTAAAAGAAGACTTATGCCTCTAAAATTAACAATATTATAGATATCAACATTGATTATAAGAGAAGATAACATTCCTAACATTGTATTGTATATTTTTCAAAAACTTCGAAGTGCTAGTACGGGCCTTTCTAAACTCTCTCCAGTGCCTATCAGTGGCGAGAAAATCCGCTAATTGATCAGTGACATGCATAATGCATTACTGGCCAGCTCAGTGAGCTCGCAACAGCGTAACAACGACCACGCCAGCTCCGTTGGAGACACCGGCGCGCTCCGGGATCCCAGCCACACCGATACTAGATCCCAGGCAGCCGAGCGCAAGCAGGAGACGCAGCGGTTTCTTCTCGTCGCAGTCCCAATGCTCCAACTCAGCTGTCTTTTAAGTCATGCTATCTAGGCAAAAAAAACTTATGTGGCAGGGTAGTTATGGAGGAAAGAGAAGAAAATTATCTCTAATTTAGAACTGGCTCTTAGCGGTGTAATCGATGTAAATTAATTTTTAAGTGATTCTATATGGCTCATACATGTACTACTATGTACTAGAACTATATCACAAAACAGGTTACAAGATTAAAAATGGTAATATAGATCATAAAATATAATAAATGAGAATGTTCTAGATACAACACTAAAATACAAGTCATTGAGAATGTTATATCTAAATAGTTATTTAATATAATAAAATATAATTAAGATATAATACATTGAAAGTGTCCTTAAAAACGCGCGCGTGCGCGGGGCCACACGGCTGGGGCCGGCCGGTGCGGAGCAAAACTCGTGCCGCGTGCGCTCGTGCCCGCAGCGACGTCAAGCTTCGGTCCTTGCCCCGCGCCCCGCGCGCGCGTGCGCGCCTTGGATCTACCGAAACAGATCACCCAATTTTCTGTTGATCACCGCACAGAGAGATAGGCCGGGATTAGTTTACTAATGGTGGTTTTAGTTCTCTGCTAGCGCAGCAGTACTTGTTAACTTCAGTCTTCAAGATGCATTGTTTGGATGGAATATTTTAGGGTTCTGGCGCCGGACGGATCGATTGACCGGCCATTACGTCGCGGGTTGTTTAATCAGTTTGTTGCTATTTTGTTTTCTTCTTGGAAGTAGGAGTACTAGAGTTCGGTGAGATAGATGAACACGTAACAATGATGCACGAATAGACCTGTCAACTTCTTATTAATTCCCCTACTAGTACTACTACTACTTTGTTTGAGTTTACACACTTTCATATATACAGCTTGTTCTACGTCACCTTTTCTTTATTACATGGGGTGCACACGCACGCACCAAAGCACACATCACTACCGTCTACCCCTACCAATGAGTGGCACTTTCAAGTATAAGTAATAGTAGTACAAATCAATAAATACACTACCTATATAATCTAGCTTCTTTGACCGCGTTTGCTACTGACGTGAATTATGATAGTTTTATTTAGTTGAATCTCTTTTTATTTTGCCGTATGGCTAACTGCTTTCGGTATAACTAGTAGGGTGTCCTATACAATTACTTAGAAAAATATCTTTAATTATCTTTAATTTTTAAATTTTACATAGTTATATGCTATTATAATATATATCAGTTGTGGGTCTGATAATTAAGGTATACCGGATCAATTGCGGATAATATTTAGCTACAATTATAAAGATCTATCGATTATGGACCATCAATAATAAAGGTCCACCAAATCAAATAAACAGATGATGTTTAGGTGCCATTATAAAAATTTACCGACTGTGATCTACTTAGGGAATCTATCGGTTTGTGATATGTTTAGGTACAACTGTGACGATCAATCAATTGTGATCTGTTTACGTACAAGTATGATGATTTATAGGTTGCCATTTGTTGAGGTACATCTATAGAGATCTAACGGTTGTGATTGGTTAGGTACAGCTATGACAATCTATCAGTTGTTTTTGTTTAACTACCGTTATGAAGATCTATTCGTTGTGGTATACTAATAAAAAGAGAGTCCACTAGATTAATGGTCGGATGTTTTACTTTTTTCTGGAGAATTCTAGCATGTCTATCTTTTTTAATTAACCGGTCATGTCCTTTTAATATATAAAAAATATGTAGAAAAAGAGTCTAAAATCTCGTTCTAGTTAAGAGAAAATAAAGAAAGACACATATTCAACTATGCGGTAAGAGTTGTATTTAGGAGTTTGTTAGGTTACAGTAACCTAATTTGTCAAATCGATTTTTCAGCTACTTTTTTTTGACTTGATTATAAAATTAATTTATCGTAGCACAGCTCAGCGATAATAAAATGAGCATTAATTTTTGTGGAGAGGAACATGACGAGGACGAGCTATCATCGCTACAAGAAAGATAAGAGAGACTGGAGCAATCATCATCATTCGATTAGATGGTCCAACCAACAGCTAGAAGCTGATTTGTTTTGGGTCTAAAACATAAGAGACCCTACTCTCATGCATTGAATAAAAGCTGGTTTCTTTTGGGTCTAAAACATAGGAGACCTACTCTCATTCATTGAACTGGACGTCAAACCTCCTTTAAAAAGAAGTCAAGCTCATGATTTTGTTTCTATATTAATACAGAAGATACGAGTTTACGGAATCTAAATAATCTGAACCGTCTATCCAACTCTGATCTCATAGCTCACTAATTTAATTAGATCTTTGTAAATGTATCCTTAATTGTACACTAATTCATATGATAAACCTTCTTAAATCCTTGCAGTTCAAGATCGATTACATGTAATTAGGCTTACTTGATAATTTCATTATACTAGATTTCTCCATGGACAACTAAAGATATCATGGTTTGGTTGAGGGTATAATATATGTAGTTTACAATTTTCATAATTTTGATGAACTTTTAAATAGTAGGTATTTTTAACCACCGTTGGTATCATGTGTTTTGCAATTTCTATGATTACGATGAATCTAGTTCATAGTGTTTTCTATGATTTGATAACTTAACTATGCCTCATTGGAGCTATAAAATTTTCGGAGGTGAGCCAATAGTCCGTTGGATCAGTATGTGATGCACAATGTAAAAATTTGTATTGCACGTGCACAACTATTTTTTACTACAAAAGGTATGAGTTTAGTGAAATCTAAATAATCTTAACCATCCATGTATTAGATCCGATGGCTCAGGAATTAAATTGGACCACTACGATTTATCGGAGTTAAGGAAGAGTTAATCATCATTCAAAGGAGAGTTAATTGACTATTTATTTTATTTTCTCTCTTCACATTCAGCTCTCCTGGTTTCCTACAAATGCCGCACGCTCATGACTAATACTGACGCAATTTGATAAATATTTAGATAATACATAATTATAGAACATACATTACACATGCTCAATAGTCTTCTAAGACTGGACGACGAAACCAAGAGAAACGTCGATGGAGACTTCATTTTCTTAATTAGGGGTCGTTGATAGATTTCAAATTAATTGGATAGAGCGCTGTAATTCGTGTGGGACCAGTGTAGTACGTGGCATGTCTAGCTAGAACCAGTAGAGTAGTACGTGACGGCACGGGCAACCGTGATGGCCGGGCACGTACTTGACCGGACGAGTAGCCGTCGATCGGAGTCCGACTGCTCTGCGCCGCGCCGGAACGTGCCGGCGTTCCGGCCCCACGTGGCCCGCGCCGTGTCACGGGCTCGCCGCCTCCCCTCTCAGCCGTATTGAACCTTTTTTTCCTCGAGGTGCAAAGCGCGAGCGACAGTTGCGTCGCACAAACCTAGCTAATGCTTTTCTAAAGCGATCCTTCAACGAGGTATATGCATGCGTGCATGATCAAGTGTTATGCATGTACGTGGAGCATATATTCGCGACCGTGACAGCGCCGTTCCCCCTTCTTTTTTGGCTCTTCTTTCCACTGCAAAGCTACCGATAGATCGATCACTGTGTACCATAGCAGGAACGAAAAGGAACAAGGCATGCATCATTGGTAAGTTGCTGCCGACACGACACATACAACTGGGTGCCGACATGCCGCATGCACGCGCACAACTACCTTTCTTTGCTCGGCGCGCGCCACGAGCGGCGTACGGGCAGCATCGTTGTCGTCACCGTCGCCGTCGTCGCCGTCGTCGCCGTCGTCGCTTTCGCCCTAGCCCGCGCGCGATCGGCTTCGTTGACCCCGGAGCAGTGCACGAGCCACCGGCCGGACCGGCGAGGAAGAGAAGCCAAGATGGACAAAAGCGTAGCGCGCGGCCGGCCACCAAAAGGAGAGCTGCTGATCGAGCACGCTACTGGATTCAGAAATCAGGAAGCGAGTACTGTAGCAATAGTCTAATATTGATCGCGTACGCTTGCGTTGCTTAATTCAACACTGCTTTGTTTCTTGTTCCAGTACTCTTTGTTACGTGGAGCTCACGAGCGTCTTTTTTTTTGTTCTGCCAAGTCGTTCTTTTTAAAAGAATATAAGAATCTTATTATCTCTCGGCCCGTGTGTAATAAATGTACACGATATTTCAAAGTTTTAAACCATCAATAGACAATATAAATGTTTTATTATCCCCCGAGCTGTACAAAAGACGTACCTAGCCATATATGAATTTTAAAGTTTTAAACCATCAGCTGTGCACAGTACAACCACATATGTATTTCAAAGTTTTAAACCATCAATAGACATATAAACGGATGGCACAACTTATACAACACTAAGAAAATTAAATACTCCCTTCAGTTCACGAAAAACTGATATTTTGGGCATAGACGTGGTCTCCAAAACACATTTTGACCATTGATTTTTATAATAATATATTTTAAAATCCAATAAAATTTAGATGTTATGTTTTTTAAACTAGAAGATATACTACATCGCCACTTATGCAAATACCACATAAATTATGATATAAAACCACTGCAACCGACTCTAACTTCTTGGCATCAGTCGTCATAAGGTCCAGATCTTGTTGGCGTCGTCGTTGTTTACTGCATGGATGCATGGATGGGAGACGTTCCATTTTGCCGGGCCGTTTTTCGAATTTACTCCGAGAGAGATGGATCACTGAATTTTCCGAAGCCCGTAAAATACCGGGAATTGCTGCTTCCTTCAAGTTTCAGTAATGCTGGCGCGACGGTACTACTGCGTCCAGTATGAATGCCAATCACGCAAGCCTGATTCCTGAAGCCCGTGAACACGGACAGTGGAATTAACACGCTGCTTCGCTACGGAAGTTTCAGCACGTAGTACTAAAACTTTTCGCCCGTGCAGACAGACAGAGGACCCAAGAATTTACATTACACGTACAAATTACAAAAGGGAAGGCTACGCAGACCGAACGCAATGCACATACAAAAGGTGCACGGCGATCACGCGATTCCGAGCACTCAAAATGTACAGCAATGCAGCTGGGACCGAAGAAAAAATGTCCCTACGTGCTACTGTAGCGTAAAGAACTTCTTTCTTGGTCTCTGTAAGTGCGGGTACGGATTGGTTGCTTGCTTCCCCGAGAGACCAAAACTTTCCGTTTGTTTCTTCACCGTCGTAAAGCCGAGAGGAGCGAGCAGCGCAAGCTCCAACCAGCCGATGCACGCATGGATCCGTCATTCCGTCGTCCAATCGCCGGATCACCTCACTTCTTCTGCGTCAGAAACAGCGCGGCTGAGCGCCGGGGAGATCGCCGGCTGGTTTATTAGGATCGATTTGTAGGACCATTCCTATGCTGACCATGATACTACCTCCATCCGCTTAGTTATCTACCTTTGTGTCCGTCTCATTTTAGAATCTGTAAAACTCAAATATTTTAAAGTTCGTCTATTCATTTAGAACAATTTACCAATATCTACAACCTCTAATCAATAATATTATATCCATCATATTATAATCTTAGAGCACGTATCAATGTGGCACAACAAAAAGCGCAAGTTTTGGATATACATCTCTGATTATTATATTTTGATATTATATACTTGTTTGCCTTTCTTTGATTCAACCACGGAACACAGTTTAGTACTTTCTAGTTATATATTAGTAAAATATTTTAAAAGTATAACGTGACAAAAAGTATTTTATATGACAAATCTGATAGTAGCGTTTACAGATGACAAATACGAATGTTTCTCTTTTTCTATAGATAAGTGGTCAAAGTTTTACATGTTGACTGTGACGATGGGCGCGTCAGTCTTACATAGCAGCGAAAGAACGGGATATAATAACAACTAACCACGGCCCACTTGTCAGTGACTCGTGGACCGGGCTTGTACGTGTTCTGTTCGTGCACGTAGCACTTTGGAAGAACTAGCAGGCAGTAATGAGCGGAGAAAGTACCGTTGCAACGGAAGGCAACAGATAGTGGCAGCACTAGCAGTAAACGTCGCGCTCCGACAGCCTGCTTTCGTTGCCCTCCAATTGCTACACATGTGAAGCACAAGAACACACGGCAGACATTGCACTTCATTGTTCAGACTAGCAAGCAAAAAAAATGGCGTCAAAATGTGTGCACGGAGACCGTCTGGAATGCCCGTGTTTTTTCTCGGACTGTTTTCTATGAAATTCCTGTAATCCCAAAAGGGTTCGTAAGAAACCATTTCATCGTCTCTTGGAAGCATGGCACGGCGCGCGGGTCTTCCAATCTAGGTTTACAGACAGAGCACAGCTTTCAGTATCTCAGAAGATTCAGCATTCTTCCCAAAATTTTCAGGAATGTCATGCATGTGGAGAGAAATGTTTCGTGGCAGAGTACATAACAGTGATCACATGACAATAGGAAAGAGCTAGTCTGATAAAAATCTGCCGGTGAATATCGGTCCTGGATTACACAATCCATCCCATTCTGGGAGCTTTAATCGAAAGAACAAACTGAAACCGCCTCCTTGAAATCGCACCAGTACTTGCAAGTGGCAATTTTGCCTTAAGAATTGCCACCATGCTCCCCCAGCTGTACAAGTGAATGACAAGAGCTTTCTCCTACCTCGCTAAGCTATATCGCTGCTTGTGCCTGTTAGTATGGTCAGCCTACGCGCCGTTTTCATGAAGTCACTGCAAATTCAGAATAAGTTTTTTTTTAGTGCATTAATATCTGTTCTAAAGAAGAGAATAGTCGATAAAAGAAAAAAATACAGCAAATGGTGATGGCTCCTCGAATAATATGGAAACATGATTTCTTAGCTGGAAAGCCCTATAAAGTCAAAGTACCATAGGAATGCTTCCAAGGCAAGAACACATAGAGTTTCGGTTCTTCAAGATAAGTGAATTTGGATGTACTAACTGAAAGGTCTAGAAAAACTCCAAATACTACAGATGTGGCTATTTCCAAGGCCTTGCAATACATGCAGAGTTGATATTGAGTTTAGCAGATGCATGTTATTACGCGAAAGTCACAGGTAAACTGAAAGGTTCTAGCTAACAAATGCATTACAGTGGAACCAGAAAATTAGGAAAGTGACACTTCTATTTAAGGAGTGAATATGACTAAATATCTAACTGATTCTAAACCGATTAGTCGTTTCTTCAAGTCTCACTAAAATGATAGTCTTATGCTCGAACAGAAACACACATTTTAATCTGAAATCATACAAACCTGAAAGGCTCATCTCCAGTGTGTTTGAGTGCCCCAGTGGAGTCGCGGTAGAAAACATGGCTCATCAACTCAGCTTTTTCGATACCGAACATGTCAGCAAGCTGCCGATATAACTCCTCATATGAGCCAACAACCGAAAGATCAAGTGTGCGCCCAACATCTTCTGACTGCATGAATACCTTGCAGTGCCCGGTTTCCAACCCAAGATCAAGTACCTTATTGTCTTTGCACAATGGAACTCCTCCACAGGACAAGTTCTCTGTACTGCCATTCTGATGAATGCTTCTTGGGCTTGAAAGATCTGAGTTGTTCGCCGTCTTTTCGGCACTCCCATCAGAAGGGCTTTTCCTAGTATTCCCCGGAGGGAAGCCCCCAGAGTTACCTAAAGATATCTGCTGCTCTGTGAGTATGGGTTTTCCAAAGAGCATCAACTGGGGTGCAGCTTTCTTGCCATCTGCTTTCTTGTTTTGGTGATTACCAATGGTCAACAAGCATGAGATGTCGTCTCGAGCTGCCGGATGACCGATGATAAGCCCAGCAGCGATCCTTGGCTGTGTGCCGTGATCGATCTGGTGAAGCCCGTGTGGTGACAGACTCGACTGCAGTTTGTTAAGGTGGAGATCTGATAAAGATATACCAAATTGAGCATGCCTGGCTCCCTGTATGCCTGCAGGAGTACCGTCCGGGAAATAGCACATCGGACCAACCCCTCGACCAAGCGGGCTTCCGTTGAACATCGGGGCCGGAAACTGGCCGTTGAGCGGAAGCTCGGGGTAGAACGGAACACACAGCTTCTTCCGAGGAGGCGAGAACGGAGCGAGATGAATGGCTGGCATGTTTGACACAAGCTCAACCAACCATGGACTCACTCTCTTCACATTCTGCAGCAAGTCCGGTTCATCCCAAGTCACCTGCACAAGCCATTGCAAGCAAGTGTTTTCAGCATTGTGACAATTAATCAAATGCACCCTCCCAAGAATCAATCAATGAAGATAATTAAATTTTGTTGTGCTCTTCTTGAAGATGATGTAGAATTTGAGATGTACCTGAAGAAGCCTCCAAGGTGAATTAGGCCATCTAATGGGGTCAGCCACCTGCACGGCAGAGACAGTCCCCATGAACCAGCTGATCCTCGATGAGTCCTCCGTCTCGAAGGCCATCTTGAACCTCATGCCGGGGCACCACTGGGTGCGCATCGCCGCCCTGACCGAGCCCGCCTTCACGCAGAACTCCGGCGTGCTCGCCCTCGGATAGTAGATTACGTCGAATGGTTGTCCATTGACTGCAAGATTGGCCGCATCGGCGACCTCCTCCGGCCGCACCCTCACCCTCACCTTCCCCCTCGCCACCATCATCTTGTTGCCATCCTCCTCTCCCCTCAAGAACATGGAGAACCCGCCGTAATTGCCGCCCGGCGGCGGCGGCGGCGGCAGCTCCGGGCTTCCGATGCCCCCTTTCTTGGCGCGCCGGATGCCGACGCAGAGATCCCCGTTCTCGGTCCTCATGAACACGATGGAGTCCCCGGCGACGAGCTTCTTTTGGTTCACGAAGGAGCTCCACCCCGTGGTGAGGAGGTGGCGGCGGGGCGTGCCGCGGTAGATGTGCCGGAACTTCCAGACCACGCCGTGGACGTCCTTGGCGAGCACGGTTTGGACCGGGGGGTCGGCCGAGTAGTCTAGCCGCGGGAAGATGGTCTCGGCGCAGTACCGGGGCACGGAGAAGCCCCCGCCGTTGTTGGCGTCGGACTGCGTGAGCGTCTTGGCGAAGGACGCGGGCTTCTCCTCCTGTGCAGCGGCGGCGGCGGCGCCAATGCCGTCGTCGGCGTCCCCGGCGTAGCCCGGCTCGTGGGGCCGGACGGGGACGAGGCGGATCTTGGCGAAGACCTCGTCGGTGTCCGGATCGGCCATGAACCTGACGCCGGCGACGCGGCACAGGACGAGCGCCGGGACCCGGCCGGCGGGGAAGTCGACGGGGCCCTGCGCCTGCGCGTGCTCGGCGTGGCCCTGCGGGAAGTAGTACACCTTGGAGCTCACCGGCGGCATCTGGACCATGCCGCCGGCGCAGGCGTGCCATAGCTGCGGGTCCAGGCACTTGTCATTCTCCTCCTCCCGCTCCATGGCCGCCGAGTCCACGAAAGTAATCATCTTTACCTCCCACCACTACCCTGAACCAAGAATTTCAGCAGAATTGAGCAATTCCCACCAGCTGCAACAACTTTCTATGGCGGAAGGAACTTCCCCCACCTTTAATTTCCACTATCAGGAGGAGCTTTTCTGCTGCACAGCCGCCATCATCATCAGAGCTCACAACAGAAAAAGGCTGGGGAAAAGAGGAGCAGAGAGGAAAAAGAAGGGGAACAAAGACAGAATTTTGGCTCAGAAATCTTGCAGGAAAAGAGAGCCCAACCAACACCAGGGCAATTCATCCATCCAGTCACTCACCTTTCCAAGCAGCTCAGCTTCAGATCCCTCCAAAGCAAGAGTAAGGAGGTATTGGGGGGCAATCTTGGCACAGCTCGTCCAACCCCTCCTCTCCTCTCTCCCTCCCTCCCTCTGCACCTCTGCTGCGTTTGCCTCTCCTCTCCAGTCTTCCTCAGACTGCAGCAGCTGACATGGAGGCAAAACAACTACTAAATAGAGAGAGAGAGAGAGTTGTGAGAAGGCACCTATCTCCCTCTTAAGCAGGAGCTTAAGCAAGTACCCCTGCCTACCACACCACCAGTACTACCAACCTTTTGTTAGTGGCTTAACCAATATTTATTTATCATTACTTCTCAGTTCCCAGCACAAAAAATGTACTTACCAGCTACCGGGTATTTCCCACATGATTAGCAGCAGTAGGCCATCATCACACCATTATCCATCACTCCCTTTTCTCCATCAAAAATGCATATTTTTTTAATGAAACATAGAAATCAAGATTGCATGTGTAGAGAACCAGAGATCGGCTCGATTTACATGACCCGGTGACTGCCTATGGGTAGCAGGCTATAGCATCCCGATCACATGCACAGCTATCCTGTGATCATTCAAGAAAAAAACTACCAATCCGGGCGAGATTTTCGTCCTCATTGTGGCTAATGTATGGTAGTAACGGGTCATCGAAAACCAGGGCGTGCGTGGTGTGCGACGGAATTAACCCCGTTGGGACACCTCGCGGTGAACGACAGCCAGGCGGCTACGCCACCGCCACGTTGAGGCGGACGAGATGGGGTGGGATGCCATGGGATCGGGAGATGTTTCTGTCGTCGGGGGGTGGGAGGGTTGCGTGGGTGCCGGCGCGGGCGAGGCGTCCGGGGCCGGTGCTACCCGTGTCCGTCCTTCCGCTGCCGCTGCTGCTGCTGCTGCTGCGGCTGCTGCTGCTGCCGGTGGCGCGACTTGGCACATTGCCCATGCCGCCGTTGGCCTGGCCTGTCAGCATGTGATGGTTGCTTGTTCTCTTTCTCGCCTCGCTGCCACGTACAGCGCTCCTCCCTTTTGTTTTCACGGTTGCGCCGGACTAGCAGTATTCTTCCATACAAAACCAGCAGCTTCTCTTTTTTCTAGTTTTTGTTTGCCAGGAAAAGTAAATTTAGTACAGATTTCCAAAGAAAAAAGAGCAGTGGATTTGTACAGTCTCTCGACCATGTGTGGATGGTTGCCGTGACACCTCTCGGTAAGGTATGTTATTGTAAGTAAGACGTTGATTGATAAAAGAAAAGTTATGCTCGTCTATTTCTCTAAACAAAACATTATGTCCAGAATTTCTTATCAGTTAGTCTTCGTGGACTTGCTAGATCAAGTTGGGAGTATACTCGATCCGTCCTTAATTTTGACGTGCCTTATGTTGTCAAGCTCTTGTTCAACCACCAGATATACGGTGTTCAATGTATGCAATCTCCAATTAATTTGGGGTGAGCTGAAGCACAAGTGATTAGACATGTTCTTCCTTCAAGAAACAAGAAAAATTAGAGGCGTTTCTTGTTGTTCTAAGCATGGTTCGGACCCAATCAGCTCAGTACACCTCGATTTTCAAAGTGTGAAGGTTTTTGTCGGGCTTGGACGGGATCTTCCCTTGACAGGGCCACAAAAGGAAAATGATAAATTCAGAAAAATAAAACCCAAAACAGAGTAGTACTGGGAGTAGCACAAACATATCAAAATCAACAGTGTTGATTAGTTCAAGTGTCGTTGAATGATTTGGACCGACAAACGTGTAAAGATATGGTCAAGCCATTCGCTGTCGACCATATTAATACGATGTCCCTTTGGAATGACCACTGTAGAGTTGTCATCACGATGGTTGGACTTATGCTTAGTTTGGTGCTTCATTGTGTTTTAGTTCGGTGATAGACTAAAAATTCTTATTTGTGGTTTTCTTAATCATTCAAGGTGGGAAGCGAATTGAATCATGAAACCATGGACTCCCGGCCAGTTGATAATTGTAGGATTGCCGCGCTAGAACATGTGGTCAGAACATTGTTAGCTTCAAAAGCTGACGCCGTTTCAAGAATTACCTAGTTTTTTCCTTGCATGTTGTCTCCAATCCGCAAGGGCATGCACAAATGTTAAATGACTCTTCATTTTATCACATAGAATTAATTATTGCTGATGTAGAGAAAGGAGAAGAAAAACCGACTCTTTGATCTCATGCGGCAATCTAGATTCATCTGTTGGTCTTACCTCCTACAAGTTGGAGCTCATTAAAAAAAGCTCATAACAATTTTGTTGTCCTAAAACATTTGTGCGTTGGATCTTAAGAGGCCAGAATTACTACCATTAGATTAGTATTTAGTCAACACATTGTTACAAGACGTGCAAAGTGTAACATCCTCAAATTTATTGCCATTTCATGGTGCATCATAGCATGTGTATGATTCAAAAAAAATTGAATTGAAAATTTGAATCCTTAAATAAGGTCTTTGAATGGTTTGAATTTGAGCAAATTTTAAAAAATAAAAATAAAAATAAAACCTAACCCTCCCTCCTCCGGATGGGCCTTTTCCCGGCCCATCTTCTTCCCCCCCCCCTTCTCGGCCCATTTTCCCCCTCCTCTCCCCACTGGCCCGCCCTGCCTCTCTCCCTCTCGGCTAGGCTGAGAGGCCCAGCTCTTTCTCCGCTTGGGCCTTCCCTTCCCGGCCCGCCTCCACCCTCGTCCTAGCCCGCTCCCCCTCTCCCTCTCTCAGCCCAGCTCTTTCTCCGCTTGGGCCTTCCCTTCCCGGCCCGCCTCCGCCCTCGTCCTAGCCCGCTCCCCTCTCCCTCTTATCCCTTCCCTCCGTCCTCATCCATCTTCCCCGCCGCCGCCCGGGGCTGCCACCGAGCTGCTTGCCGTGGCAAGCAGCCGGGTCACCCCGTCACCACCTCCTGCTCCGAGCCCCGCGCCGCCTCCCCTTATCTCCCTTCCCCCTAGCCGAACACCTCACCTCCCCGCTCTCTCTCTCTCTCGGTTCTCTTTCTTCCACCCGCCCCCGTTGCCGCCGCCTCCTTCCCTAGCCCCGCTCTCGTCCCGTCGCCTCCATCGCTCCCGTCGCCTCTCCACCGCACCCTCCCCGTCCTCCTCGCCATCGCCGCCGCACCGACCCGAGCCAGAGCTCTCGCTCCCCATCACCGCCCCACATCCCCGTCGGGCCCCCTCCCCTTGTCTCACCGCCCTCGCCCTCGCCGTCGCTCCCTGACGACCTCGCCGAGCCCCGCCTCCACCCGACACCGCCTCGACTTCGCCGCTCCGTCGCGCCCCCACCTCGCCGTCGCCGTCTAGCACCGCCACCCGAGCCCCGGTAAACCCCGCACCGCCGCCTCTCTTTCTCCCCCAGGCCTCGCCGCCGGCAGCGCCGCGCCGGATGAACCACTGGTCGGACCGAGCCACGCGGCCGAGTCCCGACCGGGTGGTTAGGGTCATTAAGACCCATTTAATTTCCTAATCCGACACGTTAACGACCATATTAATGTTAATCATTATAATTAATGTATGTTCCGACCGATTAAATCTTAATGATGAGCATTAAGTGCTAAAGTGTAATTAATGCAGTAATTAATAGCTAACAATGTAATTAATGTTAATAATTACTGTTTGGGCATCATTAATGCTACTCCCTCTGTCTAGAAATCTAAGGCCCCTTTCACAAATCAGCAATACCAAGGCATGGTTGAGGGTAATTTTGGAGTTAGATTTGGGCCAACAGAATTGCGAGAATTAATTATGTTGGGAAGAGTAGCCAGCATGCGTGGAGAAACAGGTCACATGCAACCACTTTGCATGCATGCAGGAATAAATGCTGCGCACATAGAGAGAAGGAATTAAAGCATCGGGAGAAATTTGACCTTACATTTTTGGATTTCTCAGAATTGGAAAGGGGCCTTATACTTCTGGACAGAGGGAGTAATGATTAGTAATTAGTGTTAATCTAACACATTAAATGCTAATGATTGATAATTAATGCTAATCCAACACATTAATGACAGTAATTAATGCACTAATTGATTCGGTTTTAACTCTGTATATGACATGTGGGACTCACCCAACAGATTTAATAAAATGATTAAAATAAATAAGAAATTTATGATAAGTGGGCCCCACCTGACAGTGACTCGTTCAACTTTGACCAAAGTTGACCATGGGGCCCACACGTCAGTATCTGAGGCTAGAAATAAGTTGAGTAATAAAAATATTTATTATTTAATATTATTTTTATTTACTGAGAAAAATACAGAAAGGGTTTTTAAATTGATTAAATCTTAGAAAATTCATAGAAAATCCATTTTTAATCAAAAATACAAATAATATATCAAAGTATTCAGAAAAATGAGATCTATTCAAATATGTCATTTTCATACATGTTTGCATGCTAGAAAAAAATATAAATGGCTAAAAACTCAAATTAGGGTTTCCTCGATTAGCCAGAAGTCGTCAGATCGCGATATCTCGAGCGTCCGGACTCCGATTAAATTGATTCCACTTGCATTAGTCTTTATTTTGAATCCTCTATGCCACGGCACGCATTCCATATCATGCTGATGTTTCTCATTTTGGTATTTATTATTACACATTCTTTTTTCAGTGTTTTCGTTCTTCCCGATAGAGCCGGAAGATCTTGAAGTCTTTAATCCCAAGCCGGAACACGATCTAATAGCCGAAACGCAAGGCAAGCAAACCTTTGAACATTTTGTGATCATCTTACTATTTGCAAGTTATTAATTGTTTCCAAAACCCTATCGCATGCGTTCAACTTATATTTTATGTTAAGTGCTAGCTTTATTTCTTGCATAACTTACTTTGTCTCTCAATCAACATGACCACCACACCCCAACCTATTTAGAGTAGTATAATTGTTCCTTCTAAGTTATTTATATAGTTATTGTTGCTTGGACATGCTTAGTCATGTAAAAGTCGTAATTCCTTGGATGGCAGACAAAACACAACACTCTAGATGGCTTAAGTGGTAGGTGGGTGTTCACCGGTACATAACTAATAAACTTGATTAATAATGATCGAGCTTAGACGAGAGGCCATGGCTGGGAGCATGGTGGGTTGTCTCTTTTTCCCACAAGGACCGGTTCCCGGTGTCCTTTTGAACCAAGATTTACGTACTTCTACACGGGTGGTATAATGGGCCACCCATGACTAAATAATTTGTCTAGACTTAAGTCATGAGCTGCATAGTTTACCGTTCTGAGTGAAAAAGGATGTGATGTGGTGCCTCAATATATGTGTAAGGGTTACACACGGTCCGGGACCGGGGATGTATCACCTGCTACAACTTTTGGGACCGTGTCGGAGTACCGGCCGGACTGGTGCACACGGATTAGCCCATTAGGACGGCTCATACTTAAGTCGAAAACATTGTAAAGGTCGTGTTCAATCACACTCTGCTAACACACCTCGTGAAGTGTGTCTTTGGCCTAGCATTAAGAGTCGATTGATACATGTAGGTAAAGATATACACCCCTGCAGGGTCTGAACTATTCGAATAGCCGTGTCCGCGGTTATGGACAACTTGGTAAGAATCCGCATTGAATTAGACAACTATAACATTTCTCTAAAACACGCCAAGTCTAAGGTTGAGGTGTTAGCGATTGCTTCCTCCCTAGTGGTCGAGGAAGAATCGAGGGTTCAAGTGTTCGGTGGTCTGCAATAGATTTCTGTGTGGAGATTTGACTCATCTCCTTTAAAAGCAATCCAGTAGTCGATTTCATCCTACTTAAACAGTATTGTCAAATGGATAATCAGCTTTATGCAAAATAGTCCACAAATACCCCCTTATTGAAACATGTTGCATCTATTACTAATTCCCCTTGTAAGTCTAGCGGAGTATAATTTTTGTACTCACCTTGTAGTTATTGATAATTTTGTGTAGAGGAAATTATCCCCTTAACAGATGGTTTCTATATAGAGATCGACGCCAACGACGACTAGTCGCTGGAAATCCCAGGCAGTGGTCTTGCCCAGGGTTCGGTAGCTTGGTTTATTTTGCTGCCATCTTTTGGGCCTACCTTTTTGGCTTCTTGGCCATGTTTAATCTTCCGTTGTGTAATCAACTTTTTGTGTGAATTATGTTGTTAAGTTTTAAAGAACAACTAGTATTATTGCAGTTTCAGTCGTAGAGTTGCTGTTGTGATACTTTTTTGTTCTCACCTGCCTCACGTGCCTTGCGTGTATGTTACTGAAGCACATGGTGCGGGTAGGATTTCAGAGTCTACATCATAGAGTCATTAGGTTTAATCACCCCCGTGAAGTGACTCTTCCATTGGGTGTTTGGGAACTATATTATCCTACTCCAGCCGAGCATTCATTTGCCGGGACGAGTTTGGGATTGAGGTTCCGGCTCATTGAGAGAAGAGTGAGGAGACCATATCACCCTACTTAATCTGTGCATTAGTTTGCCGGAGCGAGTTTAGGGTTGATGTCTCGAGCTATTCGAAGCCATATCACTCCACTCCTCTTGGAATTGATACCCAAGAGTTGAGGTCGGGGTTGACGTTTCGACTTAGCGGGTGATTTCACTTAAGATTCTCTGTTATGGATTCTAGGTCCCGACATAAAGCATAGACCTGCTTCAAAATTGTTGCCTTGTCCGACTAGAACTTGCTCTTGGTACACCAACTATATTGCTGTGCCGTCTACTTTGTTAGTACTCTTTCTATTTTATTATATCTATCCTCGGTTCATTATACATACAGATCAGGTATTAGGTAGCACTAACTCTAAAAAAATTAACTAAAAAATGATCATGCATATCTCCACTAAACAAATACTATAACTGTTGTCACCATCGAAAACGGCTTAGAGAGAGAGAGGCGTGTGTCGAGCACGGGTGAGTTATCGAGTATAACGTTAAAGTAAAAAAGGGCAAGCGTGACGACCACGATGTTGGGTGTCGAACTCTGACACAATGAGACAGCAATATTATTTAACCAAGTTTGGCATCAAGGAGGAGTAATTCCATTGTGGGGATACAATTTAGGTTTCTTGGATCCTTGACTAGAATAGCGTCTTCAGATGTTAGAAGAATTCTTCTCGAGCTAAGGAAGGAGACGTCGGTCACGAGAGAATTACCCCTCGAGAAATGTCGGCCCGGACCTAGCAAAGGTAAGAGCTTATACTTCATAGAGAGGTGAGTTATGAATGACTCATGGGGGTGCTTTTATAGGTCAAGGGATAGGAACAAAAGTGATGGTGACATGGCACCCGGGTACCATCAAGGAGGACGAATCCGGCCTCCCGGCCACGGGATGGGCCGGGCCGGCTACTCGGAGTCCGACTACAACACGGGGGTGCCTCACTGACGTGGAGTACAAGACAAGGACTAATACCTGTCCGGCTTACCCGGAATTGGTTGTAACCAAATAGGAAACATATCTGTTAACCCGATCCGGACTCTGTAACCCTACCCCGGCCAACTATATAAGGCCCGGTAGGGGACCTCCGATCGGCAGAACATCTCATCCCATCTGATCTCATACGATCAACCCCCCATTGTTTCATAGCTCAAGCCTCCTCGAGATCGATTCTCTAGGGCTTGCGGTACTCGAGATACAGCAATACTAGCCACCAAACACAGGACGTAGGGTATTACCTCTCTGAGAGGGCCTGAACCTGTCTAAATCTTGTCTCCCGTGTGCAGCCATCCTGATTTGCTGTGCTCACGCCGCCCCATAATTAGTATTGCCGGAATAATACTCCGACAGTTGGCGCGCCAGGTAGGGGCTCGTGCGCATAGATCCATCTGCACGAGTCGGGATGGCTTTCGTCAACAACAACAACGCCTTCGTCTCGGGAAGCGTCTTGAAGTTCGCCTTCATCAGCGCTATCCCGGACCCTGGCCAACTCTTCCAATTTGGAAGATTGGACTTCGTCGCCGACAAGGTCGGCCAGCTCCACCTCTGCTACTCGGCGGCGTCCCGAGTGGTGGGGGCTCCATCAGCTCTTCAGTGCGGGTCTCTCCCTAAGCCCGCGCACTCGGCCCCTCTCCCAAGGGAAGAGGCTTCACCGAGACCAGATCCGTTTGTTACGCACGAGTTCGCACTCGGATCCCGACTGGTGGGCGCCATCGACTCTCTCCTCCCTGTCCTCGAGTACTACTCGGACGAGGATGAAAGCTCTGGCAGCCACCATCCATCCCGGGAAGTCTTCATGGCCAACGCCAACTCGCCTGATGATGGTGACGGCCAAGAAGTCCCCATTGAGCAACAAACGCCAGCCGAGCTCGAGGCCACCTGACTCCGACTCCTCGCTAAGGAGGAGGAGTTGATCGAGCAACAGACCCGGCTCGCCCGCCAGCGTGACGATCAGCAGCGCAACGACGACATGAGGATTCGGGGACGCCAAGTCCACAACGAGCTCCGCATGCGTGAGAAGGATGGGGTTACAATTTTTCCCCTCCCGAGTCACAACATCGTCGCAGCCACAATGGCGGCACGCGCCATCGAGATCCCCGAGGGCAACCCGGGATACGAAGAACTTCGGCGGCTCCGCGTCCTGCTAGAGGAAACCGCCCTCCAGCATGCTGAAGCCTCCGAAGACTGCCCTGGCTCCTCCACAGGTGCAAGGAGTCGGCGCTCTACGCCCCAGAAGAGTCCATCACGCGTGAATGGACAACAAGCAAGTCCCGGCCGGAACCAGCAGGCCGGTGACATCCACGGGCGACTCGGTCCCCGATCGAGACGCCCGCGGCACCATAGACGCCAGAGCCCGTGCCCGGCGAGACGCAGAGAAGAACGCCCGCCTAGCTACACCGGTCCACAATCGACTCGGACCCAGGAACCCCGCAGACGATGAGAGAAGCGCTCGTCACGGTTCCAGAAGAGAAGATCGTGGCGACCACCGCGATGAAAGCGGCGCCACCAGCCGGGAACGTTCTCCTCCGACTTCTTCCGGCATGGGATACTCCGATCCGAAAGCATTCGGCCCTCGCATCCGCAGCGTCGCCTTCCCGTCACGATTCCGGGTCACTGGCATCGACAAGTACACGGGCGAGACTTGACCGGACATCTGGTTGGCCGACTACCACACGGCGTGCAGAACAAACGGTGGGAACGACTACATCGCGATCCACTATCTGCCGCTCTTCCTGGCCGACTCGGCGCGAGCCTGGCTGACCAGCTTACCTCCGGGGTGCATCCATACGTGGAAAGACCTCGAGACCCTCTTCGTGAACAACTTCCAGGGCACCTACAATCGGCCCGGGAACGCGTGGGATCTCCACAGTTGTACACAGGGGGCAGATGAGACTCTCCGTGAGTACATCCAACGCTTCTCCAAGAAGAAGAATTCTCTGCCCGAGGTCCGAGAGGGCGACGTCATCACCGCTTTCTCCAAAGGAGTTCGGAGCACCGACCTAATCCACAAGATAGCGCGCAAAAACCCTCAGACTACGCGCGAGCTCTTCGATATAGCCAACAACTTCGCTACCGGCGAAGAGGCTGTCCGCAGTGTTACTCGGGACGACAAGGGCAGAGGCAAGGACAAAGCGTCCGAGTCCCCCAGTCGGGACGATCACCCCGAGTCGTCCAGAAAGAAGCACCGGAAACGCAAGGGTGGAGATCTCGTTGCCGCCGCTGATCGCGCCCCGGCGGGCCGTCCGCCGCGCACCAACGCGACCTTCGAGGAGATGATGAGTCAGCCGTGTCACTTCCATGGATCCAAGTCCAATCATCTGACGCGTGACTGCAACCTCTTGAAGAACCTGAACAAGCCATACACCCCTAACAAGGGCAAGAAGGAACCCCCTCAGGACGAGGGCGATGAGTTCCCGAAAGAGACCGCTTGCTTGATGATCTTTGGCGGACCAAACGCTACGAGTCTAAGCGGCGTCAGAAGATCATCGACCGAGAGGTCAACGCAGCGGAACCGGCCGTGCCCAGGTACCTGCGATGGTCCGAGTCCGTAATTTCATTCGGACGCGCGGACCACCCCGACTACATACCCCAGCCGGGACGATTCCCCTTGGTGGTCGACCCTATCGTCTGCGGCGTCCGCCTCACCAAGGTCCTTATGGACGACGGGAGTGGTCTCAACATCCTCTACGTCAAAACCCTCGACGACATGAAGATCTCTCGGTCCGAGATCAAGCCGACTGGTGCCCCCTTTCACGGGGTGGTGCCCGGCAAGATGGCAAGTCCACTCGGGCAGGTCAGCCTGCCCATTACATTTGGTACTCCCGATAACTTCCGGACCGAGACCCTCACCTTCGAGGTCGTCGACTTCCCGGGGTCATACCATGCCATCCTGGGTCATCCCTGCTACGCCAAATTTATGGCCGTTCCCAGCTACGTCTACTTGAAGCTCAAGATGCCGGGCCCCCACGGGGTGATCACGGTGCAAAGCAGCTTCCAGCATGCTTATACATGTGATCTAGAGAACTGTAACCTCGCCGCAGCCCAGATCTCCGAGGCCATCCTCTCCAACCTCAAATCAGCCGCGGTTGAGGAAGCGCCGCCATCCAAGAAGGCTTCAACGTCGACATCCTTCCAGTCGGCGCGGGACACCAAATCGATCCAGCTTGACCCTGAAGACTCCTCCAAGACGACGCAGATCGGGGCTGCACTCAGCGACAAATAGGAAAGCGCGCTCGTCAGCTTCCTCCAGGATAACCGGGACATCTTTGCTTGGACGTCCTCCGACATGCCCGGGGTTCCAAGGGAAGCTGCCGAGCACTCTCTCAACGTTCGGCCAGATGCCAAACCGGTCAAGCAGCGCTTGCGCCGATTCGCTGAGGATAGACGTCAGGCCATAGGAGAAGAAATAGCCAAGCTTTTAGCAGCTGGTTTTATTAAAGAAGTGTATCATCCCGACTGGTTAGCGAACCCAGTTCTTGTTCGCAAAAAGAATGGAAAGTGGAGGATGTGTGTTGATTATACTAGCCTTAATAAGGCGTGTCCCAAAGATCCTTTCACTCTTCCTCGCATCGACCAAGTGGTTGACTCCACGGCCGGGTGTGAAATCTTGTGCTTTCTCGACGCCTACTCGGGCTATCACCAGATCAAGATGAAGGAGGATGACGAGATCAAGACATCTTTCATCACTCCGTTCGGCGCCTTCTGCTACGTCTCCATGCCCTTCAGACTCAAGAATGCCGGCGCTACGTACCAACGGTGCATACAGCGCTGCCTTTAGTCCCAGATCGGCCGGAACGTGCAAGCCTACGTTGATGATGTGATGATCAAGTCCCAAAAGAAAGAAGACCTCCCGAGTGACTTGGGAGAGACCTTCGTCAACCTTCGAAGATTCAGCATGAAGCTTAACCCCGAGAAGTGTGTTTTCGGGGTCCCTTCGGGAAAACTACTCGGCTTCCTCGTTTCCGAACGAGGGATCGAGGTCAACCCGGAGAAGATAGAGGCCATCCTCAAAATGGCTCCACCAAAGAACCTCAAAGACGTCCAAAGGCTTACCGGGTGCATGGCAGCTCTCAGTCGGTTTATCTCCCGACTCGGCGAGAAGGCTATGCCCCTCTACAAGCTCATGAAGAAGTCGGAGACTTTCACCTGGACGCCCGAAGCCCAGGATGCCCTGGACGGCTTGAAGAAGTTCTTAACTACCCCCCCGGTGCTGGCGTCCCCCATGCCCAATGAGCCACTGCTTCTCTACGTCGCAGCCACTACTCAGGTAGTCAGCACGGTCTTGGTCGTGGAACGTCCCGAGCCCGGCCACATCCAGAAGGTACAGCGCCCGGTCTACTTCATCAGTGAAGTGCTCTCCGTGTCCAAGGCGCGCTACCCTCAGATCCAGAAAATAGCTTATGCGGTCTTCATCACGTCCCGGAAGCTCGTCCACTACTTCCAGGGTCACCCCATTACGGTGGTCAGCTCCTTCCCGATCTCCGACGTCATCAATAACCGTGACGCCACGGGCAAGATCGCCAAGTGGGCCATGGAGCTTATGGCTTTCAGCATAGTCTACGCTCCTCGTTCGGCTATCAAGTCTCAGGCTCTCGCCGACTTCATGGCCGAATGGACAGAAGTCCAGTCCCCGCCCTCCGTCATCGACCTCGAGCACTGGG
The DNA here is from genome assembly GCA_019208055.1 of Stipa capillata. Lineage (NCBI taxonomy): Eukaryota > Viridiplantae > Streptophyta > Magnoliopsida > Poales > Poaceae > Stipa > Stipa capillata. The sequence goes on from JAGXJF010001169.1 coordinate 183,894, forward strand.
TACTCTATTTCGACGGTTCTCTGATGCTCCAGGGCGCGGGGGCTGGCGTTGTGCTCATCTCTCCCAAGGGCGAGCGTTTCAAATACGCATTGCAGATCCACTTCCCGGCATCCAACAATGTCGCCGAGTACGAGGCTCTGCTCCACGGTCTTCGTCTTGCGGTTTCACTCGGGATTCGCCGTCTCCTTGCGCGCGACGACTCGGAACTGGTAGTCCGACAAGTCATGAAAGACTGGTCGTGCCGAGACCCCTCTATGGAAGCCTACTACCAAGAAGTCCGCAAGCTCGAAGCCAAGTTCGACGGTCTCGAAATTACTCACGTTCTACGGCGGGACAACGAGGACGCAGACGCACTCGCCAAGCTGGGATCCAGTCGGGACGTCGTCCCGACTGGAGTTTTCCTCCAGGAATTGCACACCCCCTCCATCAAGGCGAAGGCAACACCCGAGGCCGAAGAACAACGAGTCCCGGAAAGCGACGCTGCACAGCAGCCTCCAGCAGAGGTCCTTGTTGTCACCTCCGACTGGACTGCACCTTTCCTCGACTACCTTTCGCGGGACATCCTCCCGCCGGACAAGACCGAGGCACGCCGCATCGCGCGACGCGTCAAGTCCTTCGTCCTCATCGATGACGAGCTCTACAAGAAAAGCACCTCCGGGATCCTCCAACGATGCATACCCGAGGACCAGGGAAAACAACTATTGCGTGATGTCCACTCGGGAGTATGCGGACACCACGCGGCGCCCGCGTCACTAGTCGGGAAGGCCTTCCGACAAGGTTTCTACTGGCCGACTGCCGTGTCCGACGCGGAACACATCATCCGCACCTGCGAAGGGTGCCAGTACTTCGCCCGGCAGACACACTTGCCGGCTCAGGCCCTCCAGACCATACCGCTCACCTGGCCCTTTGCAGTCTGGAGACTGGATAAGGTCGGCCCGTTCAAGAAAGCGCCCGGGGGCTACACGCACCTCTTCGTCGCAGTCGACAAGTTCACCAAATGGATCGAAGCTAAGCCGGTCGCCACGATAACTGCTGAAAAGGCCGTCGAGTTCGTCCGGGACATTGTTTTCCGATTCGGCGTACCCAACAGCATTATCACGGACAACGGCACCCAGTTCACTGGACGGGCTTTTCTCTAATTCTGCGACGACTACAACATCAGCCTCGACTTCGCCGCCGTGGCACATCCACGCACCAACGGGCAAGTCGAGCAGTCCAACAGGCTAATACTGCAAGGCCTCAAGCCTCGAATTTTTCGGCGACTGAACAAGTTCGCAGGCAAATGGGCAACCGAGCTACCCTCGGTCCTCTGGAGCCTCCGGACCACGCCTAATCGGTCAACCGGCTCTACGCCCTTCTTCATGGTCTTCGGTGCTAAGGCTGTCCTCCCGACTGACCTGGGGTACGGGTCCCCGCGCGTCCGAGTCTTCAACGAGGCCGAGTCAGACGAAGCACGGCATGACACCCTCGACTAGCTTGAAGAAGCCCGCGAGGTTGCCCTCCTTCGGTAGGCTAAGTACTAACAGGCCTTGCGGCGCTACCACAGTCGGCACGTACGCGGCCGCTCCTTCAACGTCGGTGACCTGGTTCTGCGCCGAGTCCAGACAAACAAGGAGCAGCATAAGCTCTCGCCGCCATGGGAGGGCCCGTACATAATCACCGAGGTACTACGCCCGGGGGCTTACCGACTGAAGGACAGCGACGGCAACGTCTTCACCAACGCATGGAACATAGAACAGCTACGTCGTTTCTATGCTTGAATCTTTTCATATAAATATATCGAAAACATGAATAAAGAGTTCTTTTTCGCTCCATTCAAAGCAAGTCTTTTCCCGACTGGCCCGCTACGCCCGCTCGTATCGAGCACTCGGCGCATAGATGACTTCACCCTTCGTGCGTGAAATACTTAAGTACTGTGTACAACGTCTAACGTTCACTCTGTGACCCCGACCACCGGTTTTACGCCGTACCCTGACGCTACACGGGACACACGCCCACGGCTAATCCCTACGCAAAGGAGGCTACAACGGGTCGGCACAGAGCAGCAGCTAACAGACTCACATACACAGGAACACAAGTCCGTTTCACGCTTGACATAAAAATTACTTGATTAATTGGACAAGTGCTTACAAAAGTTACTCGGCATCCCCGAGTGCACAACCAATTCACTCGGCATACCGAGTGAACCCAAAATTAACTCGGCCTTCCCGAGCCCTTTATAACTCTACTCGGCTAGCCCGAGCAGTTTACACCTACTCTATTTTCCTACAGGCCCGAGCGCTTCAGCAAGGTCTCGACGGTGGGCTCGACGATCCGCATCATCTCCGGAATGTCTTTATCCGGAAAGTCCGCGGCGTACCCTTCCCCGATCGCCTCCAAGTCCAGCTCGGGGTCATGGGACCGCGCCACCGCCAAGACTAGGCTGGCCCCCGTCCGCGCGGCCTCCGACTCGATGCTCGCCACTTGGTCGGAGACCTGGTGCAGCCGCTCGGCGACCGCCGCAACGGAGTCCGGCGCCGGGTCATCCGACCAGACGGCGCCGCATGCCGCCTGCCCCCGCCTTCAGCAGCGACTCGATCATCCCCTGGGATTTTTCGAGCCGACCCTTCCACTCTGCAGCAACAGAGCAATACGCAACCGGTCAGGCGCCGAAGTCAGGACACAGTCACCGGCCAGCAAGTTCGACCAAAGCAAAACGGAGTGGTCAGGGCACTTACGGGACTCGGCCTCCGTGGCGTCCTTCCGAGCAGCCTTGACCGCCTCCTCCGCGTCAGCGGCCCTCTTGGCCGTCGACTCGGCGTCTTCCTTCGCGGCCTTGGCTGCCTCCTCCGCGTCCGTGGCTCTCTTGGCCACCGACATGGCATCCTGCTTCGTCTGCTTCTCCATTTTCTCCGCCAAGTCCGCCCGGGCCTTCTCCGACTCGAGCTCCTTCTCGACTCTCCTGGCCCATTGCTTGGCAAGGTCGCAATCCCGGGCGCGGGTTTGCAACGGCTCGGCTTCACGCTGGAGCTGCGCCCTCCAGGCCTTCTCCGCCTCAAGCGCCTCGTCGAGGTCCCAGGCGCGGGCCTGCGCCACCTCGAGCTCCGCCTTCAGCTTCGACACCTCGTCTTCGGCGGCTGCAACGACACAACGCGTTAGCTCGGCAACACGCAGTATGCGAAAGACAAAGGTCACTCGGCAGGCCTACCTTGGGACTTGGTCATTTCCTGGGACAGACCAGCCTTCAGGCCGGCGATCTCCGCCCCGCGCTTGCGCGCCACGTCCTCCGCCGTCTGCCGGGCCGCGGTTATCTTGTCCCACTCGGACTTCCGCAGCTCCATCCGTTCGATCACCGGCAGTCGGTCTTGGAGGACGGCGGTCTTGCTCTGCGACCGCTGGTTCAGCGCCTGCTGCAGAAGACAAACAAGTTAGGCCACCCGGCTGCATCACCAAAACCCTCCACTCGGCCCCAAGGACCCAGTGGAGGCTCGGGGGCTACACCCTCCGGGTGCACTGTTCGTGCACCTGGAGAAGAGTCTACAGACTATACGACACCTACCCTCCGCCCGACTATACTAGTCGACCGCAGGCTCGGGGGCTACACCCTCTGGGTGCACTGTTCGTGCACCTAGAGCAGCAACTACAAAGAAAAAACAAGGAGTCCTCCGCCCGACTACCTTAGTCGGGCAGAGGCCCGGGGGCTACTTCCTAGGGACACATTCTCACAAAAAGGACAGTACTCACCTCCATCAAAGGGCACAGCCTGCCGTTCAGCAGGTTGGCCGCCTCCCTTGACGCTTTCAGCAAAGCAGGGAGGATCTCCCCGATTTGCTCGGCGCACTCCGCAGCTGCGCGCCACTCCCTCTCCTCCTCGGTGTCGTCGACCACCACCATGGCCGGCCGCCCCAGCTCCTTTTCCCCGATTCGGAGCGGCCGCGCCACCAACTCCGAGCATGGCTTTGAGGGCGGAGCCCCGCTGATCTCCCGCATTGGCGAGGTCTCGGCGGGCTCGCCCTCACGCACCGGCGAAGCAGCCCCGCCCGCCTCCGGAGCCGCACCTTCCGCCATCGCCACGTCCCGGCTAGCATCCGCGGACCCCGCCGGTGCCAAGGCTCCGATGGAGGACTCCTCCTGAGGGATGACCCGCGGGACTGCCTGCGTGCCGGGTTGCTCGGGGGTTGGCTCGCGAGCGATCACGACTGGAGGCGACGCCGGCCGGGAGGAGGAAGGAGCAGCCGCCGGCGGAGGCGGCGACGCCCGGGTGTCTGGCGCCGGGGGGTCTCCACCCTGGTTGGATCCCGGGCCACTCGGGGGCGCCTTGGTGGTGTCCCCCGTCTTCCGCGTCCTGCAGAAACGACAAGATCAACCACGTCAGTATATGAAGACAAAAGAATCCCAGAAGTCAGTCGGCAGGGCACTTACTTCGCAGACCGAGCGACGACGAGCCTCTTCTTCACCCCCGCGGCTCGCGGCCCGGGTGCAGCGGCAGCCAGGGCTGGCGAGGTCCCCGACCCGCCGGACGCCCCAAAGGCCGCGTCGGCGTCGCGCTTCTCCCCCTGGCTAGTGGGGGCGTCATCGCCAGCTGCCTGAGTGGCCTCACTCGAGGCAGCGGCCGGCCCCGCAGGATCACCACCGGTGGAAGATTCTTCCGCGACGTCGGATGCGACTCCTGCGCTGGCCGCTGCCAACGGGTCATCGCTGCGCTGGGGCCTCCGTCTCCGCATGAAGAAGGTGCCGCCAGCATCCGACTCCTCCTCTTCCTCCTCCTGGGCCGTCGTGCTTACGGGAGGAGGAGGGGGCGTAGCAACCGCCGATCATTTCCCTTTGGAGGACTTGGCACCCTTTGAGGACCCGACGCCCTTCGCTTTGCCGGCGCCGGATGAAGATACCCCCGCCGCTCCCGGCGGCGGCGGTTTGCCCTTCGGAACATCAGCGTACCGTGGCTGGTTCCAGATCTCGTCCTCTGGGAGGGGAGCGCTGGAAGCAAAGCCAAACAGGACCTGCGAAGGCATAAAAGCAAAGTCCGAGTGAGACTCGGTAGAGAATTAAGCAAATAAGGAAGAACAGCGGCCACTTACGTCGGTCGGCGGGTTTCTCCAAGTGAAAGGCGCTGGACGCCCGGAGAAGTCTAGGGTCGTCCCTGGTGCCAGAAGCTTCTCCAGCCGACTCTGCACCTCACCCTCCGACAGCTCGTCGGCGGCCTCCCGGGTCGGGTCCTCCGCTCCTTTGTAGTCGAACATGGGTCGCACCCGGAGCTTGGCCGGCTGCACCCGCCACCGGACGAAAGTGGCAACGACGACCGTCCCGGTAACTCCGGCCTTCATCACCTGCTCCAGCGCCCCCATCAGCACCGCGACGCTGTCCTGCTCTCGGTCAAGGGGTGGGTCCGACCAGCTCGGCCGGGCCACCGGCTTTTGGCCCGAGAAGGCCGGCAACGCCGGCTCCGGGTTGGCGCAGTAGAACCACTGCGCGTGCCATCCTTTGTTGGATGACTGCATCAGCGGGGCCGGATATTTCTTCGCCGTCCCTGACCGCAGTTGAAACCCGGCTCCTCCGACGATGGCCGGGTTGTCCCGGCTCGGCTGCGGCTTCACCATGAAGAGGTGCTTCCACAGCGCGAAATGCGGCAGGATGCCGAGATAGCACTCGCACAGCGTGATGAAGCTGGCGACGTGCAGGATGGAGTTCGGGTTGAGGTTGTGGAGCTCAAGCCCGTAGTAGTAGAGGAGGCCGCGGAGGAAGGGATGCACCGGCACCGATAGCCCCCGCTCGAGGAATGAGCTATGCACCACCAGCTCGCCGGTGTCCGGGGTCGGAATGGTCTCCCCCACGGCGGCGCGCCACTCGACTAACTCCTTCGGTGGCAGCAGCCCCATCCGGACCAAGATGTTGAGCTTCTCCTCCGACGCGGTCGACTTCATCCACGCGGAAGGGGCCATTGTCTCGGCGGGCGACTCCTCCTCTTCGTTTAGCAGCTTCCAAACCAGGGCGTCCTCTTCGGCGATGCTCGGATCGGCTTCCCAATCCGGGGATTGCATCCGAGGGAGTTGGAGAAGGGATTAGGGTTTGGCGGAGCGCGCGGAGCGATTTGGGGGCAAGAGGAAGACGAAGCGGCGGGCGCTTGGAAAGTGCGGAAATGTTTGAGAGCGTGGGTCCCTCCCGCAGCCACTGCCAGATATAAAGGGGAGGGCCAGGCGGTTCGGATTCCCCACGTTCGCACGTTTCGGATTCACCGCGCCCACGACCGAGCCGTTTCGGATTCCGCCGTGCATTTCGGGCGGGCCACATCGCGCGGATCCCGCGCCCGTGACTTGGCCGCGCCGCGATTCGTGCGGTTTAATGAAGAAGAGGATCTGACGGCTGGCCTTCCGGGTTTAATTGCCGATCGGAATATTCCTCTTTTAAAGTGGTGACTGAGGCGTGTTTCCCGTAAAACCACCAGCCGGTTACCGACCAGCTCGTAACCGGGCGCTTCGGTCGCAAAGGGTCTCGGTGCCTGGCCTCAAGCAGGAATGCAGTTGCTCGAGTACACCCGAGTGAGGGATGGCGATGGCGTGCCTTCAGTGGGCCACAAGTCGGATGCCGAGCATCTCGGAGCTGCCGGATTCTTCACCCAGACCACCTGGGAGCATGACTCGGGAGGCCCTGGTATCCGGATTTTCCGGGTTCAGTGGAATGACTCGGCGTAAGGCTTCGACACTCGGGAACCTCTGCGCCATGGTTTGTTGACTCTGGTTCTGACGAAGGTTTCAGAGGCGTTCCCTCAGGAGACATTAGCTTCACCCCACTCGGGAAGACCAGGCGCTACTCGGGAATCCAGTCGGGATTCATGGCATGCTCCACGCTGGGCTATCAGCCGGTCTCTGTCCAAAGGGATAGACTGGGTGCCACCAGAGCTTACCCGTTATTAACTCACCCGCCATAATATTCCTGCCTTTTCAGGTGAATGTTACTCGGCTCTTATTGACTTTTCTACAGGAGTTCAATCAGCCCTTCGCAATCTCCCTGCTGGCGAGAACCACTCGGGGAGTTCGACCTGAAGCCTCAGCCGACAGCAGCAAGATCGTGAAGGACTCGGGGGCTACTGATGGTGACATGGCACCCGGGTACCATCAAGGAGGACGAATCCGACCTCCCGGCCACGGGATGGGCCGGGCCGGCTACTCGGAGTCCGACTACAACACAGGGGCGCCTCACCGATGTGGAGTACAAGACAAGGACTAATACCTGTCCGGCTTACCCGGAATTGGTTGTAACCAAATAGGAAACATATCTGTTAACCCGATCCGGACTCTGTAACCCTACCCCGGCCAACTATATAAGGCCCGGTAGGGGACCTCCGATCGGCAGAACATCTCATCCCATCTGATCTCATACGATCAACCCCCCATTGTTTCATAGCTCAAGCCTCCTCGAGATCGATTCTCTAGGGCTTGCGGCACTCGGGATACAGCAATACCAGCCACCAAACACAGGACGTAGGGTATTACCTCTCTGAGAGGGCCTGAACCTGTCTAAATCTTGTCTCCCGTGTGCAGCCATCCTGATTTGTTGTGCTCACGCCGCCCCATAATTAGTATTGCCGGAATAATACTCCGACAAAAAGACTATTCATACCTTTGGTGGGAGGAAAAATGAGGGTAACTTTGTCCATTTGGTATATAAACTCGGTGTATGAGTGGATAAGGGTTTAGTCCATGGTCTATGGTGGATTATGGACTTGATGGACTTCTTCTGGTAGGTTCCTTTGTTTGAAGCTTGGTTTGACCGGAGACTTGACCTTTTTCTTTTTCTCTCTTCTTCTCTTAGCTTTCCGAAAGACAAATCCAACCGGGGAGGAGCCCCATTGTTGACATTCGAGTGGATCATTACAACAACAACCATTTAACAATTTTAAATAGATGAATAAAGTGAAAACATTATAATAACTACACTTTTGATATCATCAATGAACAAATATTTTGAAAAGGATTATCCCGAGGTCAAGGACAGAGATGGTGAAATGAAGGGAGTATAACTAATTGAGCCAAATTAATTAAGTGTCATCTTTAATTTAAGCTTCCCCTTATAACCTAACATGCAACCCAATGACTAACTAAACCTAAACATGAAAGGTATGCTTAGTAGTATATTGTTATTAGATCAAGGTCATGCCTTGACATGAATAGGAGAACTTAAGGCCAAAAAAAGAAGAATTGAATATGGCCAAAGAGAGGGAAAGGAGATAGAGAGGCCACTAGCTGACAGATGGCCACTTTATGCCTACCCCTGACGTGGTACGAATGATGGATGGGATGGACTAATTAAGGATATACGAGCAAATAATTTTGCAAGATCTCCGATCTCATCCCAAGCAAAGCATGCAAACACACAAAGAACCAATAGACAGCAAGAGACTTTCAAAAATGAAAATGAGAATAAAAAAAATTGGACAGCAAGAGGACAAGCGATGGGGGCAATTGGCCATATGTGCTGCCTCCCTCCAATGGAATCAAGATGGCCGCTGTCCTCTCACGTTCCTAGCTAGTATAACGTCATTTTTCGTTCGTTCACGGACACGCGCATGCGAGCCTCCTCTTCCCCACTCTCGCCGTTTTTGACCCCGAAAAGCTAAGGGGGTGCTTGATTGCCTGGATTGAATGAGCTAGTCATGTTAGTACAGACTCTGAGATATGCTGATAGTGGTTAGTTGTCTGGACTGTACGAGCCAATCAGGCTAGCTTAAACTTTGATGTTGTCTTGGGCCCGCTACAAAAGAAGACCAATTTGAGCTTCTTTTGATGCAGCCTCAGAGTATGTACTAAGTACGTAATTAGTTGGTGATTATCATGTACTACCTTCATGTTATAATCTAGATCGTTTTAGATACTGATATAGTCTTTAAGGTGATATTTTAACTATCAATTTATATGAAAATATGTTATCTCAAATAAAACTAAGTATACATTATAAAATTGTATTCCATGATGAATCTAGTAATATTAATTTAGCATTGTTGGTGTTGGTAAATTTTTCTATACTGATGATCAAACCTTCAAATATGTTTGACCTTCACATATTCAAAAACGACTTATATTATGACACGAAGGAAGTACTAAATATTTTTAAATAAGGATTAAGGCATAACAAGGATTAATAATATATAATTAATAATTAATAATGTGAAGCAATATGTTGTGCTAGGTCTAATACTATATTTATAGTAAATCTTTTAGTTGTATCATTCATGTAGTTAACCAAACAACAGCACATGCTTGCATCGGTTATCCTGGCTTGCCTAACCAGCCCGACTCAGTAAGCCAAACCGAGGTGATACAAGCAACCAATCACATCTTAAACGATCGATCGAGCATTGTCGTGACACAAGAAAAATGATTAGATTAGCCATGTGGTCACCTCTTGTGTGCTACTTCAGTACTTCACTAAGTAGCGGAATTGTCAAGAATAAAGTTGTTTCAATGGTTAGTTGACGTGATTATACTTCTTATTTATTAGGGATAAAGTTTCAGATCATTGTGCATTTTACTAAAGCTAAATTTTCTTTCAGTGATAGGACAATATATCTGCTATAAGAGAGGCACCCGTGATGATTTCGTTAATTCTCAAATTTCACGAGTTCAATTTTCTGTAAGCGCCGGGGCAAGTGGGTGAATATGTACAATTGTACGGGGTCATAGTGCTGCCCTGTTTCAAGTCGTGGTCTAGGATAAAGAAAATCAACAGGAAATTTGGCTTAGAAAACAGCTAGATACTAGCAATGTTTCGGCATCTTGCTGCGGATCGGGACGAACCCGGCGCGGGACGTTTTTGGCTCGATCCGAGACGTCCATTTCGGATTGGGTGGAACAGCTAGGTCCATCCGTGTACATGGAATTCTCATCTTCCCGTGGTCCATTGCACGCACGCACCGTTGTGACATGCATGCTGGGGATGACACAAGTAGCAATATATAAACACACGCACATATTAAAATCAGTTGCCAAAGATATACATGCATGTTGCTATCTGCAATGATGCTTTGCGTCGATCGATTTCTTCCTAATAACTTATTATTTACCCATACAGCCAGAAGATTTTATGTTCCTACTAATTACTTTCTATTTTAAAGTAGATATTCTTTTAAATTCGAGCATACAAATTAAAGATGTGAGTAAAATATCAATATTACTCATGACTTATTACTATATCGATCTCTTTTTATCCCCAAGACATTAAATAGATGACACTAGTGAAGGGCAAAAAAATACATATTAAAAGTGTAGAAGGATAAATATTTTGAGAAAAATTAGAGAGACTAAAATGACTTCTATTTTGAAGTGGTGGATTAGATTGCACACACTTACAAGCTACACATTTTTTTTCTTTTTGCAGGGAACGTAAGTTGTTGTACGTTGCTCCAAAATTACTCCTGAATCCTTGCACGCATGATGGGTGCATGACCCAACTAACACTCTAACAGTGCATGTGACCTTGACACAGACAAACATATTCATGCAACGAGCCATGCATCCATCCATGGATCATTAGAAGGCAACAATGCTGCCAATGCCTTACAGCACAAGCCTAATCTGAGGGGTCCCTGCTGTCGGAATGAATGTGCCAACAACCTGCACTATCTCTCTCTCTCTCTCTCTCGTCTCTTTCTTTCTCACTCTATCACGACCTTTCTCTGTCCTCCCTGTCATGATGGATCCCCCAGATGGATTGCACGTAGCTGAATGGAACTCACCTAACACAACTCCCAGAGTTTTCTATATGTACAGATGATGATGATGCACTGAAGAAAACCAGAACAGCTACCCAGTATATATGCTTGTGATTATTCCTGGATGAGTCCCTAGGAGACTTTCTAGAGAGAGAGAGAGAGATTGAATGCGACACATGCATTCCATTTGCGATTGCGAGTTCACCTAACTTCGGCCAGAGAAACAGGCCGGGCATGTACTGTGCCTGTAGTGTTACACCACCTGACTAGTGACCGGCTACTACTACTGCACTATTCATCAGGAATGCAGCTCACACACAGACATGCATGTTGATCTATGTGACGTGTTGTACCGTACGTAAGTAGTAGCAACGTATGCTCCATTGCAAAGAGAAAATTCGAAGCATGGCGAGCAGTGAACAGCGCTTGGAGATTCGGGACAGTAGTACTGCTCCAATAGTACTGGTCAGTGGAATATTACGGCTGAATCTTTTGAGTACTATAATTTGGTGTTTTAATACGGTCGTAGTACAGGTTCAGAAATTCAGAATTAGGTAAACACCCTGGCAAGCTAGCGAAGGCATATGCAAATATGCTCAGCTCTGACCTCAAAGCCCCGAATAAATTGCTGCTGCTGCTGCAAAGAGAATATTTTAGCATTCAGAGTTCCAGATCCCTATGCAAGTATACACACAGTGCCGAAGCTAGGACGGTACTACTAATGTACCGGTGAGTGATGATTGTTTGTTAACGTTGGATCTCTCTTCTACTTTTGTGTCAAGATCGATATTTCAGCTTGCGATTTTGTTCATGAGAAAGGTACACGCTCTGCTTATTTCACTAACATAGAAAAGTATAACCAAATTTATGTATAGAAAAAAAAATGTTCGAGACAAAGGATACATCCCCACAATTATTGCCAACCTTCCGTGAGCTAGATCTTCTTTCAACAGAAGTTTGCAGAAGATACATCGATTTCAGCTTGTGATTATCGATATCTTTATTCAAGAGTATACGATGGACGTGCACAACTAATACATACCATTCTCGCGTCGTCACAGATGTATATGTGCGTCCAATATGCACAACAAAATAATATTTATGACTCCCACGGTCCCACTTAACAAGGCAGTGTTGTCTTTGCACACATGTATATATTCACTCCATCTAAGTATAGTAGCACATAGTGTTAATCCTAGAGACTAGGAACGAACGTCCTCACTTTAATCACTAGACCAAAGACCTATCTGTGGGTCATCAAGAATCTATGCATGTGTGCGGCACTTCCATTATTAATTACTTAGAACTAGCTAGGACATTTACACTCACTTATGCACTTCGATCACTGACCCGGACAGTATGTGTACAGCTCTCCAAAGGGCATTAGCTGGGCTGGAGTAGCACCTACGTGTTGTGCGTTTTGTCCCTGGCCAAATGCATGTGGAGGCTTCTCCCGTTGAAGTAACCCGGTAGCCAAGTACGTGGCGCATATGCGAAATGTTCGCTCTTGTTTCAAAGGTTAATGGTACCATCTTAAATTCTGAACAGCAATGCTAGCTGCTTCCAGAGGAAACTTAAGGCCCTGTTTGTTTGGGCTTTTTCTGGCTTCTGGACTTTGGCTTCGAAGCCAGAAAAGCACCTATTTATCTGCTTTTGGCTTTTGGCTTCGAAAAGTCTGAAACAACTTTTAAAATTGTTTCAGGCTTTTCGAAGCCAAAAGCCAAAAGCACCTAAATAGGTGCTTTTCTGGCTTCGAAGCCAAAGTGCAGAAGCCAGAAAAAGCCCAAACAAACAGGGCCTAAGAGTCGTACATGAACATGACGGCAATGACTCAATTCTCAGAGCTGAAGGTGCCGGTGAGTTGGTAGGGGGGATTAGAATACAGTGCACACGCGCATTACATTAATTTTTGATATAATTAAATGTACATAAAGAGGGTTTTAAAGGGATAAATATCATTTTTACGAGGGTGCTTTTGTGATGTGTCCGTTGCGTCCTCGGCCTGTGTTGCCGGTGGATGCAGATTGTGAGTTTTTGTTTTCTCTTTTTTTTTATTCCCGCTTTATCCATGAAATAAGTAAAGCTTTTGCCTCGGTTTGAAAGAAAATCGTTTTTTACCTTGTGTGTCTTTTCTTTTTATCTCGCTAGTTGTTTTGCAGTTTATTTTGTCATAAGCGTATGAATGTGTGTGTCTTTAGACGTAGATGCCTAAAAAATTATGTCCTCTATTGTTAGAAAAACATGTCTAACTTTGTTTTATGCTATTGAAAAAAATATTATGCTCTATGCTCCACTCATATGTTTGTAGGTGAGACGTTTATGTTGTTTAGCAATGCCAATATCCTATCCCAAAGACAAAAATGAAGGGTGATCAAAGAGAAGGTGGGATCTGGACCCGGGAGTGGCAAGCTAGCTGTCGCCCAAAGAACATAGATTCCGGCCGGCCAGGTAGGCAAGGGCGTTCACGTGCACGTGAGACGTGACGTGACGACCACGCTCGTCGCCGCCTTCTTCGCCGCCGCTCGCTGCCGCGGCCGGCCACCAGCTTGCAGCAGGGGAAGAGCTCGCCTCGGGATCCAAGCAAAATTATAGCTTTTCTTGGAGCCTGGCTGGGGTTGCGTCGATCGATCAAAGACTAAACTAGAATGATCTGATAATACTTCGAGGAGCCATGTATCTTTTTCTTTAAAGAAGACATCTAAATTCGAGTCAAAGAGTACTTGATCCTAGATGGTGGAACCGTATTTCAGCTATTCAACTTCCACGTCAACTGTGGTAGGTTCGATTCTGCTACCGCAACTCAGATCCACTAAGATAGTAAACTATTTTTTTCTTAAGAGATTTTTTACAGTACCCTAGTACTCCACAGATAAAATAAGGAGTACTAAGTAAATTCAACCATCCATCTATAAGGGTATTGTGGTCTTTTTCTCGTCCAAATCCTGTTGCACGCCCATTGGCCTCCTCCTGATCGCGTTGCTTGCCCACCGGCCTCGTCCCAGTCCGTTGTAGGACTCCACCCGCTACCAGGTCGCCGCCCCACGTCACCGCCTCTGCTCGCCGCGCCGCCCGGCCACGTCTCCTCTGCCGGCACACGCGACCGGCCCGCCGCCGCAGCCTCCTGATCGCACCTCTCCTCCCGCCCCGTGCCGCCGCCTGCTTGCCGCCACCCGTTGCCAGCCCGTCGCCCCACGCCGCCGCCTCTCCTCGCCGGCGCACGCGGTCGGCCCCGCCCCTCCAACCTCGCGGGCCGCAGGACGCGCGGGGGCCGGAGGCGCGCGGAAGGCACGAGGCGCAAGGGCCGAAGGCGCGCGGGTGGCCGGAGGCGCATGGGCGGCAGGACGCGAGGGGGCCGGAGGCGGGCGGACGGTCGGAGGCACTAGCAGAAGGAGCCGCGGGCCACCGGAGGCGAGGATGAGCATCAAGGCAGTGCCCAGGGGGTTTAAACTGAGATGCAAAATGCCAAAAAAAATTACAAATTTTATGTCAAAAATTTCTAGTTTTAGCCATGATATCAAGGTACTCCTCAATTATTTTGAGACCTTTGGAGGTGGTACTCCTTAATACTCATATTGGAGTACCAAATAAAATTAGCCATTAGATCAGAATAAATAGCTCATATTTGTTCAGGGGTACCAGAAAAGAGCTCTTTCTTAAAACATAGAAGGATTTTCCTCTTGGTCTGGATGCACACAGTTAAGATAATACCTTATTAATGAACTTTAAGATAACTCATACTCTCATAGTACAAAGATGGTTTGGTTGAGATTTAGTTTACATAAAGATAAACTAAATTTATTCTCGAAAAACTAAATACAGATCAAATATTGAGTTTAGTCCCACATCAGTTATGGAAAGAGACAAAGTATGACTTATAGGAGTGAAAGTAGCATCTGCTATCGGGCTAGTACTTTAGGGGAGAAAAGAGCCCAAGACCTTTTATAAGCATGTATTTCTTTGTGATTGGACTTGCAGGTATAGTAGCCTAACTGACCTGGGGCCAGAACACTAATATAGTGGACCCGGGGCACAATAGGGGCTGGAACATTGGTTTAGTGGGTATGAGATTGTGCAGCAAATAGTATCAAAACCTAGGTGTCCAGAAACATATCTCAGGAGACCTCATGGTTGTCAGTCATGGTTTGGTGAGCTAGCACACTAGTGTAAGCGGGTCCAGGTATGACTAAGATCTCAGGAGACCTCACAGTTTTATGATTTGGTGGGCTAGAACACTACATAGTGCCCAACCTAGACATGACCGATGTGTGAGGAAGAGATTTGTTGGGTTTAATTTCAGATCAGTTGTGGGAGAAGATATAACACAACTTATAAGAATGAATATGGCCCGTTCTATCAATCTAGTCTATAAAGGCCTAATAAACCTAGAACCAGGATATTAATATAGTGGACCTGGAACACAGTAGGAGTTAAAACGCTGGTTTAGCAGATCCGGGTGGTACTAAGGGCCTATTTGGTTGGGCTGTGGCTGTTGACAAAACTGTTGTTGGCTGGCTATCTAGAAAAGCTACTGTGGCTGTGGAAAAGTGAATATATGGCTTTTGATTGATCCAAATCATCTACAGCATTTTGAAAATTGAGCATTGAAGTTTCAGCACATTGAAAAAGCTGGCGGAAGGTAGCTTTTTCCAAACAGCTGAATTTGCACTGTAAAACCCACAGCTACCGTTGACAAAAGCTACTGAAAAGCAGTCCGTTTGGTTGGGCTGCAGCTTTTTCCAATAAAAAACTGCTTGAAAAGTCCCACCAAACAACCCCTAAACATATCACAGCTTCTCGATATCATCGATTTCCCCTTACTGACGACTCTCGAGTAGGACTTGAGTAAAGTATCATTTGGAGATTGTGAAAGCCAGCAACATTTGTGGCGCCAAACTAGCAAGGGCGCCCCATTGATTAGTCGCCATGGTGATTTACGGTTCCAGCAACGGGGGGGCGTATGGGGTCAGGAACTAATTAAAACGAAGCATAAATACTTGCGTCTTCGGGAGTGCTCCCTGAGATTGACCAAAATAAACAAGCAGAGCAAGTGGGCTATAGGTGAAATTAACCGTCTTGTATCCCGTTAGAAAACCTTTTTCTGTTGGGAAGCACGCAAATATGACCATCAGTGAGTAATCCCCATGATTTTCACCACAACTAGTTCGTGCCACCATTTGTATCTGCGCACGAGTTGCTTGAATGCTCTCCTGGAAAGTGAGCAGCACAAATCTTAAAGTGTATTACCAGCCGGCCAGGATGCCATTTTTACATTTTACATAAAAGAGCGTAGAAAAGTTTACAAACCCAATCGGACGGATGAGAAGTAAATTCTTTTGAGATCAGCTGAGAACTAGATTGGATCATAAGGATGGGCAATGGTAGTCGCCAGGTGCAGAGACTTATTAGATGATCTGTAGAGATAAGTTTTTATAGTACTGTAGACCATGGTTAGATGCCTGTTTTGGGAATAGATTTGGTGATCCCAAGCACACTTGCGTCATGTGGAGTTCTTTATTTTGTTTTGCGTGTACTTTGGACTTGGGATCATGGGGATCCGAGCACTCTTTTATGTCGTTGACTCCATGTGCCTTAATCATTTTGGGGATCGATCAACACACGTGAAAGCAGCTCGAGTGAACTCGAATCAAGGTCCAATGGCTCCAACTTGAAAACACATACGCAGAAAATTGCTATACTCTGAGTGGTCACCAGTACTTAACCATTTGATCTAAATCAGAATCACACATACATATATGGAATATGATCCGAATAGAAGACCGACCTAGAATTGAGAAAAATCACGCAATTATGGTCCATTTGAAACCCACTAATTTCACAGAAAATAGCTCGGTTTCACCAGGATCCGGGGAAAAACTCGTCATAGTGCAATGTGGACTTACATGCACAAAAGCGTAGAGAGACACTTTTCGGACAAAAGTTTTTCACAAGTGGGCTCCACTTCCCCGGAACTCTTGAGTCGGTCCCACCTGTCAGCTCAAACGTCGATATACCAAGAACCCACACGTGCATGCACTGTGCAACTGATGGATGCATCAATCCATTTTCGCAACGCAAATTGCATCACATCAGCTCAATGGCGAAATTGAGATCAGGCACTTTACAGCCTACACAAGCAACCGCCTCAGCCGTGTGTTTTCGATGCCGCCAGGTCTGCAAGCACCACGCAACGGGAGAAAAACAAGAGGCTGCAGCTACAATACATCGCCCTGCACACCGTGCGTGTCAGCTCCAGCCCCAGAAAATGCTCTTGCGCGGCGACGCCAAAAAACCCAATAATCCTTGGACAAGTGCCGCATGCACCACGGCCTCAGTTTACATCGTATATCAAGAAAATCTGTGACACTCACGAGCAATACCATTACCAGCATCCAAACAAGCTAAACTTTACAACATGCCGTGTGACAGATATAGCACAGGCA
This sequence comes from Stipa capillata, assembly GCA_019208055.1. Lineage (NCBI taxonomy): Eukaryota > Viridiplantae > Streptophyta > Magnoliopsida > Poales > Poaceae > Stipa > Stipa capillata. Next base: position 201,018 of record JAGXJF010001169.1, read on the forward strand.
GTGCAACAAAGGCATCGCCTTTTTATGTTACAACAAACAAGCTAGTCTCACAGGAGACAGGACAGGACTATACATCAGGGCCGCTGCTCATCGATGTTACAACACACGCCAAAAGGGTCAAAAAGAGCAAAAATACAGGGACTAAAAGTGTACAACATACAGGTTCACAAGGAGCATGGCGCCTATTTCCTTTTCTGATGTTCAGCATTCATGGCGACTATATGTCAAGGGTCACACGGTGCTCCATTTCATCTCGACGTGTATCTTCCCGTTCCTCGAGTTGATGAGATGGTACCTCTCGTTGATCCGTCCGTTGTTCACAACATCTACCAGATTTATGTTCACGTGCCCCAGTGATTCCTGAAAGAAGATTGAGAGAGAGGCTGGTTTCAGAGAGGGTGTCGTCATAGCGAAGACAAGCTGTTGCAGAACCGGAGAGTGTGACGAGCACTATACTGACCTTGTTGTGGAAGGGCAGCCCGCGTCGTTTGCTTCGAATTTCGATCTGGATCTTATCAGCCACGGGAGCCTCGTCTACCATGAACTGGAACTCTTCGTTCCATCTGGGATCTCTTGTCTTCCTGATCACCTGCAAGGCACATATAGAAACGTGAATTGGTACTTGGTATACTGCAGAAGCCAGAAGTGCGGATTTTGGCATTGGGACTGCGCAACAATGTGATTCTCAGGTTAAAGGTTTTAGGTTCGCAGTGTTGTCATGCAGATCCTTTCCTGCTGTTTTTCCTCAAAGGAAGTGTTGTCATATAGCAGTGGACTTGTGTATAAACAGAAACACGCGAAGAGTATTCGTGTGGTAGTGTGCTTTTAATGAAGTTTTGATGTTCCAGTTCTTTTGTCACTGTTGATGGAATCGATCATGCTGCAAGTTTTTATTCAGAGCCACTCCTTAGAATGAACTAGACTGTACAATTGATATGTCTTTGTATGAAAACATGAGCAGGTATTGTCTAAACGTTACTCCAAGTTGTGCACACGCAAGTCACTACTAGCAATTTGGTGCACCTTTTCACCTAACTGTCATCACTTGGCAGCCTAGCAGGCAAGAACCTGGACATTTTTTCATGTCAGTGAGCTTATTCTACAACCTACTCAATTCAGACCTGGTAAACAGAAAGAGAACCTCTCAAGAAACAAAAACAAATTTGAGAATTCAGTTTTCTGCAAGTTAATCTGCAGTGCTTGTCCAAAAATCATAACCTTGCTTCCATCCAACTGTAGATAATGCTATAGTACTTTTTTGCCTGGATGAATTAGTCAATTAGAGCAGTCATTTCCGGTTTAAGAACTGCATTTGTTACCATCCTTGGTAAAGAATAATACTAGTAAAGGTAAGTTCACCTAACTAGTAAAATGACAACCATGACACATAGAACACGATGGAAGTTTGTCATGGTAAACTAGCCTTGTATGTAAATTGGAACTGACATGTAAAATATGTCAGGTAGTGTTGAACTTAACAATCAGAATTGCTATGTTTGATATGGCAATTTCAAAAATACAAGGATACATTTGTCGTGGGAGCAACAGGATTGGAACTAACCTTAGTTTCCTTCTTTTCTCCCCTAAAACGAACCACAGCAAATGGATTAGTGTGACGCTTCCCTTCGACATCTTCTGCATTTTCTACTGAAACTAACAGCACTCCACCACCGGACGGGATGTCCCTTTTTATACTGACATTGCCTTCATCATCTGGAATCACACCGGTCCTGCTATTGTCCTCTCTAAAGGGATCAAATGTCAATTCCACCACGAGCTTTCCTCTATTCTTGTTTTGTTGATCATTTGGGTTCATGCTTTTAAGAAGGTCGAGGGTGAAGAACTTGCTCTCGTAAGGAGTAAGCGAGCGGAGGTGAATTACTTGCACGCCCATTTTATTATGCATTTTAAGCTGCAATTAGAACAGAAGAACTGGTCGGTATCGCGGCCAATGCAAAGCAGGAAAAACATAGAAAAGGGACTGTTCTTCGAAATGACAAGGCAACTTGTCTTCTACTCTAGGGTGTTTGGTATAAGAAAGTACTCTAAAAGGACAGAAGGTAAGTTGCATACAGCACGCTAAACCTTTTCCCAATCAAACATTTGGAGCTCAAGGACTTGCATATCAGGATCCTTGACTATGAATCTGAAGTGTTCATTCCATTCAGGATTCAGATTGCTCATCTTAACAGTGGTTTTCTTTGAGGGCAGTCTCTCACCACTCAGCCGGAGCTTGACATAGGGATCAGATTTTCCAAGCAAGTCCATCTTGAGAAGATTCATGGCTCGAATTACCTTGACGTGCAATATTCCAAGTGGTTGCTTTGGAGCACCACTGCAGTATTGGTCGATATCAACAAATAAATTCTCAACTCCAAATTAAACTGGAGAAAGTTCAGAAATAAGAATAAGGCTTCTTTCAGCTGCATGAAGCCATATAACTAGCAATATATCTTTCACTCAACAAAACAAACAATATATCCTTTTCCCAGCTATTTCTATCCTTGATCAAACCAAAGTGCACTATATACTTAAGCAGGACAAAAGGATCACTGTTGTTAACAATTTTGGTACTAAACTTCCCTCCTCCTGAGAGAATCTTATTTCCAGATTATCTGTATGATATAAGTTATTTTAGAGAACGTGCAAAAGCTCTGCACATCTTATCATTAAGAAGTGTGTAATATGAGTTTCAAAAAATATTTTGTGGGATACAATGACATCATATGTATGTGACTGAAGATGATAGAGAGGGCTTGCATTCATATATATCTTGTTATGGAAGCAGGATACTCATATGCAGCTTGGTATAAACTTAGAACTTAAGCTACAGGCAGATACTAGTTTGGATATCAAGATATAATTTTTGAATAATTTCACCTTGCTCCATCTAAAATGGGAATCTGTAAAACCTTAGGCCAGTGATACAGAACTGAAATTTGCTTCGATATTTGTTCCTGCAAGAGAGAAAGAAAAGAGGCAGCTAAGTAAGTCCAGAAAGAACAAAGTATATGGTATAACAGTAGTAAATGAGGCGGGAACTGTGAAATTTCTTTAAGTTTATTTGGGAAGTTTCTAATTCAAACTCCACCACAGTAAGATTAAACAACAGGGCATAAGAGCAATACCTGGACAAACCGACACAAGCCAGGAATTGCCATGACATCTCCACCCAGCAATTTGAATCCAAAGTCAGCATGTGGCTTTAATAATTGTAAAACTTGAGTCAGTATTCGTTAGTGAATTTGTTGTGAACCTAGTTTTTTGCTGCTTGGTGCAAATAGCAGAAGTTATGTGCACATTAATATCGAAAATATGTTGCTACTGTAATACCACCGCTAGATCCATCATTAGTTCAGGTTTTGAGATTCGCATATTTTCATCATCATCATCACTATACCATACTCTCATTTCACACATTTATAAAGCCAAATTTATAGTGCTGCCGTATCTAGGACATGGTCAATGCGGTCTAGATTTGACTATCACATAATCGTAGGTTCGTTTTCAATGCATAGCATGCATGGAAATGAATTAATGCAGGCTAGATATGGATTAGTTTATCACGGAGAGTACAATGCTACATAGTCTAGAGGCATAAAATATGTGAATCTCAAAGCACAAACTCATGCTGGATCAAGGGGCTAGCAAATCCAAACTCTAAAGAATATATTTATACCTTCTCCATTAGTGAAACACACAAGTTTGCAAAGCAAGGAAAGCTCGGCACAAGCGGCTTCAGAGTCACACGTGGTGTCAGCAACATATGCAAATCTAAAAGCTGAAAATAGCAACATGATCATGTAAGAGGGCTAATAAGCATGTCTGTAGAATGCAGCCAGGGACAAGAGCTAACCTGAGCGGACACTTTGAATGAATGCACTTTCACGTTCACAATTACATTCGCTACAGTAGCCCACCGAATCACGGGTTCAATTAGCAGTTCTTTTTCTTGCATTTCATGAACTTTAATTCCTGTTTGTTTAAACAAGAAGAGATTGGGGGATTATCTTCAGAGGGAACATGTGAGACATGACATCTAAAGGACGATGAGAAGCCTTAAAGAATACGAAATGTTGGAACCAAAGTAAAACAATCCTTTTATGTCCAGTTCAACTAAAATGCATATCAAAAGAAGTATGGATTATGGAATGAATATCCCAGATTTAAATTCTAGGAACAACTGGGTTTAAATAGTAATACTAAATGAAGGTTGGTAAGGCCAATCCCATCATCTAAATAAGACTGCAGCAAGGGAATGGAATGTACATTACAGCTTTTGAACTATTCATATAATGGACTTGAGGTGTATGAGGTGAAAAAATATTTGTATTTTTGTGTAGTAATGATAAGTTATCAATGATAACCATCATTTGAGGAGACAACAGTAAGTGATCTAACAGAAATTACAGACCTTGGAGTGTAGGTGGAAGAGCGCCAAGTGTTAAGTTTGCAAATTCAATTGATTCTATACCATATTTCCCAACATATTGATCACATATTGGCCTTGCTGCACTTTTTATTGTGTTGCATATTGCCTGTGATAAACGAAAGATAACAATTTAGGCTGATTATGTTTCTAGCCAAACGTTATATATCACAGAAATGATGAAACGGTAAATAATACACTAAAGCATGTAGTTAAAAGAACCTTATCCAGGAAAGGCCACATATCACAAATAAACTTGTTCATCCAGTCAACCTGCAAAATAATGAAATGTCACGAATTACCCCCTTATAGTACTCATCTTTTAGCACTCTTGACAACAAAACAGAGGTTGGTGTACGGCACATATAATCCCGAAACAATAAAGGATAAATAATTGGAACAATGGTGTACCAAGTACCAACCCGTTCATAGTCTGGACTTTTCACCCATAACGGAATATCTGGTATTACTGTCTGCAATGTTTCAGAATCTAAATCTTGTAGAGGTCTAATGACAGGATCCTGCAAAGTCAGTCATGAACAGTCAGATTGAACATAATGCTGATTTCACCTCGGATAGTCTGTCCATAGAGAAAACTGCCGGTACTGAAGTATAAGAAAAATGTCGACCTCACCTTGTTTGTAGTGAAACTGACCCATATACCGTTTTGGTGTAAAAACTTACAATTTCCTTTCAACAAAACTAGCACAATTGCACCGGAAACGTATTTAATTATCTTTACTTTTTTACCTATATACGCGATATTAGATCAGTACAGGAAATAAAAGTTCAAATCGCGAGCCAGCCTGCAAGTCGTTCTACTGACCCATCTATTTAGGCACATTTATTATGATTTATCGAATGTGATCTGTTTAATTATCTTTATTATTTTACCTATACGCGTGATATTAGATCAGTACTAATTGTGCGGAAAACATCTTTAATCATGTCTATATTTTTACATATATGTATGATATTATATCAGTACTAATTGCGCATCAAATGTTTTTAATTATCTTTATTTTTTACCCGTACAAATGATAGATCAGTACGGCAAATAAAAGTTCAAATCGTGAGTCGACCTGTACTAAGCTGTCTATTTCGGTACAATTATGATGATCTATCGGCTGTGATTTGTTTAATTATCTTTATTGTTTTACCTGTACGCGTGATATTAGATCAATACTAATTGCGTGGAAAATGTTTTTAATTATCCTTTTTTACCTGTAGGCATGGTATTAGATCAGTACTAATTGCCAGAAAACGTTTTTAATTATCTTTATTTTTTTACCTGTACGCGTGATATTAGATCAGTATGGGAAATAAAATTTCAAATCGTGAGCCACCCTGATATTAGATCAATACATGAAATAAAAGTTCAAATTGCGAGCCAACCTGCTAGTTGTTGTACTGAGTCGTCTATTTAGGTACAGTTGTGATGATCTATCGGATGTGATCTGTTTAGGTACAGTTATGAAGATTTATCGGTTGTGTTTTATTTAAATACAGTTATAAAGATCTATCGGCTGTGTTCTGTTTAGGTGCAATTGTGAAGATCTATCGGCTATGATCTGTTTAGGTGCAGTTGTGAAGATCTATTGCCTGTGATTCATTTAGGTGCAGTTTTGAAGATCTTCGGATGTGACGTGTTTAAGTACAGCTATGAAGATCTATTGGCTATGATCTTCTACTAATAAAAGGTACACCAGATTAACGGTCAGATATTTTGCTTTTTAAAGAAATTTTTAGCCTTTCTCTATTTTCTATTATATTATACCTTTAGTATATAATAGATAGATTGCTAATAACTTTGAAATCTAACCAAGCATACAATTTACTTTGGTCCGAAACTACCATGCGAAACAGTTAATTTTTACACGTTAACCACGCCACTCACAAGCACAAACCTTGACTTTTGGAAATAGGCTGGCAAATGGAAGATATTTCTTTGACACGAAGGTAAATTTCTTTGACATACAAGATATTATCATATTTTTTAGTTAGTTTGAAATTAGATAAATGACAATATTAAGCTACCCGTCTAGTTACAATTAAGCGGACTGTTATTTTATGCATGTATAAAATGTAGTTGTCTCAAGAATTTGTAAATTTAGCGTGCTATTTAATGTACACTAAAACTCGTCTCCCTGCACTTAGACATAGTACGAGATGGAGTTTCGCAATAGATTTTGGAGCTAAAAAGAGCAAAATGAGCCATCCGAGTAGTTGAAGAAATTGAAAATCAACTCGAGACCTACACACGAAGGTAAATTTCTTTGACATGCAAGATGTTATCATATTTTTTAGTTAGTCCGAAGTTAGATAAATGAGAATGTTAAGCGAAGACTTCAGTTATAATTAAACTTACTCTTATTTCATGCATGCATAAAATGCAGTTATCTCGAGAAACTAGCATAATGTGTAGACTAATTGTGACAAAAAATGAGTACGTGAAATAAAAAATTGTTAGCCACGGCTGAGGAGGTTACAGCTAGTTAAATTAGTTTATGCTGGTAAAATGAGAAGATGTGAGAAACTAATATTAAATATGCACTACTTTGGGTAGAGTTCAATTGAGAAAAAAATTGTTTACACATTATTCAAATGTTGGTTTGGTATGTACGTACGTACAATGAATGAACTGTTAGTGTTCTACGGGCCGAATATAATACGCGACGGGCCCTGCGGGGTCGACTTGTTCCAATGCGAGTACAAGGTTGCACATATAGATGGTTTGGAAGATATTAATTTGTTGGACCTGAGGAGGTGCATACGCCGCGAGTTTGATCGGGACATAGCTCGCAAAAAAACTAGTCATCGAAGCAGTCACATGTAGCAGTCGGGAAGGCGGGTCATCAGTCCCCTTATGGCAGCTACACAAGGTGACTGGCAATGTATCATGGGATGGGTACATGCGCCTTGTGAGCACTCCTGGGGCCTACATATATGGGCGACCCATGGTGTACGTACAGTTTGTTGACAGCATGCGCTTGTTGACTGGCGACGAAGGTACCAGTGGAGTTGGTGAGTTACAGGTTGTTGCGATAAAAGGAGGTGTTGGGGAAGACGATGTATCGTTAGAGGTCAATCTCACGCATCGTGAAGACCAGTTCGTCAGTAATGAAGATGCTGGTCCCTTCTGGTCTGCTCGTGTCGACTGCTTCGAACTGATACCAACCATGCCGAACGAGTTGGACTCTCCTGAAAACGGTAGCGACGAGGAGTCGGATGGTACCGACGAGGATGGGGGTGATGCGGTAGGACGTGGTCTACCTGCAATAGCTGTTGGCGAAGAAATGGATGAATTGACAGTGCAGAGGCTTGTGATATCAGAAGATGTGAACTCATGGTGGGGTTTCGAAGAGAACACTCTGATGATAGGTCAGCACTTTCCAACCAAGCATGCTGCATACATGACAATTACAAAGTATGCCATCTCCATAAGTCGTGAGTACCGGGTCAAAAGGTCGAATCCTACATGTTTGAAACTTGTATGCACACATCCAAACTATCCTGAAAGGGTGCGTGCAAACCAAGCCAAGGGGATTTACACGGATTTTGAGATAACTGTGTTGGTGCACCACACGTGCGAGCTATCTGAGCCGTTGGCTACACGCCGCAATGTGAGTGCTGCATATGTGGCTGAGAAAGTGCACCACCTTGTATCCAAAGACATCTCCGTTGGGCCAAAGTCATTGATGTCCACCGTGGCTGATGAAGTTGGTTTTCCGGTCAGCTACAGTATGGTCAGACGTGCGAAGCAGAAAGTGATAGAGAGGATGTTTGGGACTTATGAGGAGGGATATAATTTCACCCCAAGAATGCTCCATCAGATAGCTGAAGCTAATCTGGGCACTTACTTAAACAAGTATGAAAGGCCACATCCCGATGGAGTACATGGCCACTTCATACTTGACCGTATATTCTGGACCTTCAGTCAAACTATACATGCATTCAAGTATTGCCATCCGATGCTTTCAATGGATGATACATTTTTGACATAGTACGTGATCGATTCACCATATGAGCCGCCGCAGGGTTCTCCGGGAGGAACATTTAGTCAGGTATGTCAAATTAAATTTATTGTTCTCAAAACAATAAACTTGTTTCTTAATTGACATACCCTTTATTCCGGTCATTTTTCAGACATTAGATGAAGTTGATTCACGATGGTGCTTTTATTTACCAAAATCCATTTATGCGATCTTCTCTTCAATACCAGTCCCTAGTTGGAGGAGGAGGAGGTTTCGAGTCTGGTTCGTCCCACCAACAGGGTCATGAGTGGGTCAAAGATTTATTTCGACATCCCTAGGAGATCGTTAACAGCCAAATTCGTAGTCAACCATACCCTACTCAGGACACTCAGGAGGATCAGGAAACTTATGAGACTCCCTAGTACAGTCTCCGAACAAACCCAAGACCAAGCGAGTATTTTACTTTCCCCTCAGGTCACATTCCACCGAGGCATAAGAGGGGAAGAGGCCGGTGATCGCAACTATTTTAGTTTCTTCAATTATTTTTACTATTGTACTTTGCCGTATGCACTACTCTATTTTCTTACTAATTTCACGGTGTAATGAGCTATATATACATAGAGTTTGCAGGTGAAAGCCTAGATAAAAGATGAAAGTAGCACTATCGTACGGTCCAGAGAGAAAGCTCAAATATAAAGAGAGAAGAGAATCTCGAGAAAAAGAAATGCAACTAAAAATTGACCGTGCTCTGTCCCGTCCGGTCTGGGCGCATGCGGCCGATCGCTCCCGAGACGGGAATATTCCCGCGCAGATAAAACGCGCCGAGAAAGCAAAGAAAAAGCGAAGAAAATGAAGAAAAAGCAAAGAAAACACGGGCCTTACGCGTGACTTGGGCCGCGTCACGGGCCGTGGCCGCAAGCTCCAGGCCGTGTTGCGGGCGGTGGCCGCGAGCCCGGTCGTCGCGGGCCAGGCGCGTGAGACATTCCTCGTGGGCCCCGGGCGCGATCCGCCTCGCCTCGCGGGCCAACAGCGCGGCCTGGAGAGAGCTCGCAGGTGGGGGCCGCAGAGGGCCGCGGGGACCGCGACGCCGTGCCGTCGCAGGTCTAGCGCGCGAATTTTTTTCGTCGCGGTTCTCGGGCGCGATTTAGTCACGTGTCGGCCTCCCGTAGCGTCGCGGGGACAAATCCGCCGTTGCCCCCGGCCGGGGGCTATTCCCGGCATTGCCACTCGGTCGGGGGCCAATCCTGCCTTTTTCCCTGCATTCATCTATGTTTAATATTTGTATCTCTAATATCCTTAATTTTAAGAGCATAAGCCTTCTCTTACCTTCTCTTAGCTAAAGGAAGTCAAGTTTATATCTCTTCGCACTCTTTCTCCAGGTCAATACAAATTCTATGTGGTATGATTAAGGGAAGGCTGATATCACCATGGCTGCAAAAAAAGGGTTGAAACCGGATGGTTGGATTGAGTTTCCATGCATGGATGCATGCAGTGAAAATTAACGCTACTGGGCATGCTTTCCCGGTTTGACCAAACCAGCAAAACCGGCAATGAACACCCCTAGCTAGGTGAGGCCTAAACCGTAGATTTTGACATAGTCTAGGATCTAATCAACCCTGGAACTTCACCACTAAAATCTCTTAAGACCACAAGTTCGTTAAATGGTCAGTCAGGGCCTCTAGAGTCCAATACTGTGCAGATATTTCATTTACTAATAATCTCATGCAAAAGCATAAGGTGTTGGACACAATATATCATTTCCACTCCAAGGAGTCAATACAACCCACTCAGGCAAATTGGGATTGTAGTCGGCTGTCGCAAACTTCTAAACTTATAATAATAAGAGAAAATGAGTTATTATTAGTCTCTAGTTTCAAAAAAAAACGAGTTATGATTAGTCTCTACGTCTAAAAATTAGCAAAATATCAATCTCTATGCAAGTATGCAAATTCGTCATGTTATTGCCCGTTATAACTACCACCTAAAAGGGCCAGAAACAGTTTGTATAGACAAAGAAAGGTGATATAGGTCACTAGTCGCCTCAAAAGGAGTAACTAAGATGCCAAGTTATGGGGACTCTGGAGAACCAAGTTGTGAAGTTGATATACCGCTCCATTGGTGGCAAAGCGAAATACTCCGTGGTGGTTATGGATCTTATGACCTTCGGTAACACAATGTCACTGTAGAACTGGTTGTTATGACTTTTTCTTTACTTCGCATCGTAGAGTTGATTCTTTCTTTTTCTTATGAACAAAAAAGGTACAACAAAGTACGCTAGGTATCTCTGGCAAATTCCAAGTTGGATTTGTCTCAACAAAAAAGGTACAACAAAGTACGCTAGGTATCTCTGGCAAATTCCAAGTTGGATTTTTCCTCACATTCAACCATGTCCTTCTCATTCCTACGGGCTAAGCCACTCCTACTTTGGTTCAAACCACATGCCCACAAAAGTAAAATATTGTAACAATCATATCAGGCAAATAAAAAAAGGTACGTGATATTATTTATCAATCTGCACCGATCCCACTTCGGATTGGTAATCACATTAAAAACAAACTCATAGGAGATTTCGCCTCGACATGCATGGACTAGGCATGTTTGTCCTCAAATCTCCACCACGTTGCCGTTCCTCTACCGGAACTCAACCGCGGCTTAGTTTCCCGAAACATCAAGCACAACAATTCCATCATACAAAGGGCCCTATCTACCTGGCAAATACAATCGATTCGGTTAAAAAAAGATACAATGGATTCGTCGGAATGATCAGTAGGGAAGCATGCACAGCCAAGGGAATAAGGCAAACCGGAATCAGATACGCAAGGAAGTTATTCATAGCTGGAAATGTGGTGGTGTTCCAGATAGTCAGCCAACACCTTGATATTTTCTAGTAGTACGGTCAACGACGAGTAGTTCTTTTTGTAATTTATAAGAAGAAAGATCACATCTTAATTATCTCTAAAAGACTCACTTTGTAACGTACTTTTTCTCTCTACTAAATGAATGACAGAGCTCTGTCGAGTTCTTAAAAAAAAGCTAGAAAATTCATATCAACTAAAAAGAGACGTGCCTAGTCGCTAACAGCCAGAGCAAGAAAACAGCTCGGGTAAGGCCAGCCCTATGCTCGGCTTGCACGGCCTGGAGGCCCGCACAGCACGGCACGGCAACTGTGCGGGCAGGGCTGGCATGGCATGAAGGCCAGGCTGAGCCGTGCCGACGATTTGTGCCTCATGGATACGGCCCGGCACGCTGCGACGACACGGCGGGTAAGGCGGGCTGTTTCATGCCGGCACGGCACGGCCCGAGTCGCGGCCTTAGGTAAGGCATGGACTTTTGAGCACGGCACGGCGCACGGTTGAACTCATCTCCCCGCCTTCCCCCCTCCAGAAGACAGCAGTTCAACTAGAAATCAAACCATCCCGATCAAATCATCGGCGCCCATGGGGAGTTGGTTGCGCATGCCTCCATCGAACGCCATCCCTGCTCTGCTCTGCTCTTGCTGTGCGTGCGTCAATCCGACGCGGCACGTACTGAATGCAAACCATACGCGTCGGCGCACGAATTTCTCGCGGGAATCGCATCGAACTAATCAGACCGCGACACGATTAGAACACGACGATCGATCGATCGATCAGAGCTTGTTATCGAAAAGTTCGATCAGAGCTTATTAATCCAGCAATGGAACGGAAGCACGTACGGAGATTAACCAACTGCGTGGCGCGCGCGGGAGAGAAGGATGAGATGGGTGCGATCACCTGGAGACTGCGAGGCGCGATGAAGCAGAGGTAGACGAGGTAGGCGGCGGCGAGCCCGATGGCGACGCCGAGGCCGAAGCCGAGGAGGCCGCCCGCGAGCCCCATCCTCCACGCAGCCGCGAATGCAGCAGCCGCATGGGAGATCAGACCGGTCACGAGCCACGATCGAGGCGCCTCGCCGCCAGCCCCGGGCCCCACGCCGCGCGTGGAGAAATGGATGCGAGAGTTGGCGCCTCACGGCCCCCGCCGCCGCCACGGCCCGCTCTTCGGAGACGTCGAGCGGTGACAAGAGCCAAGCGAGACGAGACGAGAGACAGCAAGCTAGCGACAAGCGGAGCGAGCTTTGTTTAACGGGAGCGGGGCGGAGAACGCGGGGGAGAGACTGCTGGTGCGGCGTGGATTTTATATGGGGGTTGGGGGCGCGCGCCGGCCGGCCCGTGCCGCCGGTGGGAGAAAACCGCCAAGAACCTTGCGATTTCGCCGCTCACGCGGGCTCCGAGCGTGCCCTGGCGGCAGGGCTGGGGGCGCGCGCGGGAATATTTGGATGTTTTGGCCTCTTCTCGAGCTCTGTTAACAAATCTGAGGGTGTTTGGTTGGGCTGTGGCTGTTGGAAAAGTGGTTGTTGGCTGGCTATTTGAAAAAACGATTGTGGTTGTTGACACGTGAGTCTGTGGTTGTACGTATTTGGTTGGGCTGTAGCTATTGGCTGTTGTATGAGGAAATATCTGAAATGTCCATAGAATGCTGAGAGTATGTATATAAACTGATTTGAGTGTATTTTTACTCTGTTTGATGCTTAATTACCCTGAAATGAGTGTATTTGTGCTGACAGAACATATTCGATATGTTTTCAACTTAAATTAATACGAAATAAATTAATACAAAAACGATCGTTTTTAACAAAATTAAAATTCAAATCGCATTATGTATTTTCGCTTCGTTTCATTCTATCTCATCTCTCTCTCTATCTCAAATCTCAGACTACACTGCCTACCAAACGAAATACCAGTACAGGGATCATTAAAGAAATATCGAATTCCTGTAATTCCTCTTAAGCAATTAGGTAGCGATCACGGTCAAGTCTCTCGACTCAACTGCATCATCTGAACGATACATGCGTATCATCAAATGCCAATCAGCTGGCGATACCCTTCATCTCCAGCCTGCGACGATTTTCTGCAAAATTCAGGGGACGGAATCAGGTCAAAGATGAACGACAATTGCATTTCTTTCTGGAGGGCAAGTAGTCAAGATAAAGATTAATTGTATTTAAGAACGAGAACCAGGTGCAGAAGCTATTACACCTGCACCAAATCAATGACAATGAACGTTTTATTGACAATGAACGCAATCAAGAAGCATTGACAAGTCCACCAGAAAATAGAATTATGGGATTGCATGGTATCCCAAGAAGCTACACACTATATTGGACTTCCATTTTCCAACCACAAAACTTATGAATAAGACATACGTGCAACTGGTAGGTAGCTAATTGATAAAAAATAATGCGAGACTGGCAGACTTGAATCAACATGCGAACAGCAGGAGGATGCCTGACAACTACAAATGTTCCCAAAACCTAATACTGCTACATATGTATGTTTCATTCTGGAAAACAATTTAGCTCATGCAAAATTATCTGATACTAATGTTTCTGCATCCAATCAAATACAATTAAAATGACCTGAGAAACTACATGTCTGGTATCAGGAGGCACCTAAAACTATTGCTCTGCGTGCTTCAGCAGCAGTCAATAGGACAACGCAGCGTCGTTATTTTAACCGAACGGATTGGATTATATGTTGGGAAGAATAGCTTAAAGTTTTATACATAAGCTAGAATTCAATGTGCAGTTCACATTGTCATGACCAATCAATCAAACATGCATATGCCATAACTGAATTGCATCCAATTTGTGTTCAGCATCCAATTTCCAATTCCAATTTGTGTTGACCATCCAATTCACAGAAGAGAGGAAGGTCACCTAGGCTGGCGACCTGGGCAGGACGGAGCTGCTCTCGGACGAACTCGTGGGGTGGCCGGCGACCTGGGCAGGAGGGAGCACGTCTGGGAGGAAGGCCGGCAGAGGACCTGTGGTAGCGTGGGGAGGCCGGCCACTTGTAGGCTCGGGGTGGTCCACGACGAAGGGACGGATCCGGGAGGCCGCCGGCGAGCCGCCCTCCCTACCATCGGTTTGAGTATGGATCTGGCGCGGTGGGAGGCCTCAGGGACGGATCCGGGAGGCCGGCGGTGAGCTTCCCTTTCCTACCGGCGAGGGAGGCCCTGTTAGCTGGGCTATCGAGGTGCCCGTCGGTGCAGGGGCGCGGCGGGTGGAGGTGTGCTGCGGGTGGAGGGGAGCTGCGGTGGAGCCGCGCCGCGGTGGTGGGTGGAGCCTCGCAGGGGTGGTGGGTGGCGGGTGGAGGGGCGCAGCGGTGGATGGCGCGCCGCGGTGCTAGCGGGCCCTCGCAGTGGTGGTGGGCAGCGGGTGGAGGTGGTCGTCCGTGGAGGGGCGCGACGTTCGTGGGCGGCGGAACGCAGCTGTGGTGGGCGGCGGGTGGACGCGCGCCGTGGTTGTCGGCGGCGGTGGACGCGTGCGGCGGTGGTGGGCGGCGCTACAGGCACGCGGAGCTCGTAGGCAGAGCCGCGCAGCGGTGGTGGCCGGCGACTGGACGCGCTTAGGGGTGGAGGCGCCAGGGAGAAGGGGATCCGGGTGGGGAGTCGCTGTTGAGAAGAAAGGGGATCTCGGGAGGAGAAAGGGCAATTTGCTGTAAATTGTTTTAAATCAAGGGGCAACTCGGTACACCATAAGTCACCACTGCGGGAAGCTAGGTTCTCTCAGCTTTTCAGTGTAGCTCGGTTTACACGGGAAAGCTACAATGGCTGTTGCTAGAAAGTTGGCCTAAAAGCTTGGTGTTTGGTTAGGCTTGAGCTTTTTTCAATGAAAAACTCTCTAGAAGCCTAACCAAACACCCCCCTAGTCTTCTCCCATTCTCAAGGTCAATTTTCGGGGGACGTCACACCATTATGATGATGAATTGGGCACGTCGCACCATTGGCTGGCACGATATGTCGATACTGTTCAGCAAACAGTGCCGGTGGCTCTGGTCGGAAGGCGAAAGTCCGATGAAGATATATAATACTCTCTTCGTCTTAAAATATAAAATATATTTTCTTGTCTTAATCAAAATATTCTAGAACGGAGGGAGTAAATCGAAGGGTAGCGCAATCACACGTACCGTTCCGGTGCAATATGTTCGTTGCAAGTTGCGATCCATCTTGGAATCGGAATCTATCGAGTAGTGTCCGTACCCGTGTTGTTTAGCATGCACGCGTGGTGCATCTACAATTCTACAGCAAACGACCGACGAGCTGGCTCTAGCGCGCTGAGAACTTGCGAATCAGATTGACCAGCAGAACGTACGCACGCGATCGATGGAACCAGCGAGCGAGATCAAAGGTCTCCATCGCCGGCAGCCGTGTCGTGCTGCCGCCGGACGTGGTGGAGGAGATCCTGCTGCGCGTCCGGGCCAGGCCGCTCCGCTGCTTCCGCGCCGTCTACCGGTCGTGGCGCTCCATCCTCTCCGACCCGGCGTTCATCAAGGCGCACGCCGCACTGCGGCGGGCCTCATCCTCGCCCTCGCCGGGGCTGCAGGTGACCGCATCAACATGGTGCACTTGTCCGGCAACATCGTCGCACAGGTACACGTCACGGTGGCCGAGGAGGAAGGCATGAAGCCACAGACACAGTACCCCGGCCCGTTCTACCTTCTCCGGGCAACAACCGCATCCGTGTGGTTGACTCGGACACCGGCACCATTGTCTCCACCTTGCCGTCCGACGATCTCGATGAAACGGTGTGGGGGCGGACGAACTAGTACAACTACGGAGCCTGCTACGCGCTCGGGCGGGACGCCTCCACTAGGCAACGCAAAGTGCTCCGCGTCGTTACCCGCGTCGGCCCCATGCGCCTCGAGCAGCTGAGCCACGTGCTCACCCTCGGCGACGGCGACGACGAACGGCGGTGTTGGAGGTGAAGGGCGAGCCCCCCAATCTGCATCATCTCCAACATTATCACAGCGTTATCATCCAGGGGTTCGTCTACTTGCTGGCGGACGGAATGTTCCCCACCTTTGACATCTCCCCTCCCCACGTCGTCAGTATAGACATGATGAACTCCGTCGAGGCGGAGGAGCGGAGGCCGGCAATGCTCCGAGGGACCCCGTCGATCAACACCGGCACCGGCACGTGCCGGCTCAAGATAGTGAAGCTAAACCGCAGCTTAGCTATGGTTCATTACGATTCTGATCACCCCGCCGTGGACTTGTGGCTCGCGGGAGACCTGGAGAAGGGTCTTTGGGTCAAGAAACATCGTTTACCACGAGAACTGTTAATGCCCCCAGATGTCTTTGCATGGAGACGTCGAGCTCTTCACGGCGTTGGACGACGGCAGGATTGTCTTTTCCTAGAGCCACACTGGCGGACATGGATTTATGATCCGAGAACCAAGGCTTGTATAGATGTGCCGCAGATTGGAGTTCTTAGTGTTGTTGGTGTGTATAGAGGAAGCCTGCTATGCTCGGAGAGTGAGCGAGCGACGGGGTGTTGGACGACCCTGTTGCATCATTTTTCAGTCTGCCTGTATTGTTGTACATTATTTTGTATTACCAAGTCGTACGTGCAACGTAAGACTGATAAATTAGCAGGAAAATTACATATATATGGAATATAAGATGCAAGTTTGTTAATAGTTTTATTGAATCCATCAGAAGGCAAATTATAGTTACAGTGCTCCAAAATTATGTAGTATAATACTAAAAAAGTAAACTTAGGTACTATACTAATACAAAAAACATGAGTTAGGGGAATACTTTCAATTTGAGTTGTCCGAGGTCTTAAACTCATTTCATAATTCTCCATCCCATAGTCGTGAACAAAAATTAGATCTTACCCTTAATCACTCGTATACTTACTGCTCCTAATTATTTCCCGGATTCAAATTGAATACTTGAGAATTATTGTTTTTCATGCTTTTAAGATTTGTTTGTAACATGCTATTTCTTTATAAATAAAAAAATTAACGCCTACATGTGACAGAGTGGCACGACAGAAGCATTGCAGCGGTCCATATGATACAAACATAATTTACAAACTCGAATTACAACATAAGACCTACAATACATTTCCAAAAGTACGGGGAATTTAAAACCGTTATTGTTTGGTTACAGCAAAAGTCTTATCTACACCTAACAACTCTTACGACCTATTACACTACTCGGCGTTGTCCTCGTCGCGGAACTCGACGTAGTAGTCGACGCCTTCGTCCTCCGTTGTCGTTGGCTGATCTTCGGGAACTTCGTCGTTGATCTCGACGTAGACCACTTCTTCCTCCGTCGTTGGCTCACAACCTACTCAAAGGAATTAGATAGAGGGATGAGTACAAAAGGTACTCAACAAGTCCAGGAATAGCAAAGAGGTGTTTGATGCACTAGCTACTGAGAACGACAACGTTCTCTCAAAAGCAATGCAGGTGGAGAGGGTAAGAGAGTCAAGTTTTAATTAAAGAGACTAATGATCTCATGTCTCACAAGCTGCTAGGATTCCCGATGAATCCCTTTCTTGCCGGGTTCGCAGTTCCAACCGGGAACACGGAGTGACAATGCCACGATTCTATACACTCTGCAGAGGTGCACAACTGTACCCACAAACGATCATAGTCATGGAGTTTATGTCGTCACATGCACTACCAGACCGTCAAATCACAGAGCCGTTTCACCGCCCGCTCGGTTATACCCCGCGTCGTAGTCCCGCCCAAACTGGCTGAGGACTACCGGTCTCCAATCATAATTCTGATGTAAGTAGCGCGACGGCCCAATTACATCCTCAAGTAGTAAGCTGCTCGCGGCCATACTACCTTCCCGGTACCGATCCCAATACCGAGGCCTTGCGTTCCCAGGGGGGTATAGACCTAGGGTAAAGGGTACTTTAGCTCAGCCCCGCCCATACAGGGTATGTGGTATGCGCGATCACTACGGCCCTTAAGCACAATCGATCATTGGTTGCATTAACCTTATATGAGACTTTCCCATGTGATGAAATCCACCTTCCCAACTGTGCCAAACTGCACCTCATACCAGGATTTCACCACCCGCCATGCGATCACCCAAGAACCGGCGATCAAAACAGAACAATAGTTGATTCATCTTTAGAAAATATGTTTTCAGTGCATGTTATAGACAAGAGGGAAATCGAAGAACAGTTTCAACGAACATGAACAAGAACTGGACTTGCCTGGTAACGGATAGGTAGTGGAGTTCGACGGTCCTGCTCGCTGAACTCCGGCTTCTAGCAAAAGATAACAAAGTCCGATAAGGACTTATTCAAGAAATTCCAATATGAATGCAACTACTATTGCATGCATGAGATGATATGTTTATCAACATATTCTAATGGGATTTAGACATAATTCATTCAACACTCTTTAGAAGATTTAGAATTAACTAGAGAAATAACCAAGTTCTAATTATGTTAAAGTTTATATTGATTTTAATTGAATTAGATTAACTCCATTATTTATGTCAATTCATTAAAGAACTACATTAGGTTAAAGCTCTCTTTTCCAAGGAAATATAAACTTAATTTAGCTACACTAATTTATAACTTTATTCAAGTTCAATTTCTTTTTAAGAAGTGAATGTTTCAACTTAGAGAATTCTCAATTTCCATTTACTCCCTATTTTCAAAAGAAAAGAAATAACTTAGCTTGAGCAGTTGTTTTAAAGTGTATATATATACTTTTCTTTTAGTCTTTATATCATTTTAATTCTTCTTATAATTTAGATACTCTAATATTTCAATCTTGCTCTTAGTTCTACACACCTATATACATATTCTTAATATGACCTTCTTTTTCCTTTAAGATCCTTACACCAAAAGCTACTTTCTATTTCATCCTTTCTCTCTTCATAAAACCTCCCCCTTTTTCCTTTCTATATCTCTCGTCTCTCTTCTCTATTTTTCTTCCCTAAACTCTCCTCCAACTGATCCCCATTTGGCCAACCTGATGCCCTTTCATTTCCCTCACCGTGCACACCTGCATAGGGAGAAATTCCCCAATCCTCACTCCTTTTCTCTCTTTCTCTCAACCGCCGCCGACTGCTCCCTTTGGCGCCGCCGGCTTCCCGGCCTCCCTTGGCTCCGCCTCTTCCCTCACAGACGCCGCCACCTCGGGTCGCACGAGCCTAGGGCTCGTCGGCCTCGGGTGCCGCCCCGGTCGCTTCCCTCGGTGCCCGTCGTCTCAATGCTCTGCCCCGAGCCCAGCCTGGCACCGCCGCTGCCGCCTTGGTCACCTCGCTGCGCGCCTCGGCCGCCGCCCGGGTTGGCCGTGGCCGGCGTCGCAGCTCCGCCCCGGAGCTCCGTCGGCCCGCCTCCTGCTGGTGGCGCGCCGCAGTGCTCGGCCGTTAGCCTCCGTTAACCGGTAAGCCCTTCTTCCCCTAATCCTCTTTCTCCTCCCAGGTTTCCCCTAATTTCGTTCTAGGGTTCATACCCAAAATAGTTCCCCAATTTCTAGAGTTCTTCACTTGTTAGCTTAATTGTACTCAAATTCCCTAATCTAGGGTTCTTCCCTGATTGATTAACCAATTAGAACTATGAGGTTGATTCTGTAACTGCTCTGTTTGGAACAGAGATGTGTTGGTTCTTCAGGTTTTAGCAAGGACAGACACTAACTTAATCTTGATTTCACTTGAGTGGTAAAACTATACGTATCTATGCTTGCTTGCTTGCTCGGATTGCCAAGAATTACTACTACCTTAGTTTGTCCTTTTTATGCTTCCTCATGTGTACGTGCATATCAGTTTATTTGACTGAAAGAACATATAGACTACACTTGTTCTTGCTTATTTTCTGATAAGGACAGATTGCTATTCTTGAAAGGTTATTCCTGAAACTGATAAGAACGGATTTGCTACACACGTTGCCTACTCGAACACCCTATGATGAATCTATAACCTGAGAATTTGTCTGAGATATTCCTTAAGTGCCAATAGGTAAGAACAGATTCTACAGATGTCTCTTTCAATTCTGTGATGCAATAATGGTTCTGAGGGTTCTATTACTTGCTAAAACACTAAGGATGCATATGCAGGGTTGTATGCTATCAATGGTCATTACCTTGTTTTGGTTGGGACAAGCTAAGATTCGGCTAAGCTGTTGATCCTGCCTCTTTTTCCTACTGGTGGTTGGCTATCTTCCTGCTCCTTCCCTCCTGCTCGTGGTGATCCTCCTCTTGAGACTCCCTTCTTTTCTATTTGGTGGTCTTAGCCTCTTGGAGCTTGACTCCCTTGCTCTTGCTGGTAGCCTCTATCCTTGCTGTACTGGTTATGCTTTGGCCTCTTTGAGCTTGGCTCTAGGTTGCTCTAATGGCTGACTACTAGTGATACTGAATGCTGGTTCTGGTTGAGTTCTAATGCTGCTACGATGGCACTAGCTCTGTTCGGTTGCCTCTCAGTATTTCTACTGGGTTCCTGAACTCTCTATGATGATTACCTCCGGCCACCTCATGCTTGCTCATTTTTGTTACGTGGGTTGCCTCACTTGATATTTAGTTGCCTTCTAGGCTAAGCTATTCACTTGAGATAGATTTTGTTGGCTGCTTGAGATCCATTCGATGGCTGCTTGCCTTGTTCACATTGTTGCCTCGGTTCACATTGCATGGAATGATTGCTAGATGTATTGTTTGATGGATTGTTGCCTCATATTCTAATAGTATTGACCTTGGTCAATTCATGTGGGCTAAATGATGAATATAAGTGGTTGCCTTATCCATTTCATTTGATTTCTAAAATCATTTTTTTTTCAAAATAAAACTCATGGAGGCAATATATTGTAGGAAAATAAAAGGTATTTTTATCCTCTCACCCCTCTTATCTCTAATATAAAATACTAGGGTTTGTCCGATGAGGGTCTTAGCCACGTGGCCCTCGGACATTTTCGAAAACAAAAATGTTTTATAAAACTATTTTCGAAACTAAAATCTACTCTAGGTCATCGACACTATTTTGCCCCCGCAGCTACCCCTGCGGACGTCGGCGGAACTGTGCCGATAAGACCACAGATATTTAAAAATATAGGATTAGAAACTTTTTGCCTCCTACAGCAACGGCACGATTCCCAACGGTCTCGAGTGCCCATACTCGCTGACCCGGGATGACCGCCTACATTCCCGAAGGCTCTCCCCCCTTCGGCTCTCAACGCTTCACCACAACTCACGACTTGAAGGTTTCGAAGACTTGAAGATTCAAGACTTAGGGTTTAGATATTTGTATAGATAGGACATTGATCATGTACTTTTCCATTTCTTCTTTATTTCTTTGTAACAATGTTGTATCACGACACTTGTATCATGTATTTAAATTAATAAAGTTTTAATTTCGATTGTATTTATTTCTAAAGCATATGAATACCAAATGCCATGTATGCGATGAATGCGAATGCACAACACTTTTCCTCCCCCTCTCGACTAACTCTCGACGTAGCTTGTTAGGTTCGGATCAACTCAGCAGCGCGAGTTGCTCCACAACTTCCTCCTCACGCCTCTCTCGACTAATGTTAGAATTAGGGTTCTCACATCCTACCCCCCTTAAAAGAATTTCGTCCTCGAAATTAAAGATGAGGTACCTGAATAAGGATGGGTAGTCTCTACGCAGATCTTCCTCTTTCTCCCACGTCGCTTCTCGGACGGGATGGTTCTTCCACTGCACCTTGCAATACTTGATCGCTCGGTTTCTCAACTGCTTCCATTCTTCGGCAAGAATTTTGATTGGCTTCTCAACGTACGACAAGTCATCTTGCAATTCCATTTCCGACTGTTCCACTCTATCGGTTGGTTCTTTCAAACATTTTCGGAGTTGTGAGATGTGGAATACATCATGTACCTTCGATAACGAGGCCGGTAGTTTCAACTGATAGGCCACTTCTCCCTTCCGGTCAAGAATTTGGAATGGTCCGATATATCTGGGACTCAACTTCCCTTTCATACCGAATCTCTTCACCCCTTTAGTAGGACTCACTTTCAGATAAACTAAGTCTCCTACCTCAAATGTTACCTGCCGTCTCTTTTTATCCGCATAACTCTTTTGACGACTCTGAGCTGTTTTCAACCGCTCTCGGATGATTGCTATTGCATCCTGTTTCTCTTTGATAAGATCCGGTCCAATGAGATTCTTCTCTCCGGTCTCATACCAACATATCGGTGATCGACACTTTCGACCATATAGGGCTTCAAATGGAGCCATCTGTATACTGCTCTGGTAACTATTGTTGTATGCGAACTCCGCCAAAGCGAGATGTTCGTCCCATGAACCTCCAAAATCAAATACACAGGCTCTCAACATATCTTCCAGAGTTTGGTTTGTTCTTTCCGTCTGTCCACCGGTCTGAGGATGATATGCTGTACTGAAATCGAGCTGAGTACCTAAAGCTTGCTGTAATTGCTGCCAAAATGCAGATGTGAATACCGATCCTCGGTCAGACACAATCCTTTTGGGAACTCCATGCTTACTAACGATCTCTTGAACATAGAGCTTGGCAAGTCTTTCACAGGAATAATTCTGATTGATGGCGATAAAATGTGCTGTCTTGGTTAACCGATCAATAATAACCCAGATAGCGTCTTTATGCCTTTGCGTCCTCGGTAATCCGGTAATAAAATCCATACCGATCTCCTCCCACTTCCACTGTGGTATCGGTAACGGCTGCATTAATCCTGCCGGATTCTGATGTTCTACCTTAATTCTTGAGCAAGTGTCACACTCTGACACGAACTTAGCAATCTCCTGCTTCATGTTGTTCCACCAAAATGTTCCCTTCAAATCCATGTACATCTTCGTACTTCCGGGATGAATACTGTAAGGAGTTTGGTGAGCTTCTTTCAAGATTATCCTCTTGATCTCCGGAATGTTAGGAACACATATCCGGTTCTTATACCATAGCGATCCATCTTCCGCTAAGGTAAATTCCGATGGTTGCTTTGCTTTGATCCTCTTCACCTCTTCTGCAATGAACTTATCTTCCAGTTGATGTGTCTTGATCTTATCCTGAAGATTCGGTTGAACCACTAAAGCTGCAACACTGACTTCATCTTTGTTGATTATAACCTCAACTCTATCTTTGTCCAAGTCCTGAAGAATATGCTTGGATATATCTTCGACCTTCTCCGGTTGAATTTCAGATTTCCGGCTCAGGGCATCTGCTACAACATTGGCTTTTCCTGGTGTATAGTTGATTTCCAAATCATAATCCTTAATCAGTTCAAGCCATCTTCGCTGCCTCATGTTCAATTCCTTCTGTGTGAAGAAGTACTTCAGGCTTTTATGGTCCGAGTACAGCTCGCACTTGGATCCATAGAGATAATGCCGCCATTGTTTTAGCGCGAACACCACTGCTGCCAACTCTAAATCATGTGTCGGATAGTTGACTTCATGCGGTCTGAGATGTCTTGAAGCATAAGCGATGACTTTCCGGTCTTGCATTAGCACACATCCTAACCCTGATTTGGACGCATCGCAGTAAACACTGAAATTCTTGCCACTTTCCGGTAAAGTTAACACTGGAGCGGTAGTGAGTTTCCGCTTCAGCTCCTGAAAACTGCTCTCACAAGCTTCGGTCCACTGAAATTTGGTATCTTTTCTCAACAACTTGGTCATAGGTCCAGAAATTTTGGAGAATCCTTCGATGAATCTCCTGTAATAGCCTGCTAATCCCAGAAAACTTCTGACTTCTGTGACCGATGTTGGAGATTTCCAATCTACAACCGCTTCAATCTTCTTTGGATCCACTGCTACTCCTTCTTTTGTGATGACATGACCTAGAAAAGAAACTTGATCTAGCCAAAATTCACACTTGCTGAACTTAGCATACAATTGATGCTCTCTCAAAGTCTGCAATACTATCCGAAGATGTTCTGCATGATCCTCTTTACTCCGAGAATAAATGAGAATATCGTCGATAAACACGATCACGAATTTATCGAGATACTTCATAAAGATCTTATTCATCAAGTTCATAAACACTGCTGGTGCATTTGTCAATTCAAATGGTACCACAAGGTATTCATGGTGTCCATAACGAGAGACAAATCCTGTCTTCGGGACATCCTCCGGCTTGATCTTGATTTGATGGTATCCCGATCGCAAATCTATCTTGGAGAAAACTCCAGCACCTTTAACTTGGTCAAACAAATCATCGATTCTTGGCAATGGATACTTGTTTTTGATGGTGACATTGTTCAGATTTCTGTAATCTACACACATCCGAATGCTGCCATCCTTCTTATCAACAAAAAGAACTGGTGCTCCCCAAGGTGATATACTCTCTCGGATAAATCCTTTCTCCGTTAACTCATCCAACTGTTTCTTTAACTCCACTAGCTCTACGGGTCCCATTCTATATGGCCTTTGAGCTATGGGTGATGTGCCTGGTATCAGATCAATAGTGAATTCTACCTCTCTATCTGGTGGCATACCGGGCAACTCATCTGGGAATACGTCAGGAAATTCCCTAATAACTGGTATTTGCTCGATACCTTTCTCTTCCAAAGTGTTCAACTGAAATTCCGGTTCAGTCTCTGGGTTCCTCTGACCTTGGAACACAACTTTTCCGCCTACCCAATGGTTAAGAACTACGGTCTTGCTAGCACAATCAATCTGAGCTTTATGACGTGCTAACCAATCCATGCCTAATATGACATCTAAGCCTTGGAGTGGTATGATCAAAAGGTGAGCAAAGAATGCATAGCCACTAATCTCTATGACTAGCCATTCTATCTTTTTATCCACTTTTATAGGTCCTCCAGGTGATTGCACCTGTAAATGCTTCTCTAAAGAACTAGCTTCCCATGGTATCCCCTTCATGAATTCCTCAGAGATGAATGAATGCGTTGCTCCAGAATCAAAAAGTATGATACCAATACGGGATGAGATAGGTAGTGTACCTATCACCACGTCGCTTGCTGTTCCGACCTCTTCAGCGGTCACATGGTTCACCCTTCCTTGAACCTTGCCTCTGCCACGGACTTGAGTACCTCGTCCGCCTCGAACTGCTGCTCCTGGAGCTGGTGCTACTGGTTTCGGTGCTTGGGGTCGTGGCTGTTGAACTTTTGGATTTGGGCAATCTTTGACTCTATGCCCCGGCTGACCACATTTGAAACAAGTCTCCCCCTTTGCGCATTGTGATGCGTAATGATTTCCACCACAGTTGTAGCACGTAACCGGTGGTTTCGGTGCTTCACTCGTTGATCCGAAAGGTGCTCTTCCGACTTGACCCCTCTGGACGTATACCACTCGACGAGGCTTGTTCTGCTGATACTGCTGTCGCCTCGGTTCAAACTTCCTCTTCCGGTCTTCTTGCACCTTGCGATAGTCATTCTCCAGCGTAATAGCACGATCCACCAGATCTTGAAATTCAGTTACACGGACAAGTCTCAACTGCATCAACAGGAACGGATGAAGTCCCTCCATGAACTTCTGCTGTCTCTTGCTCTCCGTGTCCACATCATCCGGTGCATAACGTGATAGTCGGTTGAACTCATGCACATATCGGGTAACGGTCATGTTACCTTGCTCCAAGTCCATGAATTCCTTCTTCTTCAGTGCCACTATACTGGATGGCACGTGAGCTTCACGAAACTTCGTCTTGAAGATATCCCATGTGATTACTCCTCCAGCTGGTTGAACTGCCTTGAGATTGACCCACCATGCCGCTGCAGGTCCAGTAAGCTGGTGTGTGGCATAGCGTACCTTCTCCTCGTCACTGCATCCAACCGTCTCCAACTTCCTCTCGGTGTCTAGCAACCAGTCTTCTGCATCCATTGGTTCAGCTGATGTGGCAAAGATCATAGGTCTAGTCTGCTGAAAGTCGCCCAAACTAACGCCTCCTCCTGCTGGAGCTTGAGTATCGCGGGCTCGTCCTTCCATCCGATTCAGCATCTCAGCGAAGAACTTGTTCTGATTCTCCTGAGCTTCACGCCGTTCTCGCCTTTCTTCATCTCTGGCCTTCCGATCCTCTTCCATCTGGCGCATATATTGCATGAAAGCTTCTTCGGTGCTATACCTCGGTGATGGTGGAGGTATACCGCTGCCTCCACTTCCACTAGCTGCATCGGCCTTCGCTTTCTGCTCGGCTTCCATCCTGGCCTTTTCTTCGGCTTCCATTCTGGCTTTCTCTTCGGCTTCCATTCTGGCTTTCTCTTCCGCTTCCTTCTGAGCTTGCTCATCCGCCAACCTTAGGGTTTCCTCACCTGGGCTCGCCATTCACCTACATTGTGATATGAAGCAAAGCTTAATAATATAATCTTCAACGACATATACTAAGCTTTTATCTTCATAATCACAGCTAAGCACTTATGCAAAGATTCGAGAAAAACCATAACTCCAAGAAGACACTCAATTTCATAAAATGTGATAACCTATGTGCTCTTATCTACTGTGTCCAAAACAAAGCAAAAACAAATATTTCATTATCGATATTTAGGGTTCTAACCTTATAACCTATTTCCTTACCCTTATACCCTTGTCATGTTTACTTCTTTTTCTTTTTGAAATTTCGAATCTCCTATAAGTTAAGAAGGTAAGTGAGTATATGATATGTTACTACCTTCTTCTCAAAACAATTAAATTAACCCACAACCTTAGGTATTTCTAGAGAGATTAATAGGAAAGTTGTTTGAAAATAATACATTTATCCTTGTTAAAAGGAAATTATAGATGAGATAGTCCTTATAGAGGTTCCAACTTCATTCCTAGGGTTCACAGGTCTCCTAACTAGACTTTTATGCCTAGAGGTCTCAACAATTGCTCTGATACCACCTGTGACAGAGTGGCACGACAGAAGCATTGCAGCGGTCCATATGATACAAACATAATTTACAAACTCGAATTACAACATAAGACCTACAATACATTTCCAAAAGTACGGGGAATTTAAAACCGTTATTGTTTGGTTACAGCAAAAGTCTTATCTACACCTAACAACTCTTACGACCTATTACACTACTCGGCGTTGTCCTCGTCGCGGAACTCGACGTAGTAGTCGACGCCTTCGTCCTCCGTTGTCGTTGGCTGATCTTCGGGAACTTCGTCGTTGATCTCGACGTAGACCACTTCTTCCTCCGTCGTTGGCTCACAACCTACTCAAAGGAATTAGATAGAGGGATGAGTACAAAAGGTACTCAACAAGTCCAGGAATAGCAAAGAGGTGTTTGATGCACTAGCTACTGAGAACGACAACGTTCTCTCAAAAGCAATGCAGGTGGAGAGGGTAAGAGAGTCAAGTTTTAATTAAAGAGACTAATGATCTCATGTCTCACAAGCTGCTAGGATTCCCGATGAATCCCTTTCTTGCCGGGTTCGCAGTTCCAACCGGGAACACGGAGTGACAATGCCACGATTCTATACACTCTGCAGAGGTGCACAACTGTACCCACAAACGATCATAGTCATGGAGTTTATGTCGTCACATGCACTACCAGACCGTCAAATCACAGAGCCGTTTCACCGCCCGCTCGGTTATACCCCGCGTCGTAGTCCCGCCCAAACTGGCTGAGGACTACCGGTCTCCAATCATAATTCTGATGTAAGTAGCGCGACGGCCCAATTACATCCTCAAGTAGTAAGCTGCTCGCGGCCATACTACCTTCCCGGTACCGATCCCAATACCGAGGCCTTGCGTTCCCAGGGGGGTATAGACCTAGGGTAAAGGGTACTTTAGCTCAGCCCCGCCCATACAGGGTATGTGGTATGCGCGATCACTACGGCCCTTAAGCACAATCGATCATTGGTTGCATTAACCTTATATGAGACTTTCCCATGTGATGAAATCCACCTTCCCAACTGTGCCAAACTGCACCTCATACCAGGATTTCACCACCCGCCATGCGATCACCCAAGAACCGGCGATCAAAACAGAACAACAGTTGATTCATCTTTAGAAAATATGTTTTCAGTGCATGTTATAGACAAGAGGGAAATCGAAGAACAGTTTCAACGAACATGAACAAGAACTGGACTTGCCTGGTAACGGATAGGTAGTGGAGTTCGACGGTCCTGCTCGCTGAACTCCGGCTTCTAGCAAAAGATAACAAAGTCCGATAAGGACTTATTCAAGAAATTCCAATATGAATGCAACTACTATTGCATGCATGAGATGATATGTTTATCAACATATTCTAATGGGATTTAGACATAATTCATTCAACACTCTTTAGAAGATTTAGAATTAACTAGAGAAATAACCAAGTTCTAATTATGTTAAAGTTTATATTGATTTTAATTGAATTAGATTAACTCCATTATTTATGTCAATTCATTAAAGAACTACATTAGGTTAAAGCTCTCTTTTCCAAGGAAATATAAACTTAATTTAGCTACACTAATTTATAACTTTATTCAAGTTCAATTTCTTTTTAAGAAGTGAATGTTTCAACTTAGAGAATTCTCAATTTCCATTTACTCCCTATTTTCAAAAGAAAAGAAATAACTTAGCTTGAGCAGTTGTTTTAAAGTGTATATATATACTTTTCTTTTAGTCTTTATATCATTTTAATTCTTCTTATAATTTAGATACTCTAATATTTCAATCTTGCTCTTAGTTCTACACACCTATATACATATTCTTAATATGACCTTCTTTTTCCTTTAAGATCCTTACACCAAAAGCTACTTTCTATTTCATCCTTTCTCTCTTCATAAAACCTCCCCCTTTTTCCTTTCTATATCTCTCGTCTCTCTTCTCTATTTTTCTTCCCTAAACTCTCCTCCAACTGATCCCCATTTGGCCAACCTGATGCCCTTTCATTTCCCTCACCGTGCACACCTGCATAGGGAGAAATTCCCCAATCCTCACTCCTTTTCTCTCTTTCTCTCAACCGCCGCCGACTGCTCCCTTTGGCGCCGCCGGCTTCCCGGCCTCCCTTGGCTCCGCCTCTTCCCTCACAGACGCCGCCACCTCGGGTCGCACGAGCCTAGGGCTCGTCGGCCTCGGGTGCCGCCCCGGTCGCTTCCCTCGGTGCCCGTCGTCTCAATGCTCTGCCCCGAGCCCAGCCTGGCACCGCCGCTGCCCGCCTTGGTCACCTCGCTGCGCGCCTCGGCCGCCGCCCGGGTTGGCCGTGGCCGGCGTCGCAGCTCCGCCCCGGAGCTCCGTCGGCCCGCCTCCTGCTGGTGGCGCGCCGCAGTGCTCGGCCGTTAGCCTCCGTTAACCGGTAAGCCCTTCTTCCCCTAATCCTCTTTCTCCTCCCAGGTTTCCCCTAATTTCGTTCTAGGGTTCATACCCAAAATAGTTCCCCAATTTCTAGAGTTCTTCACTTGTTAGCTTAATTGTACTCAAATTCCCTAATCTAGGGTTCTTCCCTGATTGATTAACCAATTAGAACTATGAGGTTGATTCTGTAACTGCTCTGTTTGGAACAGAGATGTGTTGGTTCTTCAGGTTTTAGCAAGGACAGACACTAACTTAATCTTGATTTCACTTGAGTGGTAAAACTATACGTATCTATGCTTGCTTGCTTGCTCGGATTGCCAAGAATTACTACTACCTTAGTTTGTCCTTTTTATGCTTCCTCATGTGTACGTGCATATCAGTTTATTTGACTGAAAGAACATATAGACTACACTTGTTCTTGCTTATTTTCTGATAAGGACAGATTGCTATTCTTGAAAGGTTATTCCTGAAACTGATAAGAACGGATTTGCTACACACGTTGCCTACTCGAACACCCTATGATGAATCTATAACCTGAGAATTTGTCTGAGATATTCCTTAAGTGCCAATAGGTAAGAACAGATTCTACAGATGTCTCTTTCAATTCTGTGATGCAATAATGGTTCTGAGGGTTCTATTACTTGCTAAAACACTAAGGATGCATATGCAGGGTTGTATGCTATCAATGGTCATTACCTTGTTTTGGTTGGGACAAGCTAAGATTCGGCTAAGCTGTTGATCCTGCCTCTTTTTCCTACTGGTGGTTGGCTATCTTCCTGCTCCTTCCCTCCTGCTCGTGGTGATCCTCCTCTTGAGACTCCCTTCTTTTCTATTTGGTGGTCTTAGCCTCTTGGAGCTTGACTCCCTTGCTCTTGCTGGTAGCCTCTATCCTTGCTGTACTGGTTATGCTTTGGCCTCTTTGAGCTTGGCTCTAGGTTGCTCTAATGGCTGACTACTAGTGATACTGAATGCTGGTTCTGGTTGAGTTCTAATGCTGCTACGATGGCACTAGCTCTGTTCGGTTGCCTCTCAGTATTTCTACTGGGTTCCTGAACTCTCTATGATGATTACCTCCGGCCACCTCATGCTTGCTCATTTTTGTTACGTGGGTTGCCTCACTTGATATTTAGTTGCCTTCTAGGCTAAGCTATTCACTTGAGATAGATTTTGTTGGCTGCTTGAGATCCATTCGATGGCTGCTTGCCTTGTTCACATTGTTGCCTCGGTTCACATTGCATGGAATGATTGCTAGATGTATTGTTTGATGGATTGTTGCCTCATATTCTAATAGTATTGACCTTGGTCAATTCATGTGGGCTAAATGATGAATATAAGTGGTTGCCTTATCCATTTCATTTGATTTCTAAAATCATTTTTTTTTCAAAATAAAACTCATGGAGGCAATATATTGTAGGAAAATAAAAGGTATTTTTATCCTCTCACCCCTCTTATCTCTAATATAAAATACTAGGGTTTGTCCGATGAGGGTCTTAGCCACGTGGCCCTCGGACATTTTCGAAAACAAAAATGTTTTATAAAACTATTTTCGAAACTAAAATCTACTCTAGGTCATCGACACTATTTTGCCCCCGCAGCTACCCCTGCGGACGTCGGCGGAACTGTGCCGATAAGACCACAGATATTTAAAAATATAGGATTAGAAACTTTTTGCCTCCTACAGCAACGGCACGATTCCCAACGGTCTCGAGTGCCCATACTCGCTGACCCGGGATGACCGCCTACATTCCCGAAGGCTCTCCCCCCTTCGGCTCTCAACGCTTCACCACAACTCACGACTTGAAGGTTTCGAAGACTTGAAGATTCAAGACTTAGGGTTTAGATATTTGTATAGATAGGACATTGATCATGTACTTTTCCATTTCTTCTTTATTTCTTTGTAACAATGTTGTATCACGACACTTGTATCATGTATTTAAATTAATAAAGTTTTAATTTCGATTGTATTTATTTCTAAAGCATATGAATACCAAATGCCATGTATGCGATGAATGCGAATGCACAACACTTTTCCTCCCCCTCTCGACTAACTCTCGACGTAGCTTGTTAGGTTCGGATCAACTCAGCAGCGCGAGTTGCTCCACAACTTCCTCCTCACGCCTCTCTCGACTAATGTTAGAATTAGGGTTCTCACACTACATTTAAACATATGTTTCATGCATGGTATTTTCTCCTCACAGTAGCTTTCCATATATGTGAGTATATATTATATGCAATATATATTGTGAAAAATGTGTATTACACGTGCGTGTTTGCTAGTATAGTACAATGTAAGAGTGATTAAGTAAGTACATATATTTAGTCCAGGAGGTAGCATGGCTTGTATTGTAGTTTTTAGTATAAAATACAAGGATAGCTAGTATTGTTCTCTGCAAAGACTAATTCGACTTTACTAAGGTACCAACCATTTGGCCATAAGCTCATAACCTTGAACCAATGAAAGATCACAAAGTAAACATAAATGACAGCTAGCTCCTTTCGCCAGGAGGAAAAAACAATTGGGGCAACACATGATCATAGAAGAGTCTAGAATAGAGGAGAAATGTGTGGACACGGTCAAGGTGTAAGTTTAGATCTAGACGAGAGAAAATAGGGTTGAGAGAGAGAGAGAGAGGCATTGAGAAAGAGGGGGATGTCCATTTGTGCTTTGTCGTGTGTGAGTTTTGGTATGTGCATAGCATGTGGCTTAAACCCAACCATGGAATATTCTAGATAGTAACGTGATAGAATCTGGTGTAACAAAGAGGAGATCTAATGACTAGCAGCATCTGGATTTGCCACCTCTCCTCCATCGAATCGAGTTCATTCAAACAACCAATATTGAAGTTATTCGTACACTATATTAGATAAAGAGTACTCCGTATTTACTGAATTTCGGTCCATATGCCGGTAGCGCTCGTAAGTGGAATTTTGGAGAGCATCTAGGAAGCATTTAATTGTTTTTTTGTTATAGAGTTATAGAGCACTCAAATTCTAAGCACTCAAATCTTTCCCAATGAGTCATATATGCTCATCCTCTTATCTCGTAATAGGAAATTGTATGGAAGAAAATCTGTATATTTTCAAAGTGAAAAAAAAACACTTGAGTGTTTATTGGTAATTTGTATCTTTATAAAACAAACACAACGGACTATTTATTGTCAAAAGCAGTCGGAAAGAATCCAACCGTGAGGAATACACAAAGTTTGCAACACGATTAAAACTACAAGAGTTTGGAGGAAGGGTTAGACATTGAGGCTTCTTTTTTCCAAGTATCGAGGATCCGTTCGTCACTGAGATATATTATGTTAATCCCATTGTGTTATTTTAAAAAAAAATTCAGTGTTTTTCTATCTACTTAATTTTTTGAATCAAATTTATAAATGGACATATCTTTTTATCGCAGAACATATAAGATAAAATGAAAAGAGGGTCACCCAGATTTATTTCTATCTAATTTAATTTATAAAAAAGAGCAATAGATTTTTCTTTAAATTTTTATTTACACCAACTTAAAAAATAAGCGCAACACAGCTAACGGCCGGGAAATGATACTGAGACAGTGACAGATCACAATCCGTCATGACCTCGTGGCACATCGTCGCCGCGAAGTGGAAATTTTGGGCCGGTAGATCTTGGTCAGAGCTAGGCAAGCCTGGCCCAAAACAGCAGACCGCGAGTTCTAACGCGGCCCGGCGCAGGATGAACAGCAAGTACGCAACCAGCGGGGGCCGTGATCGGTAACGGGAGAAATGGCGGCGGCGTTCCACTCCGGTGGCGGCTCGAAGAGGCGCCGGGCGGTCTAGGAAGGGGAGCAGTCACGAGCAGACGCGGAGGACCGCATCTCGGCCCTGCGGCTACACATCCTCGGCCTCCTCCCGCTCACATCCGCCATCCGCACGGGCGCGCTCTCCACCCGGTGGCGCGCTCTCTGGACGCTCTGCTGGCCGGTGCCCTCCTCCCTCGACTTCTGCCTCGCCACCCACGACCCGCCGGGGGCCGCTCGTCGAATCCCTGGAGCGGCGCGGGCGGCGGCGCCTCGACCGGTTCTCCCTCTCGTTCCAGATCGGCGAGCTCAAGGCCGAGGACTTCCACCGTTGCCTCGACTACGCCGCCGCCTGCGCCATCGAGGACCTCCAGGTCCACCTCGCCGACCAAGTCTTCGGCTGCTTCTTCGATTTCCGCCTCCTAGCGGGCGACCCCCACCTCGCGCGCCTCTCCCTCGGCGGCATCAGCGTCGGCCTCTCCGGCTCCTTCTCCGCCCGCTCCAACGCCTTCTCCGCCCTCGAGCTCCACCTCCACCGTGTCATCATCTCTGACGCCACCGTCCGCGGACCTGGTCGCCGAGTGCCCCCTCCTCCGCACCCTCGACTTGCGCTACTGCGAAGGCCTCGACTCCGTCAACATCACGGCCGCCGGGGCGCACCTGAGGAGCCTCACCGTCGTGGAGTACGAACAGGTCACGGACGTCTTTGCCGACGAGGCGATCAGCCTCCAATCCTTCCGCTACAGTGTCGCTTACATCCCTGCCTACAGCATCCCGTCCACCGCCGCGCTTGCCGACCTTTACATCTGCTTCGGGAGACCCGCTGTCCACCGGCGGCGCTCGCCGGGCACCAGAATCTGGTTTTATGGACAGGGACCTTACGCTTGCGAGCTGCGCAGAAGCTGGCTTGAATTACTCACCAACCTGTCCAACCATCTGCAGCAGTGCCCTACGGGTTCGTCCCTTACTTTATTTCATGCCATCCAGTTGATTCCAATCACAGTTACTCATAACCCTCTTCTTTGCTCCGTCGTTGCAGAGAGTGTCCGCCAAAGCTCGTGCCAGATCAGTCGCCAGAAATGCCGCACCATGCAATTGCAGAATTTGAGAGCGCTTCAGCTGCTGATGTTTGCAATGCACAATGACAACATAGATGCCATTTATGTTTTCCTCATGACCTGCTGCGGCCCTCAATTGGAGAGGCTATATGTGCAGGTGAACGCCAGCTGTTATATATTCCATGGCATGATGACCTGGGTTGATGTCTATTTAAACAAATTGCCTTATGACCTTGAGAAATGCATTCAGTTAATAGTCATTGTATTGTTACTTGCTCTTGCTGTGCTTTAGTTATTCTATATACTTACTACACCGTCTTGCAGCTTCCAACAAGGAGCTATCAATATGAACCAGAGGAGGAACCATCAGACTCGGATGAAGAGCTACCGGAGGAAGATGGGCCAGTGTAAGAGCTGTCAGAGGAAGAGGCACTGGAGGAAGACGAGCTAGAGGAAGAGCTGTCAGTGGGAAAGGCATCGGAGGAACATGAGGTAGAGGAAGAACAGTCAGAGGGAGAGGCACCGGAGGAAATGCAATCAGAGGAAGATCAATTGGAGGAAGACAGAATGAAGAGCCACTAGAGGATGGCTTTGCGAACTTTATATTGATCAAGATGATGAGTTTCAAGCGGCACCACAATGACATGCGGCTAGTAAGTTTTGTGTTGAGAAAGTCTACTAGTCTCAACCAATTGATACTATTTACTCCTAAAAGTGATCGTCCAGAAGGGCTCCAGAAGGATCACCTGGATACATCCCATTTTCTTGAAACAAAACTATTGCCTCTTGAAAAGGCCTCATCAATTGCCCAGATAATTCTCAGCGAGCCTGATGATTCTACAGTCCAGCCGTTGCACTGGGAGGCCTTTGTCAAGGTTTAATTCCTTGTGACCAATGGAATTTTGATCATATAATTTGAAATATCAAAGACTAGCAACTATTTGGTAAGATGAAGGACAAGCTAATAGGCAATATGTGCAGGATTCGGTGTTATATATGCAAGTTTATTTATAAAAATTTACATTTTTACTATCAATGAAGCGATTCTAATACAATTCGATGCCTGTTTATTTTCCTGTCTTGTGTCGTGGAGGATTGGCTGCTTATTCCGTTTATACTTATTGATTTTTTTGACGCGCGCGCGCGTGTATGTGTGGGTCGGTGGGTGGGTTGGGGGGACTGTAGTGGAGAACCCTGCTGTTAGAAATTATATTTAACAAGTAAGGTTAACGCTGTACAAAACCATTTCACGTGGGGGAAACGAGGAGCTTAACCTAGCCACTGGGCAATTCCCACTGACTCTTATGTGAACTCTAACTCTTAGTAAATCTCCATTGAGTAGAATAAATATTTCCCATCTGGACTTATTTGGGGGCACTCCATAAAAAAAAACATCTAGTCCGTTGAAGCCAAATATGCCAGCAGCCAAGGATATTTAATTCTTTAAAGAAGCTTCCCTCCAATCAGCCGGAAAGTCTGGCTTTCTGTAACATGCTTAGAATTCCAAGGAAGTGTCTTGTTCAATATCGAGTGCCCATTTTACATGAATATGTTATTAACTGAAGTTTGATCTTGCCTAACGGATTAAATTATCTTTACTTCTGATTTTGTAATGATGCCATTTACCTTTTGTTGCTGACTGATCATGTCAACTTACTGAGGAGGTATATTGCGTATGTAGTTCTTTTTCTTCATCTGAAAATGGCTTCTAGGCTTACTCCCTGCTGGCTTATTCACAGTAATTGTCCCTCATGATAGCATGATACCTCTAAAATGTGTGAGCAAACAATATTGCATGATAACCTTGATTCTTGACAGATCATACATAAAAGTAAAAGGCCGCTACATTTACCATTCAGTGTCTATATTAACCTTGTTGCTTTGTTGATGTTGGTGTTTGCTAGGAACCTAGGAACAAACTGAAACAGAATTCAGTACAGCAGCTGGACAAGAAAGTCTCATGAAAATATTGTAGGATGCTGATATTTATTTTGCTCTTTTTGTCCTCCTGAAGCTTTATTTAGTACAGCAGTTTTTTGCGCAGCTGGAAGGGCAGCAGCTGATGTAATGTTATGCCTTTCCCTTGTCAATTATCATTGTGCGCTATGTTTTCTTGCTAAATTTAAAATTTCACTTCCTTTTAGGCCTAAAGATTACAGTATTATTGTACTAAAGTCAAAAGAAAAACCAATTTACATATGCTGTTCAAAAAATGCATTATGCTGTTCAACTGGCATGAATCCTGGACACTGTATCCTCATGGTGCCTGCTGAGGCCAATTTACATATACAAATCATGTTTTGTGAGATGTTGACTTGTCACTTAATTTGATAACGGTTTATTTGTACATATTTTCTCCGTATTTTCTACTGTAATTAAGCTCAGCCGTGGGGTAAGTGGTCAGTGGCCACTATTGTGATTCTTGAATATTGGCACTAAGCTGTAGCAGCAGAATTTCTGGTGGCAACAAGAGCACCTTGCCCATGGGGTAAGTAACAACAGCTGGCTCAAGCACAAGCAGTGGACTTTGACTCACCTAGGATGACAGTGCACCGGCCATCAAGAGCTAAGCATGTTAGGTTTGCTTGGTATGTGTCAGGTCAAGTCGCTTTGATTAATCATCAGATGGTGCGTTGCTGATCTGGTCAAATAATCTAGAAAGAGAAACAAGAGTGGTCGGTCATTGTTGATGCGGGTCAGTGCCACTGCATCTTATCAGATCGGATCCAGAGGAAGTTTCCAGGGTATCAGATCTTATCCGTCAATGTGTGCAGCACCTATCTTCTAGGCCCTGTTTGCAACCGCTGGAATCTTTTCTGGTTCTTATGAGAGTTGATTTGTTTCTCGTGAAATTGTTGCGAAATTTTCACGTTCCAACGCATGCATGTTTCTACGTGGCAGAAGCCAGAGGTTTTCTCTTTCTGTATTAGAATAGTAGCTGTCCCAGGAGGATGGCGGGCCAGATCATTGATTAATACAGAAAGTGAGCTTCCAATGCCCAGCGGCCAAGTGAAGAGCAGAGCAGGTAGGCAGAGCCTTTCTCATCGCTTTCATTGTTTCCTATCTGCCTGACCTGGTTGGTCATCTAGAATTGGGATTTTGCTGAGCTGAGAGTTCTGAGACAGAGAAAGGGGGATGGGCTTCTTCTTCTTCGCCTCTCGTGCTGCTGCCCGGTTCTTGGACGAGATCAGGCATCCCGCCGGCGTCTCCACCGCAGCACTTCTTCTCACAGCTGCCAGGTGCCTCCTCCATCTCTCTCCAGTCTCTCCCTAAAAACCTTTCTAAAGCTTTGACCTTTTTCTTTGGCGTTTGCTGCATGATTCACTGTTCCTTAGCTTTTATCTATTTTACCCTTTTTTTGTTCCTTTTTTTAGCTGCTTTCTGGGTCTAGATACTCAATAGAGAGGTTATGTTCTTGGACAGCCATCAGCTATACTTTACGAACAGTCCCTTTTTGTCCGTATGCTTGGTCTCAAGATTTCACTTTTGCTCTTCCGGATCAAAGCGCTTGGCTGCATTTGAAAGCTTCAAGATTTTGTTTATTGGCTTTGCAGTGGTGGAGGACTTGTGGCGTATGCTGATTCCTCCAGGGCGGAAGATGTTTCAGAGCCATCACAACACGATGCCCCCAGGAAGAAGAAGGTGGTGGTTCTTGGCACTGGCTGGGCTGGCACTTCTTTCCTCAAGAATCTGGACTGCTCCCGCTATGAAGTGAAGGTCATATCGCCTCGTAACTACTTTGCCTTTACGCCTCTGCTTCCAAGTGTCACATGTGGGACTGTGGAGGCACGCAGCATCGTCGAACCGATACGGAGGATGTTCGAGAAGGTACTTGGTTTAGCAATCAATCTTATGTTCTTGTATGCTAAAAGCAGTGGTGTGATCTTTGCTTGTTCACTTAGCTTTCTGTGTTAGTTTGTGGTTGCTATCATGCAAAGCTGTGGAGTAACACAGTGACTGCTTCTGTTATTCTTCTTTTTGCAGAAAAAGAAAGATGTTACATATTATGAAGCCGAGTGTTTCAAGATTGATGCGACGAAGAAGGCTGTACACTGCCGTTCTGCTGTTGGAACTAATTTGGATGGGAATGGTGATTTCATGGTTGATTATGATTATTTAGTGGTTGCTCTTGGAGGTACTGTAAATACATTTAACACTCCTGGTGTGATGGAGCATTGCTACTTTTTGAAGGTAAAATCCTGTACGACATTGAATACCCTTTATTGTTCTGTTACTTCTCATGTTTCAATCCTAAGCTGTAAACTATTCAGTTTAGTTTTCTGCAACATCTTAGATTTATGGTATTGTTATTATACTCATGCATGTATAATCAATCCTAAACCAAATACCATCTGTCTCACAAGACAACCCGATAGAACACTAAACTGCTCACGGCAACCTACAGATTTCACTGCATGACAGAATCTTTCGTGTTGAGATCATGCAAGAGATTCAAAGCTTAAATGCAATTGATATGTTTGGCAAAATGTACTGCACATGCATTTGGAATGCACTTAGCTGTACTTGAATTATGTTTAAAAGGTGCTGTTAGCATAATCGTCTACTCATGTTAAATAAAGGTGCTCTTGGTGTCACTCTATTTTGAAGCAATGCTCTTGACAGCTTTGTCACAAATAAATTGATGTTTGCTTAACCATCAAAACATGCGTACTGTGGTAGCATTTTTACTTGAATTATAGACTACATGCAATTAGCTTACATAATTCTAGCTATCCAAGGGGAGTTAGTTATTCTTCTAAACCTGTTTGTCGGGATGTACCGATGTAATGAATAGATTAACATTCCCTGGAGGAGCTGCTCAATATCATTGCATCCTCTGAACCATTTCATTTTGCCCTTAATGCTGGATAAGTGTTCTGTCTCTTGTACTCCGCAATATTTGGAAATTTAAATTCATGGAACTACCAGCCATATCCTGTACTTACAGCTTCATGTTGTAAAAGTCAGGAAGTGGAGGATGCTCAGAAGATCCGGAGGAGTGTGGTAGACTGCTTTGAAAAGGCATCACTCCCCAACATTAGTGAAGAGGATAAAAGGAAGATGCTTCATTTTGTGATTATTGGTGGTGGACCTACTGGGGTTGAGTTTGCTGCAGAGTTGCATGATTTTCTTGTCGAAGATCTGGTGAAGCTATATCCTGCAATTGAAGAATTTGTGAAGATAACAATTATTCAATCAGGAGAACATATATTGAATATGTAAGGCATTATTAACTTACCAGATAGTGTTGCTGCGGTAGCGAGTAATAGCCACGGTTCACTTGCATGCTGCATACAAAGAACTATCCTGTCAGGCTTTCATCACTAAGGGCATGTTTTGGAAGTAACAAAAGTCCTTCAGGAGAATTGATGTACTAGGATTTCTTGGGTGTACTCCGAGCCTTCAATCCCAGATATTGAGGATTACTGCCGGGTCACATCTAGGAGACCAGAACAAGCATGCTGCATGTTCTGAGCTTCCCCGGCAAATCATTTCCTGGGATAAATTTCAAATTCTGTGATGAAAACGTGAACAATAATTTGAGATCTTTGCTATGTTTAGTAAAACAATTTAGTCACTGGAAGTAGAAAATACAACCTAGTCATTGATTTCCTACCGGGATGGACCGAAAACTCCCTACGCCCACCCCTCCAAACAGGGGCTAGTGTCAGATACTTTCTGTACGAAGTCGATTAGTTTTGGGTGGTGGCGGGTCCTTCTCTGTTCTTCCTCCCTTTCTTTTTACCTTTGAAATGGATGTTCGTAACTACTGAAACTATAGACATTGTGATTTTGGTGGTAATTGGGTGTTTTATTGATTTTACAAGGGCAAGATTTCAACTTCTATGAAAAATTGAAAAAAAGTACTGTATCAACATCCATGCCTTCTGATGTAGCCTGAGCAGATAGCCTTTTTGTCTTCTCTCTGTGTTTACCGTGAGATGATATTTCTATTTTCTTTCATATAGGTTTGACCAAAGAATTGCTGCGTTTGCTGAAACGAAGTTCCTGAGAGATGGCATCGAGGTGAATACAGGATTCAGAGTGGTAAAGGTCTCTGATGATTTGATTACAATGAAGAGCAAATCAGCTGGTGAAATATCCATGCCCTATGGGATGGCTGTTTGGTCTGCTGGTATTGGTACTCGTCCTGTCATTATGGACTTCATGCATCAAATTGGTCAGGTTGTTAAATCTGAATCAAGGCCGTCTAACTAGTTTAACCGATTATGTTTTACTTCCAACATTTAGTTGACGTATCCAAATGTTCTCACCTTTACCAGGCTAATCGACGATCCTTGGCAACTAATGAATGGTTAAGAGTGCGTGATTGTGATGGTGTCTATGCAATTGGTGACTGTGCTTCAATAAGTCAAAGGAAAATAATGGTATGTGTAAAGCATTTCATACATATTTATTGGCGAAGCCTGTTCTTGCTTTTCAACTTCATAGGATGCAATCATCGCTGCACTATACAGGTTTATTGCTAGAACTGTCATAGGTGTGAAATTACTCATTCTATTGGCATAACATGCCATGTGTTTGTTCATTCCAGTTTCTCTGTATAGGCATTGCAAAGTTTATATTGTGCCGAATAAACAAGTACGCTGAACATCCAACTTGGCAACATTTAGGGTCATGTTTCATCCTTACTCTGACTTATTTGTTTCTAATCTTTCAGGAGGACATTTCAACAATATTTAAAATAGCAGATAAGGACAACTCCGGCACTGTGACACTGAAAGAAATATATGATATTCTAGAAGATATTTGTATAAGATACCCTCAAGTAGAACTCTATATGAAAAGTATGCACATGCTTGATATTGCGGATTTGTTAGAAGGTGCTATAGGTGATTCCCATAAGGAGTCGATGGTGGTTGACATAGAAGAGTTCAAAAATGCTCTCTGCCATGTGGATTCCCAAGTTAAAAGTGTTCCGGCAACAGCGCAGGTTGCCTCTATTTCCATATGAAACACATGTGTTAATGAGATTTTAGCACAGATAATGTTGTGATTTGTGAATAACCAATTCTTGCATGTGTGAATACTTCCTCAATGTTTCTTGAATATTTGCCAGGTCGCTGCACAACAAGGATACTATCTTGCTGACTGTTTTAACAAAATGGATCACTGCAAAGAGCATCCAGAAGGTCCATTGCGTATGACGGTGTCAGGGGCAGGGCATCACTATTTCCTCCCATTCCGGTACTAAGCTTTCCATTTACAGTATACTTGTACCCACATACTTGCATGTTATTTTATCCTGAAAGGCACATTTTGTACTCCAAACCTTGCAGAGTTGTGTGGCATAGCATAAGTCTAAGAGACTTGATGATTACTGTTAGTAACTACCTACTTGGATAGGACTGATCTCTGCATAAAACACCGATATCACATATTGTGAGCGGTTTCCATTATGGAAGTAATCGAAAGGG
The DNA here is from genome assembly GCA_019208055.1 of Stipa capillata. NCBI lineage: Eukaryota > Viridiplantae > Streptophyta > Magnoliopsida > Poales > Poaceae > Stipa > Stipa capillata. The sequence continues at coordinate 242,683 of JAGXJF010001169.1, forward strand.
GGAAATTCGGTCCAAAAAATAAATTACGCACAATATTTAATAATTAGTAACTTAACACTATGGTACCTAAAACTGTCTCATTTTTAATAATTAGAAACTTACGCACTATGGTACTTACATATAGTCTTCAGGACAATACTTAGATGTACATTTTTAAAAGAATATGCTTCATTTAATTTATGGTGAGGCTTTGGCTTGAAAACAACTTTGGTCGAATTCAATCCTACGCAAATTATTCTGTGCAAGTGGTTGCTGGTTGAACATATTTTTATTTTATAACATCAAGGCTTGTTTCTATACCTTACGCTTGCTCATCTTCTGATGTCCTGGTATTCAAGATACAAGCATCTTGGGCAGTTTGCACCCTTGGGTGGAGAGCAAGCTGCTGCAGAGCTCCCAGGCGATTGGGTTTCCATGGGCCACAGCACCCAGTGGCTCTGGTACTCCATATATGCAAGGTAAGAACTTGCTCTCAGTAAGCACCAGTGCCATCGTCATCTACCATTCTGCCTAAAGAAAACATGGCCTTCCATTGTGTTTCCTACTCTGTCCAGGCACCACCTTACCCTTTACAAGTCGTTTAGCTGCAACTTAGATTGTTTCTTTCCATGACCAGCAAACAAGTGAGCTGGCGCACAAGGATGCTGGTAGTATCTGACTGGACTCGCAGATTCATATTTGGGAGGGACTCAAGCCGGATCTAGCACTGGCAAGATGCAGCGACCTTTCTGTACAGGGAATACTTGATTGTGCTCAGCTTTGAGCAAGCAAAGCTGTTTCTTGTTCCTTTCCTGTCCTGCCAACGAAGCTGTCATCCTTTTCTGCATGTGCAGTGGCTTTTGCTCCTGCTGCTACATGGTTCTCTGCATGTGATTGATTGTGAAGCTGAAGCATATCTGGCACAATGAACTGACGAAGTGTAACTTTGGCAGCCACTGTTCATACGGATTTAGCACAAAATTGAGGTCATGAATTACTGATTGTCGAATTATGGAAGTCATATATTCTTTGAAACTTTGTTGATAAATGCCGCGTGTGCACGTAAATTCGATAATGCTTTTCCCAACATGTTCCTGTTTATTTTCTCACCTCCATATGCATTTATTCATTACCATTCACACAAAGTAATCCCTCTTCTTCTAAAAGCAATTTGACAGAATACCTAAGTCATTTCCTCTTTCTTAATTTTACCAATGAAGGGAGTAATATGTTTTCCAGTTTATGCTGGAACATTGAGGGGTCGTTTGGATGGGTTCGGTGATTATCACAAAAGTAGTTTCAACTTTCACTATTAGCGGCCAGTAGTAGTAGTAGGCTGATGGTAGCAGCAATAACAGCGTGTCTACCTCGAGGGTAACCATGCAAACGTAAATCACATGGTGTGGCAATGCATGCTACGCATGATGATGATGTATGTGTAATGTGTATTGTATGGTCCTCCTCTTGGCCAATCGGATACAACCATACAGGCAGATGTTGTCGTACGCTGCCTTTGTAACATACTGAGCGCGAATGTATGGTCCATTTCCTGCTCACGCCGGCCTCTTCTGCTGGCCCTGCCCTTCTCCATCACATGTACGCCGTTTCAGAGTAAAGATTTCGGCCACCAAAATTACCAGAATTTTGGCTTTTAATTCGGCCAAAGGGTAAATATTTCGTTTGAATTTGACTAATATTCTACAAAAATTCGAATTCTGTTTGAACCTGGCTGAATACAAGGGCCACTGAATTTTCTTTGACCGAAAAGTAAATATTTTGGCGCCATAAATGAACCCTGCTACTGAGCTGCGATCTCAATGTACTGTACTAGATGTACCTCTGCGACGTTTTCGTCTTCCTTACATTAGATGGCAGTTGCCGTATGCAAGTGCATTTACACACCCAAATCAATGCTTGTCTCCTGCCCTTCTCACCAAAAGAAAGAGTAACGCTGTCGTTCGGGTGCAAAGTATTTTGAAAACCAGAGTTTCTGAAAATTACAGTATTATAACTTGACATAGAGTACAACAGTTTATGAATACGTACTACAGTATTTTGCAGCATTGAGAAAACCGAGGACATTTAGCAATTGCAGTATTTAGTAGAGTTTTTTTTTGTTTTAAATGATGTTAGGTAACTAGCCGTTGGATTAATACTTTAAACGAATTTGCATGCAAGCCTATCGATCTATTGACTCACGTGTCAAGACTATAGGAGATGCTCCAGGGCTGGTTGTTCCAATGATTTACAATATCCACGACTAAACAACCAAGCGATTACCTAGAGAAGAGCTTTGAAAAGATTCAGGCAAGGCTGCAACATGCAATGCCTTTGATTGCTCCATTGCTCAACATATATAAGTTACATGTACAGCGTGACTTGCACGAGAGGAAGCTAGAGACCTAACCGGTTACAACTACATAAAGGCAAAGAATGCAATCCTAGCCACAATCGACAATAGGAAAGTTTCGTATTGTCATACAGGGAGTAGTCCTTGTCCTGGATGGTGCCGTCGGGTACGCGGAGAGTGCAGCGACCAGAGCAGATAGGCCGTGATGTTGAGGTAGAACTAGGAACCGATTCTAACAAGCTTAACTCTGCAAACTCCAAATGTGCATACCACCGCATGTTCTACTTCTGAATCCGAAAGTTCAAACTGAATTGACGAGTGCTGTTAGCCAAATCTACCGACTAGTCACGACGGGAACGAAGCATTGATCCATAATTACGCAAGGTACACAACATATCTGATGACTATGCAAGGTTTAGAAAAAAGAATTTGGAACTGGAATCATAAAGAGACGTAACCAATACTCCAAAAAACCACAGTATCAATATTTCCACAGTTTGTAAAACTACAGTATCTATTGGATCCAAACACCTCAAAGTTTTTGAAAACCATAGTTTCTTAGAAAAACCACGATATTTCTAGAATACTTCAGAAAAAACTCTATATCCAAACGGGACCTAAACCGTTTCAAAAAGAACACGTAGACCCCACTCGTTAATCCTTTTCAAAAGAATCTCAAGACATCTCCAAGCATGAAGTCCAAGAGTCCTTCAGGACATACATGACCTAACTAGATACGCACGCACTTCTGAATTGATTATCGACTCCTATCTTCCGAGTGCCTTCGTTTCGCAGCATGTCCTGGGCCAGATCCTGCAATCACAAGCAAAAATAATAAAAGTAATTCTCAGAAGAAAGAAAGAAAGAAAGGAGCTGTATAATTGCTTCTGATAATAATTCTCTAAACTGGCCATTAAACCCAATGACCCATCTGGCCTTTTAGTAGTTTAAGTTCTATATTGCTTACTCTCTCTAATCCAAAATGTAAATAATTTAGAATCTTAGACGGTCAAACATATTTAGGTTTGGTCGTCAATATAGAAAAAGTTATCAATATTGACAATAACAAATTGATACTACTAGGTCCATTTGAAATATACCTTTATAGTATATAATTATTTTTATTTGAAGTAGTTTTTCAAATGAATTGATAGTCAAATTGTCATTTTAGATATCGTCTCTATGTCAAAAAATACTCACATTTTAGATCAAAGGGAGTATTATATATTTGTGGAGAACGCATATGTCCTATAAATATATGGGCATCACCCAATTTGTACATACATGAATTTATCAATAAAGAGAGAAAGATTATCCATACTACTATGGTGTATAAATAATTTTGAGTATTGGTCGTTGGATGAACTCGATTCAATGGTGAAGATATAGCAAATCCGAGCACTGTTGGCCATTTGATCTCCTCTTCGTTACAACAGATTTTGCCACGTGTACTATCTAGAATATCCGATAGCTGGACTTAAGCCACACGGTATACACATACCTCAACATACACTCGTACCATGCATAAAAAATTGTACAGCCCCCCTCCCCCCTCTCTCTCATGATGTCTCTCTCTCTCGATCCTCTTTCTTCCCACCCATATCCCTATGGAGACTCTAATTGTCACTTACAGTTTCACCATGTCCACTCACTTCTCCTCTATTCTCGACTCTTCCATGCTCATGTGTTGTCCCAATTATTTTTTTCTCTTGGCGAAAAGAGGTAGCTGTCATTTGTGCTTACCTTGGTTATATGAGCTTATGGCCAAAAGACATATACCTTTATTAAGTCAACTAGAACGGTGTCCCGCGCAACCTTTTTAATTATCTTTATTTTTTTACCTGTACGTGTGATATAGATCAGTATGGGAAATAAAAGTTGTTATACTAAGCCATCTATTTAGGTACAGCTATGATGATCTATCGAATATGATCTGTTTAGGTACAATTATGATGATCTATCGGTTGTGATCTGTTTATGTACAGTTATGAAGATATATCGGTTGTGATCTATTTATGTAGAATTATGAAGATCTATCGGTTGTGATCTATTTAGGTACAGTTATGAAGATCTATCGGTTGTGATCAGTTTAGGTGCAGTTATGAAGATCTATCGGTTGTGACCTGTTTAGGTGCAGTTATGAAGATCGATCGGTTATGACATGTTTAGGTGCAGTTATGAAGATCTATCGGTTATGACCTGTTTAGGTGCAGTTATGAAAATCTATCAGTTGTGATCTGTTTAGGTATAATTATGAAGATCTATCGGTTGTGGTCTACTAATAATAAAAGGGTCCACCAGATTAACGATCAGATGTTTTACTTTTTTTGTAAGAATTTATAGTCTCTCTTTATTTTTCTATTGTATCCTACTTTTAGTATATAGTAGATTTGTCTTTCTAGAGAAATTGTAATACTACCTATACTGATTATTTTCTACTAGGAACCACAATACAAGCTATCTTAAAAGGCCACCTCGGACTAAATGTGGATACTTAATCTTATATTGTACTATGAATGTTTTATCTGAGTTTTTTTTATAGTATTATACTACGTATTCTTAGAGCACTCTATAGCTGTCATTTGTCTTTCATTGGATTTAACTATGATTGCTAATAAATTTACATCTTATACTCCGTGTACATCCGTGTATATGTAAATTGTATCAAAATTTGCATATTTTTCGGTTGGTTTCTCAGTCTTATATTGCACTGATATCTCAAATGCAAAGCACGTACGACTTACTAGTGTGACTAGTCTTTTTTTTTATTTGTTGTTTGTTCTGGAGTTCTTTTACCTGTCATCAACACAGCCTCAATATAGAACAGGAACAATGAACAGATGAACTCATTACCAGCATAGAGTGAGTAGGTGTTCCTGTACTGTGACTTTACCTCTAAGTATCATACGGAGCTACCGCTCCTGTTGGTCCTGTTGGTTAGGTGCACACCAGCACAGCAGCTTCGATCCCCAGGACAACACAGCACAATCATGTGGATACTTAATAACAGAAAAGGGAAGCGTAAAGCTTTTGCTGTTATTTTACTCAGGGAAAGGTACACTCGATGATGGCTGCACAAATTCTGAAATCCATAATGAGCACTGCATAATCACCAACTCTTAACTGTAGTCCATGATCCCATTGCAAGAAGGTGAGCATGATGAGGTGAGGCGTTCAGTTTTTCCATTTCTTTTGCAAACTCACCCAACCCACTGATCCATTCCATCATTCCATTTTTCATTATACCCTCATTGCTGCAATTCTTCTGCTGCCACTGCTGTGCTAATACTAGGTAGTAAATTAGTATATGAGTTTGGATAAAAAGGAGTTGAGTTTTGCAAATTACAGATAGAACAGCAGGATTCCAATTGAAGAAACCAAACGGAGGCAGCAAGGCAGGGGTAACAAGAAGACAGAACAGAGATGGGTAAGGACTACTGGTGCAGCACCAACCAGACTACCCATCTACCCTAACAATGCAGCACACACGGGCTACTAGTATAGCTACAAAACTAACATTTGTCACATACCTGCAGGAACACCACCATTAATAGTTGAGTTCTCAAGTCCCAACTCCTCACACCAACATCATCAGCAATTGCAACTCCCAACCCCAAGAAACTCCTCAAGATGCATGCTCCATAGGTAGCAGAAGAGAGTGTGTTGGTTCGTTATCATGGTTGCAGAGATGGGAGAAGCAGCAGCAGCAGTAACAGAAGCAGAGGTGCCAGAAGACAGCCATGGTGAAGCACTGAAGGTACTCGAGTCCCTGGCATCGTGTTCCCTGACCTGCTCCATCCCACAGTTCCCAATGAAGTGGCAGTCCATCAAAGACAAGCTCCAGCAGCTCTGCTCCGGCCTGAATTCGCTGCGGGGCGGCTCCGGTGCCGACGACAGGGACGGCGACGAGGGGCAGCAGCATGTGCTGGTTCAGTTTCTGCAGTCGTCTTCAGCGACGGTGAGGAGCATCCAAGCTCTCGCGTCCCAGTGCAGCGACGGCACGTACAATGGCGGGAGGCTTCGTCTGAGGAGTGACATGGACAGCCTGAGCTCCAAGCTGGAGGCGCACGTGAGGCAGCTCAAGGAGATGGTCTCCTCCGGCGTGCCGTCGCCGTCGCAGGCCATCGTCGCGGTGAGGCCAGGCATCGACGCCGGCGTCGGCGAGAAGACGTTCTACCTCAAGGACCTCTTCTCCAGGATCAGGATCGGCGGCCCTGTCCAAAGAAGCCAGGCTCTGGCCACCATTGGCGAGCTCATGTCAGAAGACGAGGTTTGTGTCAGAGTCGTCGCCCTCGACATCGACGACGGCGTCACCATGCTCACCGGCTTCCTAGAGTCGAGGGACGCGCGCATCCAAGAAGAGGCCGCAGGCGCCGTCGCCATCGTCGCGAGGTCCGACTCCTACAGAGGAATGCTGGTCAAGGCAGGCGTGATCGCGCCGCTCGTCCAGCTGCTGGAGAGCGCCGTCACCTGCGGCGCCACCGTGCTCGCCAGGGAGAGAGCGGCCCAGGCGCTGAGGGAGCTGACGAAGAACTCAGACAACGTGTGGGCCGTCTGCGCCCACGGCGGCGTCACCATGCTGCTGCGCGCCTGCGCCGACGCCGGCAGCAGCGGCAAGCTGCTCATCTCATCTTTTGCGGTGCTCAGGAACCTGAGCAGGGTGGAGGAAGTGAAGATGTTCATGGTGGAGCAAGGGGTGGTCACTGAGCTGGTGAAGCTCTCCCAGAAGAAGGAAGAGGTGCGCAAACTCGGCGCCGTCGAGCTACTCCATTCCATGGCCCTGGACGACGCCGACGTCAGGGAAGAAGCAGTGAGCATGGGGGTGATCCAGTCACTCCTCCAGCTGATATACCCTGACTTGCCTTACTCTTACAAGGCCAGGGAGGTTGCTCTTGCAGCCATCTGGTTCTTCTGCTTCTCTTCTGCCAACTCCATTGATGATCTCATCAGCTCAGATGTTCTTGGGTGGCTCCTCTTCTACCTCAGCAATTGCGACTACGCCGTTCTCGAGTGCACACTCAAGATCCTGAGGCATCTCTCCGAGGTTTCTGAAGAGTACAACAGGATGATGGGCAGAGCAGGGTATTTCAGTGTCCTGGCAAGCTTGCTCGGAGCGAAATCTTGTCGAGTGCGTGAGATGGCAGCGCAGGTGCTTTCCAGCTTGCTGTTGCATCATCCGAATCGCGTCATTTTTGTTCAAGATGGCGACAATTTGGACAGGCTGCTCCAGCTACTTGATCCTACTGAGGGCAAGTTGATGGCGAAGGACCTGATCCTTTCTGCTATCGTGTCCTTGGCAGAGACCAACAGTGGAAGGAAGAAGATCGTATCGTCGGAGCATTTCAGCAGCCTGAAAGAACTGGCAGATTCCGGCGACTTCGATGCGAAGAAGGTCGTTAAGAAGCTAGCCAATAACAGATTGCAGACAATTTTCAGCAAAATATGGAGTGCTTAAGTTATTTCTGACCCCTTACTTCGCAGATGTCTGTACTGAAAACACCCTTGATTTAGCTTTAGTATATTTGATTTCCTGTCTATAGTTCTTGATTTTCTTGTTTTATCTATATCAGTCATTATGATTCATTTGTGCTGTTTAAGTGATATTCAAGTTTTGTCATCAGTCATCTCTGATGATCAACCCTTGGAACTATCTATTATTAGTTTTGCAGTTATGCCATGTAAACCCAGTGTGTTTTCCTCAAATATACCACACCAAAATATTACCATAGTCCATAAGATAAGCAACTTTACCAAACTATTAGTCTGTATTGTCATGAGCTAGGAGTACAGGATATACTGATCAGAAAGAAAGTAAAAAATTGGTATCTTTAATCATTTGATTTCCTTTTGCCAAGCAGGAATACCCAAAAGAATCGAAAATGCCGATATTTGTTTCAGATATTCTGTGCGCTGAACCGTCAACTCTGAGAAGTCCAGCAAGTCTTCTGTACTACATGGCAGATAATCCAAACAGCGCCTACGCACCTCACGAGTTTGTTAAGACTAGCAGGAAGTGGAAGTTAGCAAGCGGCCAAACTAAAGTATTAACCCATCGTTGTTACTTCGTTACTGAAAAATGACGTAGAACATGTTGTGACCATCACATGTTGTCCCATTCACCTTGAGGGTGATACTTTTTTTTTGACGGGAAACTCGCAGGTGCACCGCCCATTCTTCAAGACAGAAAGCAAAGTAATATTTACAGAGTTTACAGAGTTTTACGAAGCACTAAGATGATAGTCTCACATGACTGTTTACAACCGTTGGTCGGTTGGGCCACCGCCCCGGTCATCATTTGCGGCAATAATGGAGAAAGTGTCTCGCTTCTGCGCAATCTCCTCTTGGATCAAAGTGCTACCTCTCTCGTTGTGGACACTTTGTTTTGAAAAATCCACCTGTTTCTTTCTTTCTATACCCTTCACATGCGTATGTTAGTATCCCACCAAAATTGCGTCATTGAGCTTTGGCCATGTTCGCCATACATGATTCCCACCACGCGGAGATGGAGCTAGTCCCGGTGTGGACTAGTCTCATCATGTTATTCCATGAGCAGATCCACGCATCTATCGTGTACACGCAGTCCCGACGCAGGTGTGTGGGCGTCTCTGGGGCTTGCCGGCATAGGGAGCATAGCGGGTCGTGCCGCCATCCCCGAATGACAAGGTTGTCCGCTATGAAGATTCTCCCGTGAAGTACGAGTCAAGAGAAGAATTTGCGCTTGGGCGCAGCGTTTGCCTTCCAAACCAACCTGAAGCAAAAAGGCGGGTAATTTTCCTGGAATTGAGCGTCATATGCCGAGCGCACCGAGTAAGTGGCCGAGCCTGTCCATCTCCAAGAAATTGAATTCGGGACCGTCGGTTGCAGTTGGACTCCCAGCAACAACATCCATAAGTTCACAAACTCCCCAATCTGCTTGGGTTTGTTGATATTTTGAAGGGCCCGTATCCACCAGTTGTTTTGTTTCATCTCCTTGTGTACTATACAGTTTTTTCACTGTGTCATCCTGAAAATGTGAGCGACTCTGCACTTGGGCGCCATGCCCTCCAACCACCAATCATGTCATAATAGGGTTTTCTCGCCATTCCCTAGGGTGATGATGGTGGAGGCGTGAAAGAGGTCCATGTCAGCTTTGCTGGATGGCAAGGTGGATCCGCCCCACGGTATAGAGTCGTATGTCTATTGGTACCATGGCCATCTCAGCCTTAGGGCCCTCCCAAACCTTACCAAGTCTGGTACACCTAATCCGCCCAGGCTGTACGGGCTACACAGCGTCTGCCAGTTTACTAAGGAGTGTCCTTTGCTATTGTGTTCCACATTCCATATGAAGCTATGCCTGATTTTATCTATGCATTTCATTGTCCACTTTGGTAGATTGAAGATTGTGAGATGGTGTGGCGTACCCGGTTTTAAGGTCGGATAAACCCTTGTGTTTACTGTACCGGTCCCATGATCAGTAGCCGATACACACAAGTTAACCTGTATATCAGGTCATACACGCACTTATTAAAATATAATATATAACCGATCTTCGAGATCGAAAGCTTATACCTTTAGCCCAATGGTTAGAAATCTTGCAGCGGAAATCAAGCGGTGGTGTGACCCATCAATATGCCGTTCCCAACAGGCAACTGACTGGGGGTTTCGCCCTAGTTTTCGCAGATACCGTCGTTGCTTTTGAGCTGTCGTCCTTCTGTTTGGCCAAATCAACAAGTCAGGTGAGTACATTGAATGTACTCGCAAGCTTTCCGCCAGAGAGCTTATCACAGATGCATGCATGCACGTGTATATCAAGAATCGAGCTCTACCCTATGTCTCATGTTTCGCGAAAAAGTAAGTTTGCGTATGAAATACTTAAATAGATAGTAAAAGCAGATGTTGAAAACTGTCTCGGCTTTACCGAGACGTGGTAGCTGATCACAGCCTTTTTTGTTCCTTCCGCTACGATGGGGAATTGTACCTGCATTTTCTGCTACAACGGAAATTTCATAATCACCTGCTACAACGGGGAGTCTCTGCTCACCCGCTACGACGGGGATATTGACGATTGCCCGCGACAACGGGAATTTCATAATCACCCGCTACAACGGGGAGTCTTTGCTCACTCGCTACGACGGGGATATTGGCGATTACCTGCTACAACGGGAATCCCTTCTTCTCTCCTCCCGCTACGACGGGGAAGCTTTCATGTCACCCTGCGAACACGGCGGATCGCATCCTTAAACCCATAACCTATTTTTGGTTGTGAAACCAATCTACTTTAGTGTGGCCCGACCAAGTTCGTCCATGACCGTGGACACGGCTATTCGAATAGTTTTAACCCTCTGCAGAGGTGGTACGGCTTTACCCACACGATGTAGGTCACCCTGGGTACACTTCACGACGTATACTGATAGGGCTATTACAACGAGACTCTTCACCGGAGTAAACCTAGCCATGAACCCGCCAGAAGGACATGTCCCAAACCTAGGTTGAGTCAGTATCATCGCTACAAAGAGGTTGGTGTTCCAACTTTGTGGTGAACAAGCCATCGCTTCCTGCGGAAACTTTTCTCTACAGAGGTTACAACCTCATCTGCACACTTCTCCCTACCTACGGGTTCATGCTAGTCTCAGACCGGGTACTAGATCAAGTCCTTCCCATAGAGGACATGTGGACGTACAGTAAGACTTGGCCAAACGGCACTTAAGCTCGGTCTTTATGTGATCTGAGAGGGACTCCACACCACACCCGTAAACGGGCAGCAAGAACCACGCCGGGCATTATCTCGCTTTTAATAAGCTTCCTGCTTTCCCTCTTCATTTCTGACCCGGATTAAAATCTTCTCCATTTTATTTTGGTTTCAACAAAACCTCTTTGCGGTAAAATATCCCAACCCATGGATATGATATCTTCATACACCTTCGGACACGACGGTCCGTTTTCAAGTTCTCACCACATGAAATATGGGAGCATTCCTTCATTTTTTAAACCTAATTTTGTTACTGCAGGGCTAAGCAAGTATATATACTCTACCCTATGGCTCCCGTTAATACTTCTCGGGATATATAGTCCTTAGGGTGACAAAGAGTTTAGGGTCGGACTAGGGTTAGCTAAACATCGATCATAACTAAACTACATAAAATAACGATTCGTAAAACATAGCATGCATGTTTCGTAAACAAAATATTATTTCGTAAACATGGGATTCAACATGATCAAGAGTGGAAAGCTTGCCTGGCATTATTGGCCGATTCTCGGGCTTGAGCCTATATGGCGAACACTTGAAATCCCTCGCGCAAGGTCTCGCAACGTCGGAACTACACATCGGGAAAAACAGCGAATCACCACGATGCGAGGAAGAACCATTTAAGAGCCAAAATGCACTCAAGCAACATTTAAAACCATGCATTATTCTTAGAAGGACGCTAGGGTTTTCAAAAATGTTGCGATGGAATTAATATCACATGAGGTGAAGGCTTTTACATATTGAAAACTAGGGTTACATGATTATAAACATGTTAGCATTTAAAAGATTTTGGTTCCCTAATAGCTAGGGCCAGAGAGCATTGAACATGTTAAAAGGTTTTAGAAGGCTATAGGATAGGGTTTTAGGGCCAGTTTGAAATGGGCTATGCACATATACATACATACATGCACACAAGGGTTGCATAGATAATGATTTGCTTTTAAATTCTCTATGGTTATTATTATAGGATTGTTTTGAAAATTTACGTGTGTGCGGAACCATATGATTTACTTGACTTTATGCAGAACGACTTTATCCTTGATAATCCATGCTTAAGGAAAAACAACATGTTCATAATGAATTTGTCTCAACTGTGAAAATTCAAATTATTTCAAAGATTATGAAACTAGTGCCATTAGATAGGTTTTGATTTTAAATTCATGTAGGAAAAAGAATGGAAACAAACGGAGTTATAGCGGAGGAGATATGAACCTCCGAAGTTCTGCCGGGAGAGGAAAAGAGGGGAAGGGTCTAGTCGGATGATATCATTGGCGTATCCAGGGATTACGCCTTGGCTAAAGGAGAACAGCTCGGGATCGGAGAACGGAAAGGGCTACGCTTTCCAAACACGAAAGCGTACTACGGTTTGGGGCAGAAAGAGAAAATCGTATTCTTTACTGGAAAACGTACTCGCCGGAATACGCCTTCCTCATCTTGCTGGAGGAACCGGCTGTCAACGAAGACTTCAGTAGTAATTGGTTTGAACCGCTTTTGGGGCTCGACTTAGACCTAACCAGAGAGAGGATATATTCTTGGGTAACAGAGGGAGCGGTCGGGATGGCGTGGACGCCGTCGGCAGCATCGGGAGGCCCTACCAGCAGCCGGTAGAGGTGAGCCTGGCGGCAGGTCCGACGGGGTTAGAAGCTCATCGGAGTGGCGAGGAAGTGAATCCCGGGATGGCGATGTCGGGGAGACTGGAGCCGCTTTGGGGGGACTGGTGGCCGGAGCGAAATGAGTGGGTCCGGCTAGCGACGGCGGAGCTCGGGCTTATGGGTACTGGCGGGCTCAGCGGTGGCGATGGACCATTGCTCGGTGGTTGGCGGTGAGGGTGAGCTTCAGGGCAAGCGGACCTCGTTGGTAGCGGAGGGTGGTCCTCGGCTGTGGCGGAGTTGGACGGAGCAAGAGTTTGGAGCAGCGACGGTGCATTGCTTGGGGAGCAGCAGCGCCGAGCGGGATGGTCCGTCGGCCACGGCAACCGAGGTGGCGATGTGGCGCTCAGCGGTTTGGGCCTTGGCCCTTCTGGCCGAGACGGGCATGCAGTGGGGAATCAGCTCCACCTGGTGGTGCGCGGAGAAGGCGCAACGGCGTCGATGCTGAGTCGTTCGAGGCGCAGACAACGGTGTGGCCCAGCGGGGAGGAGCGGGTTGGTGGTGATTCTCTTGGTGCTGAAGGCGATTCTTACCGGAGGCCATGGGGAGGGGCGCTAGGCAAGCGGTCCCGAGGTCGAGTTGTCGCCAGGGCTGCGTCGCTAGGGAGCTGGTTGGTGAGCAGAGAGGAAAACTCAGCTGAGGGGAACGGCGGGATGAGCTTGGCTAGCTTAGAAAGGGAGGAGACATAGAGCAGCTCCAATTGGGAACATTAGAGATGAGTAGCTCGGGTGGAGCTCGAGAAGGAGAGGGGGTAGTGGAGGGGCTCATTTTGTAGAAAAATGGAGAGAAGAGCTTCTCAGGGAGAGGAGAACGGAGTGGCAGGGAGGGAGAGAGGAGTTGAGGAGGTAGAAAGATAGCTCGGTTGTGCTAAATAAATGGGGTAGCCCAGCACAAGTAGGTGAGAGGAGGGATGAAATGGAGAGCTGCTCGGCGGCAGAAGAAATGGTGGCGTAGGGGAAAGACCATGGGAGATGTGAACGAAGGTCAAAAGGGAGATGGAGCTTCAGAGGGAGTTGGCCCTGATGTTGAGTAGGTTGAGGAGCTGGCCAAGGCATCATCTGCTGTGGAAGTCAGGAAAGGAGAAAGGCAACACGGCACATGGAGGTTGACGCGACTGCATAGCAAAGGTAGGCACTAGTTTGCGTGTGGACAAGAAGACAACACAGAGGACTGGTAATGTGCAGCAATGTGTTGGTATGACAAGCATATATAACGCCTGATATCATTGCCCTGTTAGGCTTGGGGATTGTCTGATATGCCACAATAATTTACGAGGAGCGAATCGAGTCTAGGATGACTATAAAATATAAACTTAGAATTTTGCCCGAGTATTGAGAGAGGAAAAGAATTAGGGCTCAATATTTGATTCAAACTTAATCGCGAAGTGGTTTGAAATATTTGCACGGGACCTCAAGATATTTTATAGAAATATGTTAGGATGGGTCTCAGGATATTCCTGAAATTTTGCGAGGATTTTTGGAGACGCGGATAAGCATGAAGAATGGTAAAAAGATAAATGGTTATTTGGTAGAAGGGTAAAAAGGATAGATATTTATGTCCTGGCATGGTAGCATGGTAGAAGTGAACAAGACATTTGCATGACATATGATAAGGAGAGAGAGAAAAACCATGGTGGTTATGGTTTTACCGAGAAAAATAAATTAGGGCTTGGAGTGTATGTGTCCACATACACTTGAATATTTTAGCATATATGGGGTTTGTTCGTGGATGAAATGAACATGCGAAGTTACGGTGAGTTGGGGTTTGCATGCTGCCACGGGTACGTGCATATATATACGCATGAGGTTTGATGACAGGGGGGAACAGGGGGTGCCAAGGGTTAAGGTTTGCATATATGCGTATTCATAAAAGTAGTATATATGTGCACATACTCGTGATAGGACAGGTCGAAGTAGATGGCAAAAGATTACGTCATTCAGAAGAGGTTCATGACGTATATATGTTTTAATTTCACAAAAGTACCATGTGGGCACTTAGCGGCATGTGCTGGTTTAGGTTGCACCGGCTGGATAAAAGGGGAAGGAATGCCGAAGGTATGTTCGCGGCGGGAATGCAAGGGTGAGTGGCCACGTATGGAGACAAGGCGTAAAGCAATGTTTGCATACCTTGTCGGGCAGAGTTTTGACAGAGCGGAGATTAAAGGAAGTAGGAAAGGAAGTGGAAGATTTTGGTTGTCTCACTTTAGGGTTTTGCAGAAGCATGATTTGAATAAAAGTTTGGTCTGGTGTATCTTAACTGACATTATTAGCAAAAGTTTTGTTAGCCCTAATTTTTGGGTTTCGGAAAATCGGGGTGTGACAGATGGTAGGTGGCAATAGATGAGAGCACCAATTTTGCTAGCACAACCCTCCCGGCCTTGTTTAGATTTTTTTTCTTTCTATCATGGCAATTTGGTACCCATTTTATCAATTAGCAGCTGGAAGTCAATCTTTCACAGCTTTCTAAAATGTAGTGGCAGCCCCAAATATTTGCATGGGAACCCGCCAAGCTTGGCCGGGAAGGAGCTCCTAATTTCTTGAAGATCCATGTCCTCGCAACGAACGGGGTATATATGAGATTTCTCCAAGTTTGTGCATAGGCAGCTCGCCTTGCCGAAGAGAGTTAGGATGTTCTTTGCATTTAGCTCCCCATGATATGGATTGACAAAAATTCATGCATCATCCGCATATAGAAAAATTTGTAGATGCGAGGAGTGCCATCCGATAGGCTTGAGGAGGTTCAAATATGATGCACGCTTCAGGATGTAGTGTAGCGGGTCAGTTGCGAGGACGAAGAGAATCTAGGAGAGGGGGTCTCCCTGGTGCAGTCCCCTAGCATGGAAGAACGGTTGTCCTAGCTTGCCATTTAAGAGCACCCTCAAGGATGCTGAGGAGAGGACGAGACATATCCATTCTCACCACCGCAGTTTGAATCCGAGCTGCGATAGGACCTCGAGAAGGTAGGGCCATCTCACGAATCAAAAGTTTTGGAGATGTCTAATTTGGGAGATAGCCTCGAGGTCTTCGATGAGTGCAGCTCCTTTACTCAGTTTTGAACATGCAGAAAATTGCCGTGAATGCATCACTTCTTCACAAACACACTCTGAATAGATGAGACTAACTCCAGTAGGTATGGAGCCAACTGGTTTGCTAGGATCTTGGAAAAACTATCTATGAGGCTGATTGGTCTATAATCTTTAACCGTCTCTATGTTCGCCTTCTTGGGAGTGAAGACGATGTTGGCCGAGTTAAGTAAGCTCGGGCAGGAGGTCTCGTGGTTCGCCATTAGAAAGATGGCACTAACTAAGTCTTCCTTTATGATCTCCCAACAACTTTTGGAAAAAGACCAACAAATCCATCTGGCCAGGCACCTTTTCAGGCAGCATGGAGAAGACCGCCTCTTTGATCTCATTTACAGAAGGGTGTGATGAGGTGCAGAAGGTCTCTCTGGTGGTATCCCAGCTCCTCCCAATTGAGACTTGCTGTTCAGGATTGCGAGGTGCCCATGGAACCTGAGAAGTGATCAAATAATTGTTGCTCCTTATTTCCTACAGATATGGTCGAGCCGGAATTGGTTTTTAGGATTTGAATGGAAACTGTCCTTCTTCGCTAATTTTCTTGCTGGTGGAATTGCTTCGTGTTGGCGTCTAGCCCTTTGCCGCATCATTGTCTTGTGGATTGTAGCTAGGCCTAGCAATCGGGTTTTGAGATTGGCACGAAGCTCACATTCTCCCGGGGATAGGACTCGCTCTTCCTGAGCAATGTCAAGTCTCCTAGTGACCCCTTTTTCCACTGTGATCTGGATGTGGACATTTCCCAGAGACTCTCGCTGCCATTTCTTCAAAGCTTTTGCAGCGCGTGCATCTTCGCGTACCCAATTTTAAGGACCGAATGACCCTTGTATTTACCGTACTGGTCCCATGATCAATAGCTAGTACACACAAGTTGACTTAGATATCATAGTCATACAAATGATACATAGTTTGATACATAGATCGACAAGGTATTTATTTTACATACGTGGCCTATTTGCTAAATGTAAAGAGTTATGTAGCAAAAAAGAAGATACACATGATAGACGCCATAACCTTCAGTCGCTATCGTCCTCGTAGAAATACTACTCCTCGTCTAGCTAAATCAACAAGCCAGGTGAGTACATTGAATGTACTCACAAGCACTCCGCAGGGAATAGTATAACCGATATATCCATGCAAGGCTTTATTTCAAGAATGACATTCTAGCCTAGGTTGCATATTGTGCGAAAAAATAAATTTTTATCAACAATACAGTAGTATATTGGCAAGCATTATGACGATAGCAACCGCCTATCGTCATCCACCGCTCCACACCGAGCTATTTCACCACGACCTCGTACCACCACTGTGTGGCATGACTTCAAAATATACTTCTGTGGCTCCTACTACCTGCCCGTAGTTCATACCACACACTGCGAGCACATCATGTTCGCGTCCTTAAACCCATGACCCACCTTTTCAATACAAAGCATAGTCTAATCAATGTGTGGCCTAACCATGTTATGTTCATGACCACGGACGTGGCTATTTGAATAGGTGTGAGAACCCTAGTTTCGGGCTAGTCGAGAGAGGTGTGAAGTGGAAGTCGTGGAGCAACTCGCGTTGTCAAGTTGATTCGAACCTATCGAGCTACGTCGGGAGTTAGTCGAGAGGGAGAGGAAAATGGCTGTGCATTCGCATTCATCGCATACATGGCATATGTAGAAACTAATGCATATATGTATAAATACATATGAAGTGAAATTTAAACTTTATTAACTCAAATACATGATACAAGCGTTAATGATACAACTTTATTACAGAAGAATAAAAGAAGAAAAAGAAGAAAGAAAATTACATAATAAATTCTTTCTATCTATACATCATCTAACCTAAGTCTTGAATCTTCAAATCTTTGAAGTCTTCAAAAGCTTGAAGTTGTCGAGGAGCACCGAGAGCCGAAGGGGGAAGTCCTTCGGGAATGTAGGCGATCATCCGAGGTCATCGAGTATGGGCACTCGAGACCGTTGGGAATTGTGCCGTTGCTGTAGGAGGCAAAAAGTTTCTAAACCTGTATTTTTAAATACATGTGGTCTTATCGACGCAATTCCGCCGACATCCGCGGGATTAGCCGCGGGGGCAAAATCGTACCAATGACCTAGATAAGTTTTAGTTTTGAAAATAGATTTGTAAAACAATTTTGTTTTCAAAAAACGTCCGAGGGCCACGTGACTAAGACCCTCATCGGACAAAATCCTAGTATTTTATATTAGGGATAAAGGAGATGAGAGGAATAGTAAAGTAGCTTTATTATTTTTCCTAAATCTAAAGTTGCCTCCATGAGTTTGTTTTTGAAAAGAAATGATTTTACAAAGTTAAAGAAAATAGTAAGGCATCAGTTCATCGAATATTCACTTGACCAGCCCACATACTTTTGACCAAAGTCAAGTAGTTGTCTTGTAAGGCAGCACATCCAAGTAAATATCCAGCAGTAAACCATATATATAAATGGGTCAAGGCAAATATCTGAGATAAGATAAGCACAAATCCATCGGGTAAGGTCCAGCAGCTTTGGCCAATATCAAGTTCCTTAGTTAGGAAGGCAGCCAGCATACGCTAGAAACCACAGCCGAACCCAGCAGTAGAGCACAACCGACTTAGGCAACTAGAAGGGGTAATGTAACAGCAGTAGCAGCCACCTGAGCCACCTGAAACTAGCACAGCCATATTCCAGTAGCAGCAGCCATTGGGGAGGAGTTCCAGAGGAGGAACCGAAGCCAAGCCAAGCTCTAGGAGGAAACCACCAAAACCGAGTGAAGGGGAGCAGGCCATCAAGGCCAGGAGGAGGACCAGCCAAGATTGGAGGAGAGGAGCAGACCACCACCAGGCCAGCAAAGGAGCAATAGGAGCAAAGAGCCGCCAGCAAGCTGAGGAACAAGACCAAGCAAGCAAAGGAGCAGCAGGGCCAGATCAAGGTAAGAACCCCTTTTCAAAGATCACTTTAGCTGCACAGATACAAGAATACCAACTGGACGTAATGGACAAAAGAACCCTCAGAACCTGCTTGCATCATAGGAATTTGTGGTAAAGGGGTTTTGGTAGCACCTGTTCTTATCAAATAACCCACCAGCCCCTCAACCAAAGATCCTCAGACCTTAGATTCATCCCAGGGTTTTAAAGGCAACTAGTGTAGTAATCTGTTCCTATCAGTTGTATTCTTCAGCCTTTCTCAAGTTTCAGAGAGAAGACTTCAATATATAGGTTAGGGCAACCGAATAGGCATCATGGCAGTAGCTTGTTCTTACTAGTTTTCAAGAACATGTATGCATAAACCACATATACACATGAATTTATGTCAAATGCTTCAGATGCAAAGCATCTGAATAAACCAACCAAGACCAAGATGAAACCCTGGTCCTTATGCCTAAGTAAACCAATATATATATGTGTTCAGAAAAGGAATCAAGAAACATACGTATATTAGCTTAACAAGAATCAAGTGCAGTAGGAGATTCTTATGCCATAAGTATGCAAGAAATAGGAAGTGATTAAAGGCAAATTAGCATATGTCCAGTTTTAGCAAAACATAACCATGGTGGATGTTAAATCACACCAACTCGAATAAGCAATTCATTATAAGATTACGGCAAAAACCAAGCTAATAACCTGTTCTTCAAATTGAATAACTGACATACATGAATATGTGGGGAGGAGAGAAAAGCTAAGTTAAGAAAGCATCTGTTCTTACCAGAGAATAACGAATATACGTATAGGCACGAAAGAACTGGAAGAGGCTAAGGCCAAGCTGGATAAAAATCATCCTAATCGAACCACATATACATCAGCTCACGCTTAAGTGCTCATGAATACATGAGTATGCTGAAGATCAGTTCTAGCATTTCCAAATCATAAGCATCAGTCTAGCAGCAAACAAACTGGTATATAGAAATGGAATATCAATATGGACTGAACAACTTAAGCCGAGAGACTGTCTCATAAATGTAAACATATACTATATACCAATGCTTAAGAACATCAAGATAAGCACCTGTTCTCCTCAGATTTCTCAAGTTCTTTTCAGAAATTATTACTACAATAAGTCAAGGCAGCAAATAGGCAACTTCATAATGTAACTGTTCTTGTCAGTTTCGAGCATAGAAGAATATACAAAATACGGTAGGTACAAACACCAATACTCTTAGCTAGAGAAGCAAGTATACTATCGGTTCATATCCGCTTTCAAATCACCATTCAAGATAAGCATTTAATCTTATCAGTAATCAGTCAAAGAAAGATTGAACAGCAACTAAGAATCAAGAAGTGGTAACCACTAATGTCAACATATATGCAGGAAACAAAAAGAAGCTAAAGAATCAAGTGGAGTACTGGTTCTTAACAATTCCAAATGAGAAATATTGTAGATGCCAGCATTGGCATTAGTTGGTTAATAACTAAATGATGGTATCTGTTCTTATCTAACAATTTGGGAGTATAGCAAATGAGGGATAAACCAAGAGAGGCTACTGGAGCATATCATTTCAAGGTTTTAGCTAGCAGTGATGCCTCAAGTAAATAGTCATTCCAACTAGACAATAATTAACCAGTTGTGATCCCAAGCAAATCATCTAATGAACTAACGAGCATAGGCAAGTACTAGAATGCAACAGGATTGCATACTCTTGAATGGATACTAAAACGAGCAGAATAGTTTATACACTTGGTATATCAGTCTGATGTTTCCATTCAGTCCAACATGTCTAGCTAGTTGAATGATAGGCTTACTGTCAGTTCTACTAGCAGTTGGTCATTAAACCTTAACATATATGAACATTAGTTGAGTTCTAAGTGCTTAATGACTAAACACGAATACCAGATCAAACATAGCGTCCAGGCCCTAAACAAATTTATCAAAATCCCCAAATCAACCGGATCAACTTTAGTAGAACCCTAAATCAAATTAGGGGAAAATTAGGGATAAGAAGAGAGGGGATTGAGGAGTACTTACCTGTAGAGGAGACCGAAGGCAGAGCCGACCTCACCGCACCTCCGGCGAGGAGCGGGCCCAGTGGAGCGCCGCCGGTGGCGGGCTTCAACACCGGGCCGCGGCGGCCTCGGGCGGCGCGATGAGGCGACCAGGGCGACCAAGAGGCCGAGGGGCGGCGCAAGGGAGCCCGGAAGAGACCGGTGGCGAGGAACGCAGGCGGAGGCGGCGTAACCGAGAGGAGCCAAGGGCGCGCGGCGGGGCATCCGGCGGCGCTAGGCGACTAAGGCAGAGCACCGAGGCGGAGAGGACCGGACCCAGGTGGAGGCGGCTCAGAAAGGCGGCGGCGTGCATCAGGAGGCGGTCGCCTGAGGGAGGAGAGAACCAGGGGTAGGTGCCGGCGGCGCACGGGTCAAGAGAGAGAGAGAGAGATTAGGGGAGGGAGGAGAGGAAGAGTGAGGCGCCGGAGCGGGCCAGGTGGGCCGGCCGGTAATCAACATGTTAAAAAAAAAGAGAGAGGAGGAATTGTGAGGAAAAGAAAGAAAAGAGATTAAAATTTAAAATAGAATAAAAGGAACTATTTAAATACAATGATATTTTCTTTCTTAGAAAGGGAATTGAATCCATCCAAAACTATAAAACCACTCTAAGTATGTATGGATAGGTTAGGAATGGAGTAAAGTTTAAAACAAAGTTAAATAGATTATTCTTCACTTGAGAATAAAGATGAAGAAAGGAAAATTGGATGTATATATATGTTGAGGAGCAGGTTGAAATTTAAGATTCCTCAAGTTTAAACATTTATTTCTTAAAAGGAAAAACAAAACTTAAAGTGAAGTAATGAGTAATTCCCACTAGATCAAGTATGCTTTCTTTCTTAAAAAGAAATTGAACTTGACTACAACAATAAGTTATTTTAGTTGAGATGAATATGTTCTTAGTCTTTAGAAAAGGATATTGAAATACTAAGTTAAATTTTAAGGTGTTAACTTGTTATCCAAAATTCACTAAAAGAGATTGAGAGGAAATGTTAAACTTTAAAGTAAAGGAAATCAATGGCAAAAATTTGAATGTTCCCTTAATAAATTCCAAATCCTCAAAGAATGACTAAAAGAATTACACTATACGTCTTGGAGCATTGTAATATACTTAGCATCGCATGCACTCAAATGCCATGTCATTTGCATTCATATTTGAAATTCTTTTGAATTAGTCCTTATCGGACTTTATTGCTTTTCTTGCCAGAAGCCGGAGTTCCGCAAGTAAACCCTTCGAACTCCATTTCAAATCCGTCACCAGGCAAGTCCAGTTTCTTGTTCATGTCCGTTGAGAATGTCCTTCGATTTCCCTCTTGTCTACAACCTGCACAAAACTTACTTTCTAAGCTTAATCAACTGTTGTTGTTTTACTTTGGATCGCCGGTTTTTGGGTGATCGCATGGCGGGTGATGAAATCCTGGTATGGGTGCAGTTTGGCGCATTTGGGAAGGTGGATTTCATCACACGGGAATGTCTCATATAAGGTTAATGCAACCAATGATCGAATGTGCTTAAGGGCCGTAGCGAACGCGCTTACCACATACCCTGTATGGGCGGGGCTGAGCTAAAGTACCCTTTACCCTAGGTTCATACTCCCCTGGGAACGCAAGACCTCGGCAGTAGGATCGACTGCCGGGAAGGTGAGATTGGCTGTAGGTTGGCCAGATCACAAGTGATCTAGCTGTAGGTTGGCTAGTCACGAGTGAACTAGCTGTAGGTTGGCTAGTCACAGGTGATCAAGTTCGTACGTCGACTTGTCACAACATGTTGGAAGAAGTGGCTCTAGCCGTACGTTGGTTAATCCACATTAGGAATCGGGACCGGTAGTCCTGTACGGACTACGACGTGGAGTATGGCCGAGCGGGCGGTGAAACGGCTCTGTGACCTCGGAAGTGTAGATGAGGCTTGGCCACCTCAGATACATGACTGTAGTCGTTTGTGGGTACAGTTGCGCACCTCTGCAGAGTGTATAGAATTGTGGCATTGTCACTCCGTGTTCCCGGATGGAACTGCGAACCCGGCAAGAAAGGGATTCATCGGGAATCCTAGCAGCTTGTGAGACATGAGATCATTAGTCTCTTTAATTAAAACTTGACTCTCTTACCTTCTCCAGTTGCATTGCTTTTGGAGAACGTTGCCGTTCTCAGTAGATAGTGCATCAAACACCTCTTTGCTATTCCTGGACTTGTTGAGTACCTTCTGTACTCATCCCTCTATCTAATTCCTTTGAGTAGGCTGTGAGCCGACGACGGAGGAGGAGGTGGTCTACGTCAAGATCGACGACGAAGTCCCCGAAGAACAGGTGACGACCAAGGAAGACGGAGGCGTCAACTACTACGACGAGTTCCACGACGAAATCAACACCGAATAGTTAGTAGGTCAAGTGAGTCGAGAGTAGTAGTGAAGACTCTTGCTGTAGCCAAACGATAACGGTTTTAAATTTTCCGTACTTTTGGGGATATGTTGTAAAACTCTCTGTTGTATTATGAGTTTGTAAATTGAGTTGTAATATTTAGACCACTGCAATGCTTCTGTCGTGCTACTCTGTGAGATATGTGCAGTCGAGAAGGCACTTCGTCTGTGCGTATCACCGCAGGTGGTATCAGAGCAATGGTTGAGACCTCTAGGCATAAAAGTCTAGTTAGGAGACCTGTGAACCCTAGGAAGGAAGTTGGAACCTCTATAAGGACTATCCTCATCTATAGTTTCTTTTAACAAGGATAAATGTATTAATTTCAAATAACTTTCCTATTAATCTCTTTAGAAATACCTAAGGTTGTGGGTTAACTAAATTCTTTTGAGAAAAAGATAGTAATATATCATACACTCACTTACCTTCTTAACCTATAAGAAATTCAAAATTTTAAAAGTAAAAGAAGTAATCATGACAAGGGTATAAAGGTAAGGAATAGGTTATGAGGTTAGAACCCTAAATATTGGAAATAAAATACTTGTTTTTGCTTTTGTTCTGGACACTATAGATAAGTGCACATAGGTTATCACGTTTTATGAAATTGTGTGTTTTCTTGGAGTTATGGATCTTTTTAGATCTTTGCATGAGTGCTTAGCTGTGATTATGAAGATAAAAGCTTAGTATATGTCGTTGAAAATTATATTATTAAGCTTTGCTTCATATCACAATATAGGTGAATGGCGAGTCCAAGTGAGGAAACCCTTAGGTTGGCAGATGAGCAAGCTCAGAAAAAAGCGGAAGAGAAAGCCAGGATGGAAGCAGAGCAGAAGGCGAAAGCTGATGCAGCCAGTGGAAATGAAGGCAGTGGTGCACCATCACTACCACGATTCAACACCGAAGAAGTGTTTATGCAATATATGCGCCAAATGGAAGAAGATCGGAGGGCTAGAGAGGAAGAAAGGCGAGAAAGACGAGAAGCTCAGGAGAATCAGAGCAAATTCTTCATCGAGATACTAAAGATGTTGGAGGGAAGAAACCATGATACCCAAACATCAGCCAAAGGAGGTGTTAGCCTAAGCGATTTTCAGCAGACTAGACCTATGATTTTTGCAACCTCAGCTGAGCCCATGGATGCAGAAGATTGGCTGTTAGACACTGAGAGGAAACTAGAAGTAGTAGGGTGCAATGACGAGGAGAAAATCCGCTATGCCATACATCAACTCACCGGACCTGCAGCAGCATGGTGGGTTAATCTCAAGGCAGTCCAACCAGCCGGAAGGGTGATCACATGGGATATTTTCAAGATGAAGTTTCGCGAAGCTCATGTACCATCAAGTATAGTGGCGTTGAAGAGGAAGGAATTCATGGATCTAGAACAAGATAACATGTCAGTTACCGAGTATGTTCATGAGTTCAATCGATTGTCGCGTTATGCACCAGATGATGTGGACACGGAAGCCAAGAGACAGCAGAAATTTATGGAAGGACTCCAACCATTTCTATTGATGCAATTGAGGCTTGTTCGAATCACCGAATTTCAGGATTTGGTAGATCGTGCTATTACTCTGGAGAATGACTATCACAAGGTGCAAGACGACAGAAAAAGGAAGTTCGAACCAGGGCGTCAGCAATATCGACAAAATCAACCACAGAGAATGATTGATACCTGGAAAAGTCAACCTGGAAGAACATCATTTGAAGCAGCAAATCAAACACCGATAACTTTTGTTACGTGTAATAGATGTGGAGGAAATCATTATGCTTCACACTGTCCGAAGAAAAGGAAATGTTATAGCTGTGGTCAACGAGGGCACCAAATTAAGGACTGCCCAAATCCACACATTCAACGGCCACAACCTCAAGTGTCAGCACAAGGAGCAGGAGTTCAGGGAGGAAAAAGCAATCGAGTTCATGGTGGCAATAAAGTCCAAGAAAAGGTGAAACATATAACCACAAAGAGAACCGGAGCATCCCAAAACGTGGTGACCGGTACACTATCTTCTACCCATCTCACCTTGTCTTTAACATCGTATCTTCTTGATTCCGAGCAAAGCATTCATCCATCTCTAAAGAATAATGAAGGGGATAACCGTAGAATTAAGATTTATTCCTTGCTTATCTCCTAATCATATCTTTTCAAGACCTAAATGATCTCTTAAGTATAGGTTAGTTAGTAAATTAGGCTTATAGCTCCTAACCATCGGATCGAAGAAAGAATTATACCTCGAGGTTGAAGGAACTCTGAATCGAAATTAGACTTTCAGTTGTTGAAAGTGAGGTTTAAATTTCAGTGGACGAAGGGAGTTTCCGGATAATTCAATAAAAGAGTATGCAAATAAGTTGGGTTAAAAATCCAGTTAGTAAGAAAGGGAGACCAATCACCTTATTTGGAAAGTAACATGTGAAAAAGAAGAGCCACGTAGAGACTACCCGTTCTTAATCTGATACCTCACCTTTAATTTCGAGGACGAAATTATTTTTAAGGGGGGTAGGATGTGAGAACCCTAGTTTCGGGCTAGTCGAGAGAGGTGTGAAGTGGAAGTCGTGGAGCAACTCGCGTTGTCAAGTTGATTCGAACCTATCGAGCTACGTCGGGAGTTAGTCGAGAGGGAGAGGAAAATGGCTGTGCATTCGCATTCATCGCATACATGGCATATGTAGAAACTAATGCATATATGTATAAATACATATGAAGTGAAATTTAAACTTTATTAACTCAAATACATGATACAAGCGTTAATGATACAACTTTATTACAGAAGAATAAAAGAAGAAAAAGAAGAAAGAAAATTACATAATAAATTCTTTCTATCTATACATCATCTAACCTAAGTCTTGAATCTTCAAATCTTTGAAGTCTTCAAAAGCTTGAAGTTGTCGAGGAGCACCGAGAGCCGAAGGGGGAAGTCCTTCGGGAATGTAGGCGATCATCCGAGGTCATCGAGTATGGGCACTCGAGACCGTTGGGAATTGTGCCGTTGCTGTAGGAGGCAAAAAGTTTCTAAACCTGTATTTTTAAATACATGTGGTCTTATCGACGCAATTCCGCCGACATCCGCGGGATTAGCCGCGGGGGCAAAATCGTACCAATGACCTAGATAAGTTTTAGTTTTGAAAATAGATTTGTAAAACAATTTTGTTTTCAAAAAACGTCCGAGGGCCACGTGACTAAGACCCTCATCGGACAAAATCCTAGTATTTTATATTAGGGATAAAGGAGATGAGAGGAATAGTAAAGTAGCTTTATTATTTTTCCTAAATCTAAAGTTGCCTCCATGAGTTTGTTTTTGAAAAGAAATGATTTTACAAAGTTAAAGAAAATAGTAAGGCATCAGTTCATCGAATATTCACTTGACCAGCCCACATACTTTTGACCAAAGTCAAGTAGTTGTCTTGTAAGGCAGCACATCCAAGTAAATATCCAGCAGTAAACCATATATATAAATGGGTCAAGGCAAATATCTGAGATAAGATAAGCACAAATCCATCGGGTAAGGTCCAGCAGCTTTGGCCAATATCAAGTTCCTTAGTTAGGAAGGCAGCCAGCATACGCTAGAAACCACAGCCGAACCCAGCAGTAGAGCACAACCGACTTAGGCAACTAGAAGGGGTAATGTAACAGCAGTAGCAGCCACCTGAGCCACCTGAAACTAGCACAGCCATATTCCAGTAGCAGCAGCCATTGGGGAGGAGTTCCAGAGGAGGAACCGAAGCCAAGCCAAGCTCTAGGAGGAAACCACCAAAACCGAGTGAAGGGGAGCAGGCCATCAAGGCCAGGAGGAGGACCAGCCAAGATTGGAGGAGAGGAGCAGACCACCACCAGGCCAGCAAAGGAGCAATAGGAGCAAAGAGCCGCCAGCAAGCTGAGGAACAAGACCAAGCAAGCAAAGGAGCAGCAGGGCCAGATCAAGGTAAGAACCCCTTTTCAAAGATCACTTTAGCTGCACAGATACAAGAATACCAACTGGACGTAATGGACAAAAGAACCCTCAGAACCTGCTTGCATCATAGGAATTTGTGGTAAAGGGGTTTTGGTAGCACCTGTTCTTATCAAATAACCCACCAGCCCCTCAACCAAAGATCCTCAGACCTTAGATTCATCCCAGGGTTTTAAAGGCAACTAGTGTAGTAATCTGTTCCTATCAGTTGTATTCTTCAGCCTTTCTCAAGTTTCAGAGAGAAGACTTCAATATATAGGTTAGGGCAACCGAATAGGCATCATGGCAGTAGCTTGTTCTTACTAGTTTTCAAGAACATGTATGCATAAACCACATATACACATGAATTTATGTCAAATGCTTCAGATGCAAAGCATCTGAATAAACCAACCAAGACCAAGATGAAACCCTGGTCCTTATGCCTAAGTAAACCAATATATATATGTGTTCAGAAAAGGAATCAAGAAACATACGTATATTAGCTTAACAAGAATCAAGTGCAGTAGGAGATTCTTATGCCATAAGTATGCAAGAAATAGGAAGTGATTAAAGGCAAATTAGCATATGTCCAGTTTTAGCAAAACATAACCATGGTGGATGTTAAATCACACCAACTCGAATAAGCAATTCATTATAAGATTACGGCAAAAACCAAGCTAATAACCTGTTCTTCAAATTGAATAACTGACATACATGAATATGTGGGGAGGAGAGAAAAGCTAAGTTAAGAAAGCATCTGTTCTTACCAGAGAATAACGAATATACGTATAGGCACGAAAGAACTGGAAGAGGCTAAGGCCAAGCTGGATAAAAATCATCCTAATCGAACCACATATACATCAGCTCACGCTTAAGTGCTCATGAATACATGAGTATGCTGAAGATCAGTTCTAGCATTTCCAAATCATAAGCATCAGTCTAGCAGCAAACAAACTGGTATATAGAAATGGAATATCAATATGGACTGAACAACTTAAGCCGAGAGACTGTCTCATAAATGTAAACATATACTATATACCAATGCTTAAGAACATCAAGATAAGCACCTGTTCTCCTCAGATTTCTCAAGTTCTTTTCAGAAATTATTACTACAATAAGTCAAGGCAGCAAATAGGCAACTTCATAATGTAACTGTTCTTGTCAGTTTCGAGCATAGAAGAATATACAAAATACGGTAGGTACAAACACCAATACTCTTAGCTAGAGAAGCAAGTATACTATCGGTTCATATCCGCTTTCAAATCACCATTCAAGATAAGCATTTAATCTTATCAGTAATCAGTCAAAGAAAGATTGAACAGCAACTAAGAATCAAGAAGTGGTAACCACTAATGTCAACATATATGCAGGAAACAAAAAGAAGCTAAAGAATCAAGTGGAGTACTGGTTCTTAACAATTCCAAATGAGAAATATTGTAGATGCCAGCATTGGCATTAGTTGGTTAATAACTAAATGATGGTATCTGTTCTTATCTAACAATTTGGGAGTATAGCAAATGAGGGATAAACCAAGAGAGGCTACTGGAGCATATCATTTCAAGGTTTTAGCTAGCAGTGATGCCTCAAGTAAATAGTCATTCCAACTAGACAATAATTAACCAGTTGTGATCCCAAGCAAATCATCTAATGAACTAACGAGCATAGGCAAGTACTAGAATGCAACAGGATTGCATACTCTTGAATGGATACTAAAACGAGCAGAATAGTTTATACACTTGGTATATCAGTCTGATGTTTCCATTCAGTCCAACATGTCTAGCTAGTTGAATGATAGGCTTACTGTCAGTTCTACTAGCAGTTGGTCATTAAACCTTAACATATATGAACATTAGTTGAGTTCTAAGTGCTTAATGACTAAACACGAATACCAGATCAAACATAGCGTCCAGGCCCTAAACAAATTTATCAAAATCCCCAAATCAACCGGATCAACTTTAGTAGAACCCTAAATCAAATTAGGGGAAAATTAGGGATAAGAAGAGAGGGGATTGAGGAGTACTTACCTGTAGAGGAGACCGAAGGCAGAGCCGACCTCACCGCACCTCCGGCGAGGAGCGGGCCCAGTGGAGCGCCGCCGGTGGCGGGCTTCAACACCGGGCCGCGGCGGCCTCGGGCGGCGCGATGAGGCGACCAGGGCGACCAAGAGGCCGAGGGGCGGCGCAAGGGAGCCCGGAAGAGACCGGTGGCGAGGAACGCAGGCGGAGGCGGCGTAACCGAGAGGAGCCAAGGGCGCGCGGCGGGGCATCCGGCGGCGCTAGGCGACTAAGGCAGAGCACCGAGGCGGAGAGGACCGGACCCAGGTGGAGGCGGCTCAGAAAGGCGGCGGCGTGCATCAGGAGGCGGTCGCCTGAGGGAGGAGAGAACCAGGGGTAGGTGCCGGCGGCGCACGGGTCAAGAGAGAGAGAGAGAGATTAGGGGAGGGAGGAGAGGAAGAGTGAGGCGCCGGAGCGGGCCAGGTGGGCCGGCCGGTAATCAACATGTTAAAAAAAAAGAGAGAGGAGGAATTGTGAGGAAAAGAAAGAAAAGAGATTAAAATTTAAAATAGAATAAAAGGAACTATTTAAATACAATGATATTTTCTTTCTTAGAAAGGGAATTGAATCCATCCAAAACTATAAAACCACTCTAAGTATGTATGGATAGGTTAGGAATGGAGTAAAGTTTAAAACAAAGTTAAATAGATTATTCTTCACTTGAGAATAAAGATGAAGAAAGGAAAATTGGATGTATATATATGTTGAGGAGCAGGTTGAAATTTAAGATTCCTCAAGTTTAAACATTTATTTCTTAAAAGGAAAAACAAAACTTAAAGTGAAGTAATGAGTAATTCCCACTAGATCAAGTATGCTTTCTTTCTTAAAAAGAAATTGAACTTGACTACAACAATAAGTTATTTTAGTTGAGATGAATATGTTCTTAGTCTTTAGAAAAGGATATTGAAATACTAAGTTAAATTTTAAGGTGTTAACTTGTTATCCAAAATTCACTAAAAGAGATTGAGAGGAAATGTTAAACTTTAAAGTAAAGGAAATCAATGGCAAAAATTTGAATGTTCCCTTAATAAATTCCAAATCCTCAAAGAATGACTAAAAGAATTACACTATACGTCTTGGAGCATTGTAATATACTTAGCATCGCATGCACTCAAATGCCATGTCATTTGCATTCATATTTGAAATTCTTTTGAATTAGTCCTTATCGGACTTTATTGCTTTTCTTGCCAGAAGCCGGAGTTCCGCAAGTAAACCCTTCGAACTCCATTTCAAATCCGTCACCAGGCAAGTCCAGTTTCTTGTTCATGTCCGTTGAGAATGTCCTTCGATTTCCCTCTTGTCTACAACCTGCACAAAACTTACTTTCTAAGCTTAATCAACTGTTGTTGTTTTACTTTGGATCGCCGGTTTTTGGGTGATCGCATGGCGGGTGATGAAATCCTGGTATGGGTGCAGTTTGGCGCATTTGGGAAGGTGGATTTCATCACACGGGAATGTCTCATATAAGGTTAATGCAACCAATGATCGAATGTGCTTAAGGGCCGTAGCGAACGCGCTTACCACATACCCTGTATGGGCGGGGCTGAGCTAAAGTACCCTTTACCCTAGGTTCATACTCCCCTGGGAACGCAAGACCTCGGCAGTAGGATCGACTGCCGGGAAGGTGAGATTGGCTGTAGGTTGGCCAGATCACAAGTGATCTAGCTGTAGGTTGGCTAGTCACGAGTGAACTAGCTGTAGGTTGGCTAGTCACAGGTGATCAAGTTCGTACGTCGACTTGTCACAACATGTTGGAAGAAGTGGCTCTAGCCGTACGTTGGTTAATCCACATTAGGAATCGGGACCGGTAGTCCTGTACGGACTACGACGTGGAGTATGGCCGAGCGGGCGGTGAAACGGCTCTGTGACCTCGGAAGTGTAGATGAGGCTTGGCCACCTCAGATACATGACTGTAGTCGTTTGTGGGTACAGTTGCGCACCTCTGCAGAGTGTATAGAATTGTGGCATTGTCACTCCGTGTTCCCGGATGGAACTGCGAACCCGGCAAGAAAGGGATTCATCGGGAATTCTAGCAGCTTGTGAGACATGAGATCATTAGTCTCTTTAATTAAAACTTGACTCTCTTACCTTCTCCAGTTGCATTGCTTTTGGAGAACGTTGCCGTTCTCAGTAGATAGTGCATCAAACACCTCTTTGCTATTCCTGGACTTGTTGAGTACCTTCTGTACTCATCCCTCTATCTAATTCCTTTGAGTAGGCTGTGAGCCGACGACGGAGGAGGAGGTGGTCTACGTCAAGATCGACGACGAAGTCCCCGAAGAACAGGTGACGACCAAGGAAGACGGAGGCGTCAACTACTACGACGAGTTCCACGACGAAATCAACACCGAATAGTTAGTAGGTCAAGTGAGTCGAGAGTAGTAGTGAAGACTCTTGCTGTAGCCAAACGATAACGGTTTTAAATTTTCCGTACTTTTGGGGATATGTTGTAAAACTCTCTGTTGTATTATGAGTTTGTAAATTGAGTTGTAATATTTAGACCACTGCAATGCTTCTGTCGTGCTACTCTGTGAGATATGTGCAGTCGAGAAGGCACTTCGTCTGTGCGTATCACCGCAATAGGTTTCTCACACTCTGCGGAGGTTGTACAGTTTTACTCACACGAGTACACTTTATGAGGTGTACCAGCAGGGTTATTACAACAAGAATTTTCTCTCACTTAGCCCTAACGACGAACCCGCCAGATGAATCATTCCTGCACTGCCTATTTAACCACGGCACAATGCAGACTCACCTTTGTGTCGAACAACTTCCTACACTAAACCACGAGATGGCCCTCTGGAGTTTACCCACTCTTTTGCACTTTCCACCTATCGCCAATAGGTTCGTACACTAGTACCAAATAGAATACTCGGTCAAGTTCTTCCCATAAAGGACATGTGGACATACGATGTCAACTTGGCCGAGCGGCACTTAGATTCGGTCCTTAATTGATCTAAGCAAAACTCCAATTTAATTCCAAGTCACGTAGGACTGGATACTAACAATGCTCGTAAGGAATCCTCATTACCACAAACTTCCTCTCACTCGGATCCAAATCAACTATGGTTTGATCTAGGTTTTGTCAGAAAATCGTTTTCACCAAAAATCTTCCCTGGACAGTGGACACCTCCCCGAGGCTCCATATTACACATGAGCAAGTTTTTTGTAACATATCCAAAATTGATTTTTCCTAAGGTGTCACTAGCATATGCTACTACAACCTAAGTTTCCATAGGTATTACCATACTATTAGAGGGATTATTCCTAAGGAGACAAGTGAGGGTATATCAATCACATCAAATAATAGGACGTAACTATGACTAACATAAAATAGTGGTCTTTCAAGATAGCATGCATGGTTCGCAATCAACATAAGTAAATTGGGAATATATACGGTTCTACATGAGCAAGGCGGGGATGCTTACCTGGCAATTTGGGGTGTGAATCTTCCTCTTGGAGTTGGTACTGTGAAAACCCGGGATCCTCCTAGAGAGATCCGATACGTTGGTAACTACACGTTGAGAAGGGCGATGAACAAACGATGATGTCGATAACTCCAAATAAGAACCAAATGGTGCACATGATATGCTCATGACATGATTTTAACCTAGGAAGCATTTTGGGTTGCTAGGGTTTTTAGTTTAAGTTGAAAACTTCTTGTACGAAACATTTGAGCAAAAGAAAGTAATGAACATCTTTCTCTTCTTAGGTTTAGAATATGTTGATGAGCACTATAGCTAGTTCAGAGGTGAATACGTGACAAGGTTCATAAGGTTTTTCCTGGAATTTTCAAATTTTATGCCAATACATGCATGACATGAAATAATGATACCTTATAGGAAGAAATCATGATTTTTAGTTTTAATTCAAAATCATGTCGACCCTTTAGCTTAGTTAGGTTATAGAGATAATACTAAGTTTGAAAATCTGCATATCCTACCAAGGCCCGCTGTCAGCGGCGGAGCCCACTTACCGATTCGGGAGGATTAAGCGGGGGCAGGGCCCGCTTGATAGTTGGTCGGGGCAGCGCCGCCGCTCGGGATAAGGCCGGCGTGGGTTGCGGATGTTCCCGCCAGTGAAGAATTGGGGATCTTTGCGATAGCAGGGCTCCGGTAAAATCAAGAGGGGGAATCAAGCTAGGCAAAGGTGGGGAACAGGATGGTGAGCAAGAATTAGCTCGAGAAGGTTTGCATAGCTCAGATTTTGGAGAACCGAGGTGGCGGAGGGCGTTGTCAGGGAGGAAGAAGAAAGGGGCTTGGAAGAAATCGGTGGCTCCTGAGGCTTGAAGAGGGAGAGGGAAAGGGGATGGAGATGAAGAGGAGCTCGGGGTGCTCCATCTATATGCTGCGAACACGGGGGTGTGATGCCGACTGCCGGAGTGGATGAGGACGGCTGCAGTGGGGATCCGGAGCAATTTGGCACGGTGGCGAGCTATGGTAGGGTCAAGGGGAGGCCCCCAACAAGCTCTGTGAAAGATTGAGGTCTATCAACTAGAGGGAGGGGGATGAATAGGAAATTATCAAATTTTACCCAAATTTGTTGTTTAGCATGCAAGAGTGAAGCAACTTAAAGGTGAAGCGAAAAATACCAAACTAGATCTAGCTCAATTGAAGAATAACACTTAAGTAAAGAGCTAGAGAGAAGACTCAAGATTTATCCGAAGTTCAAGTTGTTGGCAACAACTCTACGTCTTCGTTTGGAGAGGCTTGAGCACTTAGCTCCGAAGTCACACAGACTTCACTTTCTTCTCCTTGAGCCAAGTTCACTTAGAACTTGCTCAATCACTCGTGCTGGATCTTGAGGTGATCCCCGAACCTTCACAAACTTGTTGGAGGCGAATCCATAAATTAGAGCTCTCAACAACACCTAGCCGGCTAGGAGATGCCAAATCTCCAAGAGTAACGAGTCAAGATTATTAGGCTCGAAGAGGCTCTCGCTTGAATGCTCAATCAAATCTCAGATCTCTCAAATCCTTCCTCTCTCAAAGAGCAAGAGGAAAGGGAGCACACAGTACGAGAGAGAATATTTTACGCAGAGTGTCCTCCCGAGCCCGAGGGGGTCGGGGGCTATAAATAGGCATAGCTCAAAAAAGAATCGTTAGAGGAAAAAATTCTTCCTCGGAACAACCGGAACACAAACCCGGAAGCACCGAGTTTCAAAACAACGGTCATATTCTGAGGAACTCAGATGCACAGTGAAAGTCTTCAACTCAAAGTCGGTAGTTCCGAAAGGAACACGGTCACATCGGGATTGACGATTCTACTCCGCAGAGTCACTTCCGGAAGTGATTCCCGGTAGTGCCGACTTTGACAAACGGTTAAACCGAGATTTGAAGTAATGACACGTTCTTCTCTCACAAGAGGAGACGCGGTCAAACCGGAAATCAACTCGGTAACACAGCACTCACAAAAAGACCTAAGTCTAGAAGAGATTCTCGGTACAACCGGAAACGAAGCCGGTAGAACCGAAGATAAATCAAGTGGGACTTAGCCTAAGACAATAGAAGCATATCCCGGAAGCACCGGTTTCAAGAACGGACAAACCGGCTTCCGAAATATGAAATTAGGGCAAACCCTAAGCGGCAGGGTTCCCTAACTCTTCGACACAGAGGCCATTCTCGGTAGCACCGGTCTTGAACCGGTCATGCCGTAATTGAAGCTCTTCGAGGCTCGAGACGACTAAGTCATCAAACTTCGCAACAGAGGTCAATCTCGGTACATCCGGTTCTCAAACCGGTATCACCGAGAATCACTGTATGTGCCTCAAAAGAGATTTTCAACAAAGTCTTCTGAGAATTTGACTGAGCACATAAAGATTCTTTCAATAGCTTAGATATCTTACCCCTCTTAATAGTGCGGCTTGTCCTATAGACTCAAATGACCCTTTGATCATGTTAAATACTAGAAAATCACCACTAATCTTCTAGGTCCAAGCCTTCCTTCATCATTAACTTTTTAGGGATCGACATCCACTGGTTAAACCAATTACCTTGGGGACTATACACCTGTATACACTCAGTAAACCATTAGTCTCTTAATCATTTGTCATTAATCATCAAAATCCACTAGGGGCACTAGATGCACTTTCACTCTGACATGGTGCTACTGCACCGAAGCGTCACATGGCATGGTGACGCCGCATGCGAGTGTGTTGTGCACGCTCTGGATGCAGCCAAAGCATGCGCACATTTGCGTAGGGCTTGTCAGGGCGCGTCTGGCCCTGCCTGAGCATGTGCACTGGTGTCAAAGAGGAAGGCCAGGGCCCTGGCCAATTTCCCAAATTAACCAGCTTGCTTGCACAATTAGAAGTTTTCCCAACGGCCAAAATGATATCCGACAGTTTACAAGCCTAAAAAAATAAGTATCCAGCAAGGTAGCCCGCGCATTTGCGCAGCTAGAATTACTATGTATTCTTGGTATTATTATCTCCGTTAGTATTTGTCCCGAGTTGTCAACTTTATTCAATTTTATTTGTCTCTACATTAGTTTTGGTATGTCATTCAAAGTATAAAAAAATTATAGTCAAAAGTATGTTTTGAAGAAACATTATCCGCATTAATGCAATATCATCCCTCCAGATGCTTCGACGATCGATGCTCCTCTTACCCTACTTGTCTCTATCGCCTATCCATCACATCCTCGTCATCCTCAAGCACACTCGTTGGTGCACTACGCCCAAATTTTGGTTTTGGACAAACATGCATTAGAGTGACCCAGTGACCATGTCGCTCGGCTCCTTAGCAAGAGCCTAAACCCTATTGATCATTTTACCACCTCCTAAAACTATATAACTATGAAAACCGCAAGCCACGTCTTACCGTATCTCACCATCATCACCAGCTTGTTCAGTGAACCTCATTTGAAGCGTGATGTCTTGCTATCATGCAATCATTTCATGACTCATCCTAAGACCTCGACAACAACTTGTTTATCGGTGTATACTTATCAAAAATTGTTAAAACATCCCACCCTCGTCATGGCTTCCTATCTCACCGTACCCATGTTGTTTTGTACCAGCTTATATGTTTTAAGTGCAATTGAAATGATTTATTATATACTTGATGTGATTTGTTACATCTAACCTTTTTTGGTAAGCGACACCACCGTTTCGCTTTGTTCATACTATATGCTCGTTTGCACACATAACACATTGGCATATACAATGTCTCTTCACCATCGCTTTTAGCCGCTGTGAACTCTGCTAGCGGCTGTCTGTCTTGCTTTTCTTGTCTAGCGCACGACGCTTGTCTCCGGTCTTTTTTTCTGCTAAACCCATGCATACTGATATATCTAATGCATACTTTTACTTTACCCATTGGCAAAAACAGTTCATACATGTTGATAACATTTGCCATCCATCACTTTATATTGCGTGCTGTTAAACCTAATTGCTATTGTTAACGAGAACATGTTACTTTTTTTTCATCAACTATGCATGAACTGCAGTAGTACTGAAATTAGAATTTCTACCAGCTGGTTATGTCTGTTGAAGTGAATTTGTGGAAACTTTACAAATTAGAGATGCTACCGATCAGCTATTTGCATATAAAGGACAACATTTCAGCAAGCTTTGGAGCAGGATATCCTCTTGCATTTCCAAACAAAAGGTTTCAGTACCACACCATGATCCTGTACTTACTCAAAATAGAACACACTTACAGGTTACAACTCAAAACGAGAGCACCCATTGAAAGGACTTCACTCTAGCAAGATCTTAACAAAAGAAATAGCAAACAAAGCATGAGATATGAATGTAACAGTAGACCATGTAACACACTGCAAAAAGCCCCACCCAAATGCTCAAGTTAAGCAGGCACTTTGAACAATCATGACGACGGGCAGCTGAGCTGATGGAAGGAATGGATCGAAATCATACTATTGCTCATTGATCAAGCTTCTGATGCTGCCTCTGGTGCTTCGACTTCGAGGACTCGCGCCTGGTAGGATGAAACGGTATTGTCGTTACCCTCTGTAGCTGTGAAGAAGGATCGCTTCCCCACCAAATCAGAAACCCGCTTCGCACACCCTGAGTCTCGTGGACTCTCATGAGAAGGCGGCATGGTCCTGATCCTTGGGAGCAATTCGGCAACCTTGTCAATTGTTTCAGGAGACAGCTGATCATCGGAAGGGTCGATAGCCATCGCTCTGGTTTCCTCCATCTGGTTTGCACACCACGCCGACCCCGGAAGAGACTGCTTCCGCCGCTTCTCTTGTGTTCCAGCGCCCAGGGACGAGCCAGGCATGAGGCTGTAACGGCTGGGGACGACCCTGACCTTGGAGCTCCCTGACGGCCTCCTGCAAATGGATGGATTGCCGATGTGATTGATCACACCTTTGGGCGTGAGCTCATCAACCACCCTGTTAGCCCCAACTGCCGCAATGCCTCCCCTTGTGTCTGTAGCAGCCTTGGCAATGGATTGCCTTCTCGACCTGGGGCTCATACTAGCGCTCCTCGCCTTGGCTCTACTTGCTGCTGTTCCTTGCTTAGTGTCCTGGGATTGCTTAATCCTGCTCGACGGCCATGGCTTGGCGGGGACTGTAGATTCCTTGGAAGCTTGGCCTTCTTCTCTGATGGCATTGAGCTTGTTGGAGAACGGCTTGACCAGCGCCCCCGCCGCCGCCGGTTTGCTGGTGACGCCGTGGTGAATCTCCAACGGCCCGAGGCTGACGCCCCTGCGACGCTGCACCGGAGGCTCCTTGATCGGCTTTAGGATCCGGTTGGCGGCGGCGCCCTGCTGCTGCTGCTGCTGCTGCGCCGCGGGGACCTTAGGGTTTGTGGCGGCGATTTCGAGGGGACCTAGGATGAGCCCCCTGCCCCGCGCCGCCGGAAGTTGCTTTGTCGGCTTCAGCCTCTGGGCGGCTGGTGGCGGCTGCTTCTCCGGGAGCAGGTTAGGGTTGGCGGCGGAGATGACGTCCAGCGGGCCGAGGCTGAGGCCCCTCGACCTCAGCCGCCGCCGCACCTTCGCGGCGCCCTCTCCCGTCGCGGCGGCTGCATCCCGCTGTGGCTCCGATCCCCTGGAGGTGCGGAGGTGGTGGAGGCGCGACGAGAGGCGCAGAATCTCCGCCTCGATGCGGCCGATCTCTGCGTCGGTGTCGAACCCACCGGCGCCGGCGTCGACGTCGTCACGCTCCGGGCGGCGGTTCTCCTTGTCGCCCCTGCGGACGGGGGTGGCGTGGGCATGGTGCCAAGCGGAGGCGGAGGACGACGAGGAGGAGCCGTCGAAGGCGGCATTGTTCCAGACGTGCACCAGCGGGATCAGCGGGTCCTCCTCCATCTTCGCCGCCGGCGCCGGCAGAAGCGGGGAGATCAGCGGCGAGGGAGCGACGAACAGAGGGAAATGGGAGGCAGAGGAAATCGAGGGATACCTGGATGGAGATCGATCGATCGGCGGGTGAAGACGAGCGGATGCTTAGCTCGGTCTGCGTGATTTGGGTTGCGATTGGATTGGATAAGGTGGGGAATTTTTCTTTCGAAATCTGCGGGGTGAAATGGTGGGAGGGGAGGAGTAACAGGGTTTAAGAGCCAGGTCTCATCCGACCGTTGGACTCGGGAGCGGGAGGGGAGCGCCTCACTCATATACTGGTGTGCAAGCGTGCAACTTTTTTTTTAGAAGAAAAGCAAGTGCGCAACTAGTAGTAGACGTTGTAGGAATAGCAGGACGTCAAAAAGATTGAAACGTTTTGTGTGTGGATTTTTATGTGAATTTTTTGTGGATTTTTATGTGAATTTTGTATGGATTTCAAATGAAACGTTTCAATTTCTGCACGAGTCGTGAAAATTTCCTGCGTTCCAAGCAGGTCATTATTGTTCATCAGCGCCATTTTGTTCATATATACTTTTTCAAGATTTCATCTCACATGCACCTCGCCTCCCTGTGTTGTAAATTTCCATGCATGTATGAACTACGTACTTCTATTTTCATCTCATCTCTCAGGGGGGAAATGTGTACCTGTCGTGTGTACTCCATTCATTCCCTTGCACTTACTCCTATGTTTCTGCATGTCATTGAACCGAGGCATTGAAAGCTGCATGCAATACAAAATTTGCGCCGTCGATTGCACGAATCCACGCAGAAAAAATGGCCGGAGTTTCCCTATTTCTGTTCCCTCCTTTGGGAGTTGTGGCGATCTGAAATCAAAATGTCCTGGTGAGCAGACGACATAAAGCAAAAGAAGAAAATAAAATGCGAGGGCGAAATTTGGCACGCCTTCTTCGTACACCACAATATACTGGCAGTGCTAAAAGAACTGAGTAAAACGCAAACAGAAAACGGTCTTTTCTGTGACTTCTATCTTTTCCAACTTTACATGGGGAAATTCTAGAAAAAGTTTACATATCTTTCTGGGTAGAATCTATTTTATTTATTATATACTAAAAGTATAATACAATAGAAAAAATAGAGATAGGCTATAAATTCCCATAAAAAAGCAAAACATTCGATCGTTAATTTGGTGGACCCTTTTATTATTAGTACACTACAACCAATAGATCTTTATAACTGTACCTAAACAGATCACAACCTATAGATCTACATAACTGTACCTAAACAAATCACAGCCGATAGATCTTCATAACTGTACGTAAATATATTACAACCGATAGATCATCATAATTGTACCTAAATAGATCGCATCCGATGGATCATCATAACTATACCTAAATCTCGCAATCTGAATTTTTATTTCCTGTACTAATCTAATATCACGCATACGGATAAAAAAATAAAGATAATTAAAAATATTTCCCACTTTTCCGTTGGGAGGAGGTGGGATTGCCCAACTACGGACTGTGGACTATGGATCTTGACGAGATCAATGGGCCATGTAAATAAACCCATCTTACACAACATGGCCCGAGGGAAAGCAAGAGCCGGAAGTGTAAATAAATCCAGTTTGATGCAGGTGACCCGAGGATCGCCGGCACCCATCTGGCCATCTTGGCCATTGAAAATCCAGTTTGTACTGTACTTTGTACTCGTAAGAAACTCAAAGAATTAGCAGCTTGCGCGGAATTAATGGCTTGACACAAACACAAGCTGTGTGGTACACGGAGACGTGCCAGACCGGGTGGTCAGTTAGGCCCCCAGAGGAGCAAGTGCATGAGCTTCTCCGTCTTCATGACATCGGCCTGGGACACAGCCTCCTCCGTCCGCCGCGGCTGCCTCCACTCCCGCTCCGCCTCCCACGCGCTCGCGTTCGCCAGCTTCGTCGTCACCGTCTCCGCAGCCTCGGCGCGCTCGGTGTTCCCCTTTCCGCTGTGCCGGCCATGCCCGAGACCGCCCGCGGCTGCAGGCTGCTGCTTGGTATCGTGCAGCGACGTGCGGAAGGCGGACTCCCGCTTGCACTCCCGCTCGTCGCACATTCCCCGCCGGCCGGTCCCCGTACGTCTTGCCGACGTACGTTC
The DNA here is from genome assembly GCA_019208055.1 of Stipa capillata. Classification (NCBI taxonomy): domain Eukaryota; kingdom Viridiplantae; phylum Streptophyta; class Magnoliopsida; order Poales; family Poaceae; genus Stipa; species Stipa capillata. Next base: position 283,208 of record JAGXJF010001169.1, read on the forward strand.
ACCACCTGACCTGAAGTGCGGTTACTTTCTTGTGCACTTGTGCTAATAGCCTAATGGGGCACTTGGCTTAGCTACCAATCGTTGGTCTTCCTGAAACCTTCTAATTTATAGAGCTGCCGTGCCTGCTGATTTTCTCAGGCAAATCACGGATGCTGTTGACCGGGCGCACACGTTATCACGAAACCCGGCCGCGCAGCCAGTGAAGTGCGTCGTGACGGGCGTTTTCGGGTGGATTTCGCGTCTCAAACGACGATGCCGACGACTCGCCCCGGTAACGTGCGGCGTGGGCGGAGCGAGCCGAGCGGGAAACGGTGGTTGCGGCCGAAGGAGCGTCCACGGTTTTGGCCCGTGCGCGGCCGGCAGGAAACGACGAGACAACGGCAACCCAACGAACGCCAAAGGCAGAAACCGCTGAAACCAGTTGGTGCGCGCCCGTGCAGCTGTTCACCCCGCGCCGGTGGAACCTGGAAACGAGGCGCTCTCTCACTGAAGGCAAGGCAGCCAGTGACACTGACAGTCTGACACGACACATTCTAGTCACTATTCCGCATCACCACGCGCCTACGTTCTGTAGATTCTTCTGGAGTCATGGGCTGAGTGATTCACCTGTGGTGAAATGGACTTCTTTTTTCTTCATTTCTCATGTGTTGATTCCGTCGCATCTGTCGTCGCGTCGTGAGGCTCCCGACACAACGTACACCATCTACCTCGTTCTGTCCAGTGACAGCAAAGGAATCCACCGGCCCAGCCCCCGGTTTCTGTGTGTAATCTACTGAACTCGCCCGAAACCAGCAAGCAGAGCCCCCTGTTTCCACTTCCCCCGTCACAACGTCTGCGTCAGTCCTCCTCACTGCCGCCGCGCTCTCTGACCCGCCGGCCTCTCCGTATAAACGCCTCGCCACTCCCCGTCTTTGCCGCAACACGCAGCGTCAACCAGAGCAAACCAGAAAGAAGCAAAGCCACAAGCCAGCTGCTCCTCATCCACACAAGGCAGCGTACGTCCGTGTGCGTGTGCGAGAGATCGGCAGGAAGTCTTAAGCAAAATGAGCTCGTCGGGGGCCAAGAAGGCGTCGTCGTTCGTGGTGGCGGCGAGCATGGCCGCGGTGGAGGCGCTCAAGGACCAGGCGGGGCTGTGCCGCTGGAACTACGCGCTCCGGTCGCTCCACCAGCGCGCCAGGGTCGCCGTCCCGGTGTCCCTCTCCTCCTCCCAGGCCGCGGGCTCCTCTCCCGCCGCCCGCGCCGGCGGCAGGGCTGCCAGGCCCAGGCGGCCGGAAGAGAAGCTGCACGAGGCGTATCACCTCGTCTGCTGGGGACCCAATTAATTACTAGTCATTTTTGTACTACTTTTCCAGCTTCTCCATTTCTGTTTCTGCCCTCTCATCCGTGGTCTGTAAATCGAGTGATTTGAGGGAAACTGCAAAGTGGTAATGAAAATGCAAGAAATGCCAGTGTTCTGCAGAAGGAACTAATCACCTCTTCGCTCTTGAATCTTGCCAATCTTAGGCCTGCTGCCTTCTTTCTTTATTTTTTTCGAAAAGAAAATGTCGCATCGTCTACTTTATCCCCTCAAGTATAAACCAGGTAACGAGTCCTCTCAACTATATAAAACCTTTCAAACAACACTTAGAGTAGTGATTTTGAGAATGGTTTTACCACTGTGACGAGTGGCGTGGCGTGGCGCAACAGTTACCGATTACTCAACAAACCAAAATAAGAAAGGTCAATAATTCAACATAAACTCAAATGGGGTCCAAGACTAGAGATACAAGCTTCTTCTTCTGTCTCCTCATTCCACAACAGCGGAGGATAAGGGAAGCCATTGATGGGTAGCAAAGCTAAATTTAGTGCACGCCAATTATAGAGGAGGCAAAAAAATGAAACGCGGTAAGCTGTGCAAATCGTTTAAAAGGGGTGGTGCGGTTCAAACTGCATTGTGCGGTGCACACGTTGGCTAACAGGGTAATGCCCGACCGATGCAGTCGTTATTGTCTGCGGGACACGGCCACGTCCTCCTATGTTGCATCAACAACCATCATTGATGAGGCCGATGAGGAAGGGCAGCACGCTGGGAGCGGCCTCCTCATCCTGCGGAGGCTGACGAGTGTGGAGGCAGTGCTAGTCAGTGACTTCATGCAGAACTACAGCAGCAGGCCCGGAGATTCGCGCGGCAAGAGCGATAATGAATTCTTCCTCTCCCAATGGCAGCAGCGGTATGTCTTCACCTGACTGCAGCAACTCGTTGACCGTTCCCATGTCGTCGAGGCACACAGCCTCGTGGAGGATGGGAGGATTCTACAGGCATGTACTGCAGACTCGCGCATGTACCAGCACCTGTCCGATGGCCCCGGCCACAGCTGACGCCGTCCTCCCTTTCCTGGCTGCGGCACAGTACAGGGACAGCCGCAGCCTCTTGTCTTCGCGCCAACTTCCCCTGCATCTTCCCCACCTCGCTAGATTAGGAGCCACCATAGGTGGCCACCGAGACGGAAGAAGAGGTGGAGAAGGTGAAGCCATATGGAAGAGAGAAGCCATGGCATTGATATGTAGGCCTATACTCTGCTTTGGTTTTATAATTTAGTTGCTAACTCATGACCAACATGTTGTGCCATCTCACTTGTCACAGTGGCAAAACCATCCTTAAAACCATGCCAGAGGGTTATTTGAACAATATTGAATAGACAAGAGGGCTGATTAAGTGATTATTCAAGAGGTAAAGCAGACGAAGCAGCTAATCTCAAGGGGTGACATAGATTTTTTTTTCTTTCTCTTTTTTAGGAAACTAGCACAGTGTCCCGCGCAAGTGCGGAAAACGTTTTTTATTATCTTTATATTTTTTACCTGTACATGTGATATTATACCAGTACGAGAAATAAAAGTTCAAATCGCGAGCCAGCCTGTTAGGCATTGTACTGAACCGTCTATTTAGGTACAGTTATGATGATCTATCGAATGTGATTTGTTTAATGATCTTTATTGTTTCACTTGTACGCGTGATATTAGATCAGTACTGATTGCATGGGAAACGTTTTGGTTATCTTTATCTTTTTGACATGCACGTGTGATATTAGATCTGTACTAATTGCGCAGCAAACATTTTTAATTATCTTTATTTTTTACCCGTACGCGTGATATTAGATCAGTACGAAAATAAAAGTTCAAATTACGAGTCGACCTATACTGAGCCATCTATTTAGGTACATTTATGAGCCAGCCTGCTAGTCATTATATCAAGCCATCTATTTAGGTACAGTTATGATGATCTATTGGATGTGATATGTTTAGGTACAATTAGGAAGATCTATCGGCTGTGATCTGTTTAGGTGCAGTTATGAAGATCTATCGACTGTGATCTGTTTAGGTGCAGTTATGAAGATCTATCGGTTGTGATCTATTTAGGTACAGTTATGAAGATCTATCGGTTGTGATCTACTAATAATAAAAGGGTCCACCAAATTAACGATCGGATGTTTTACTTTTTTGTGATAATTTTTAGCATTTCTCTATTTTTTCTATTGTATTCTGCTTTTAGTATATAAATAGATAGATGTTTGTGGTTGCACGCAATTTGCTAGACACCGAACACATGATCGAGTGCAGCGCTGATGATCAGATCACCCATCAAATGTGCGTGAATATGCACCAGTTTTGGGTAGTGCTCATCAACTCTGCACTCGTTGATGCACACTACAACACGGTTGATGTTAGGAGCGCTTAAAAACGCCTCAAAAAACCTTTTAAAACGCCTTCAAACAGCTAATAAGGCGTTTCTAAAGGCGCTAGAAAAAATTGCTACGGGAAATGTCAGTTTTCGGCGCTTTCCCAGAACACCTCGAATGCTCAGCCCTTTTAAGGCGATTTGCAAAAACGCCGGTAAATAGACACAGCATGGGCCTGCAACGATGTTACAACTACGTGGGCATACTACCCCGCCGGCTCATCATCGATCATCTGATACGCGAGTTAATTGTTTTTCCCGCCATGGGAATCGAATCCACGATCTCCCAACTGACTTAAGGTAATATATGCACAGCTGGTAGATTACTCAAATTAACGTGTAAAGCAATGGAAGATAGGTTACTCATGAATCATGACGGCTCTTCGAAAATCCAAAGGTAATAAAAAGGCCCACCTGCACAGCAAGTGATTATTATTTTTCTCAAAAACTCATTCGAATTTTTAAACCGTAGATACAATGGTCCACCTTTCTTTTTTAGTCTTCTTTTTTTTTCCTGTCACTATCGCCGCCTCTCCGATCCAAGTCTACCTTCGCCGGCACCCGTTCACGTTATCACCGTCTCCGGATCAAACCTTCCATCTACTCCTCTCTCCCTACCTCTGCTCCAGTGAACCTCCTATCCTAACCATCCAATTCTAACCCCTAACCACTCTAGCGAGATCTTCTCCAACCTCGCCGACGGCTCTACCTCGTGAACCTAACCACTCCGACGCGGTCTCCTTCCTCGGCTCCACCACTGTTGTCGCTCCTGCGTCGCCAGCAGCTCCACCTCACAGTTCAAGCCACTCCAGAGAGCTCGCGAGGTTGAAAATGGTGATCAGCTGTGACCCTGCGTAATACTGTAACAAAAAACAGTAATTCTAAGGTCCAAAGCAACTGGGCAACTTGTTTTGGTTTCGCTCAAACCCTCTGTCAGACCAAGTGTCGTTCAAAAATCTGAACGTGTCATATCGCAGCTGAGTGCCCATAGCTGCTACAAATGTGAAATAAGTAGCGGCAGCCAAAGGAGTCCTCAGTTTGACCAAACTTCGAACAGTTAGGAAATTTAGGAGGTTTTCAAATCGGTTCACGTGGGATCCGTAACCCATCATTGTCCCAATTGGTGGTCATTCTCGCCAGTTGAACTCCACCGAGAGATCACGTCCAACCTAATGTGTGCAACCGCGCGCGCGCTAATTCCCCTCGGCGTCTCGCCGAAGGTACTCGACTACCTCATCGGGCGGCACGTCGCGCCACACGCCCTGCCGCGCCTCCCGGTGCCCGAGCTTGGCGAAGCCGTGGGCCACCTTGTTCCCTTCACGGCGGACGTGCGACGCCCTCATGTCACCGAGCCGCGAGAGCAGCGCGGTGATCTCCGTGAGCTGCCTCTGGTCCTCCTTCGACCTGAACCGCGCGCGGTTCTTGACGATGTCGACCACCATCTTGAGGTCGCCCTCGATGGAGATGTTGCGCCACCCGTTCTTCAGCGCCAGCTCGAGCCCGCGCTTGAGCGCGACGAGCTCGGCGACGGAGCTCGTGGCCTCGCCGATGCGCTCCGCATAGCCTAGCACGAACTCGCCCTCGTGGTCCCGGTACACCCCGCCGATGCTCGCGCTCCCGGAGTTGTGCTTGGAGGAGCCATCAAAGTTAAGCTTCAGCCGACCCGCCTCAGGCTTCCTCCACGTGCTCACCGAGTCGGTGTGCACGCTCCCGGCGGCGGCGGCGCGCGAAGATGGGTCGGTGTCCACGTGGACGGTGATTACGGCGTCCGCACCATAGCGTTTGCCGGAGAAGATACGGTGCAGTATCTGAACTGATTTAGGGCGCGCGCTAAGCATATGCCAACGTTTCGCGCTTACATTTGCCAATATAAAGACTGGGGAGGTTATCTCATATATATACACGTGCTTGCATGCCTTCTTGATTCTTTCCCTACGTTACATGCCGCCTCTAAATTAGCGAGTGCTAACCCTCGGCCTTTCGTCTCCTCAAAGCGAAGTTGTGAACGATCCCCAGGCTCTGTAGCGTCGCTGAACTTTCATTACGCATGCATGTCATGACTTGTGCTCACTGCTAACCGTCGTGACTCGTGAAGAATACTAGGAGAACCCGCAACATACGCTTCTGCCAGATATTAGTCAAATTAATTTGGCCCCAAGCCCATGTCTAGCCCGGTCCAGACCCGCTCGCTGGTTCTCTTCTCCACGACTCATGCACCTCATGGGATTTGGACCCAAACTAATTTGACAAATATGTCCTTTTGCTATTTATCCATGGATGCTTTAAGATCTGTGCAAAAAACTTTTAGAAAAGCGTAGAAGCACTCCTCAGAAGATTAACACGTTTATCTACTCTAAACGGGGCAAATCCAGACGAATTAAAGATAAGCGACTTTACTGATACCCGGTTTAGTCCTTGGTTTGAATGGTAATATGAACAATTTACTCCAACCAGATACCAAACGAATGTACAAATGCACGTACACATACAGTGCTGTACAAGATAAGTTAGCGTGTGCGTGATCTCTGACGAATCGAACTGTACGAGATATCACGATCCAAACTAACGTATTCACAAACATTCCCAGTTTTGCACGACCACGAGCAACAGCTCGCGCGCGCGCTATTTCCTCTCGGCGTCCTGCTGAAGGTACCTGAGCACCTCGGCCGGCGGCACGTCGCGCCACACCTGCGGCCGCGCCGCGCTGTGCCCGAGCTTGGCGAAGCCGTGCGCCACCCTGTTCCCCTCCCGGCGCACGTGCGACGCGGCCATGTCGTCGAGCAGCGGGAGCAGCACGGCAATCTCCCTGCACTGCCTCAGGTCCTCCTCCGACCTGACCCGCGCGCGGCTCCGCACGACGTCGACCACCGTCTTGGCGTCGCCCTCGATCCAGATGCTGCGCCACCCGTTCTCCAGCGCCAGCTCCAGCCCGCGCCTGAGCGCGGCGAGCTCGGCCACGGAGCTCGTCGCCGTGCCGATCCGCTCCGCGTACCCGAGCACGAACTCGCCCTCGTGATCGCGGTACACGCCGCCGATGCTCGCTCTCCGGGAGGCGTGCTTGGACGACCCGTCGAAGTTGAGCTTCAGCCGCCCGGCCTCCGGCTTCCTCCACGTGCTCGCGGAGTCCGCGTGCAGGCTCCGCCGCCCGCCCCCTCTCGGCGCCACCGGAGGCGTCGCCTTCTTGCAGCCGCCAACGACGAGGCAGGCCGATACGGGGTTGCACAGCATGATCATGCTCAGAGGCCGGTGCGCGCGCAGCATGTTGGCCAACAAGATATGTACGATCTTTACGTGTATTTAGCGTTCGCGCGCGCATGCGCTTTCTTGAAGCTACTTCTCACGTGGCATATGCTTGGATCGAACCACCACGCTACTACTTGACCGTAGAATGGCGAGGCGTGCAGAACAGATAGGGATTAGGTCAAGGGAGAAAGGAGGAGATGGCACCGAATGGAGGAAGCAAAATCTACGTGCTATTTGAAATGGTTTAAGGCGCGAGCTAGAGGCATATACTATATGCCAATGTTTTGCGTGTATTTGCCGACAAAGGGAAGGTTGAAGAGGGTATATGTGCTTGCCTTCTTTCCCTAAATTGCCTGTCGGGGAAAGCAACCGTACGTTGCTTGCTGATCAAAATTAGTGAGGGCTCCTAAAACACCGAAGTAGTTCCCATGATCTCCATGCTTGTAGCGTGGGCGAAAGGTTCATTACGCATGCAAGTCGTGATTTGTGTTAACTGTCAACCGTCGCGAAGAATATTCTGCAGCAAGAATAAGGATAACCGTGGACAAAGTTCGATGCTATTCTTAGAACATGAAATACGCTTGTAACATCTTGAATTTTGGGATTTTGAAGAACTTCTATTACTAGAAAAAATTGTCAGAATTTTGGAATTGACTAAAGCTTGGTTGAGAATATTATTTGGCTTCGCCATGTCCAAATATGTCTATTTAAATATTTCTAGGCTGATGCGGAATATACGGAGGGTTCGGACTTGTAAAATCAGTGTCTTTGACTATTTAGTTCCCATCTCTACCTAGAGTGATTAGGTTCTTTAGAGCGCAAAGGAAACGTGTATTTCCATTGAAAGCTGACTTGTATGTTGTATACTCTTGTTAAATAAGTCACACTATGTGATCATATGATTTTACAAATAATTATGATTCAACCAAGTAAATATAAAACAACGTGCATCACTCGATGCAGGCCGGAAGCTCCCACCTCCTTTATCTAAAAAAATGAGTACATGTGAACGAACACCCACCTCTCACTGCACCGGTAGCCACTCGATGAAGAATGTATTTTCGTGTCTTTATTAGGCTGTTAAGGAAATTCTTCCATGCTAGTGAATACTAACTCTCAGTCTCTGATTTGCCACCGTGTAAGTTTACATTGTTCACTTACCCATTCTGCCAACTTTCTCCATGGGCTCATCTAAAACAAAACAAAAAGAACTCTCTCCATGGGGCCCCGAACCAGGCCGTTCTCGTGAGGGACAAAGCCGACAAGGACACGTCGGTGAGGGATCCGGTACATCCTAGCCGTCTCTGGGCTCTGGGCCAAATACAAGAACCGCCGCCTCCCGTCTCCATCCCCATACAGATCTAGGGCCGGAAACGAGCCGAACCGAGCCGGCTCGTGGCTCGGCTCGCTCTGGCTCGGGAAAATACGAGCCGAGCCTAAGCCGGCTCGCCAGATTCCACGAGCCGGGGAAGAGGCTCGGCTCGAGCTTTCACTGAGCCCGAGCTGGCTCGTAATGGCTCGCGAGCTAGCCCAGCCCAGCTTAAGCTGCTCCAGTCCGATTCAGCCTCTCAGATCTCGCTGCATTCCCTTTCCTCTCTCTCTGTCTCCCGCGGGCCACGACGGCGACGCGACCAAGGGCTAGGGCGCCGCCGCCTCCCACCCCTCCTCCACCGGGCATAGCAACCGGTCCACCGCCATATCCTCTGCCACATCCTCCACCACCTCCTCCCCTCTGCCACCTCCTCCGCCTCAGCTCCTGTTGCCTATTGCTACGCCGCCGCCTCCTGCTGCTCTTTCATCGGGCACAGCCGCTGTTCGCCGCCACCTCCTCCGCCGCCGCTCATGGATCAGGAGCGGCAGCCCAGCGAGGGGTCGCAGGCCTGTGTGCATGGAGGCCGCAGTCCCGGCCACTCTGTGCCGGCACCCCCTGGTGCAATGCGACTATCTCCGCCCGGTCGAATCCTCCGGACCTTGCTCTCGCCGGCCGCCAGGAATCCACCTCTGCCTCCACCTTACGCGGCCCCAACTCTACCTCCGCCTCCCCTACCCAGGCGCCTCCGCCTCCCTGCTCGTCTCCACCGCCTCCACATCCACCACGTCGGACCCCTACCTCTGGCCTCCTCGACGAGCCTACGAGCAGCTCGTGAGCTTTTGCGAGCCGGCTCATCGAGCTTTGCGAGCTGAGGAGGCGGCTCGGGCTCGGCTCGTTCGACCACCGAGCTGAGCTGAGCTCGGGCCAAGCCTTAGCGAGCCCGAGCCGAGCCACGAGTCTCGAGCTTTATGTCCAACCCTATCCAGATCGAGAGAGAGCAGTTAGGTTTCGTGGGAGCAAGGGGATCGAGATGGACGAGGCAGGAAGAGAAGGCGCGATGGAGAAGGGGACGCGCGACGGGGTGAGGTGGTGGTGGATGCTAGAGCGGGCGACAAGGCCGAGGCGGGGAAGAAGAAGAAGAAGACGGGGAGGGTGAAGCAGGAGTTCATCGACGGCTGCTAGCAAGCCAGAGGCGTTACCCTCGCCGGCCGTTGAAGGGCCTCCTCGACGAGCTCCTCGACAAGGTGGATGACGCCGACCAGACCCTCCGCACTATCCTGGACGGGCGTGCAACCAGAGTCAAGAAGATACAGGACAAGGAGCAGGACATCATCAACCAGTACAACAAGAAGGGATACGCCGAGTACGAGCTGGACGAGGATGAGGAGGAGAACTAGATAGGCAGCAGGATAGGAGGTCCATGACCATGCATGATGGTTGTAGACGTGCTGAAGGTCGCGGGATGTGTATGTTGCATGCCACATGCACACGTGCAGACGAGTCAATGGTCTAGCATGCAGTGTGGGTGATGGAAACAAGATCCGTCTGTTTTATGGATTAATTAATGGTGTATTATTCAGCCTATCTATCGTATCTGGTAGTAGTCAGTATGGTGTAATCCGATCAGGACCAAAACTAGACTACTGCTCCGTCCCTTTGAGAAGCAGATTTGGGAAGTTTGGGCATCGAAGAAGTGCCCTTTTTTTTGGCTGGCTCGCTGCACACGAACGCACACCCACGGCTGACCTTCTCACAGCCAAAAACATCCCAAATGACGAGTATTATGTGTTCTGCAGGCACTCCTAGGAGACGGCATGCCACCTGCTACTTCAATACCCGTACGCTCAAGATATCTAGCGATGCGTGGCAACTTGGTCGGGACTAAACCACCTCAAACCAATGGACTGGGAGAGAGACACTAGCATCTCCTACTGGTGGTCACACCACGATGAAGAGAGCAGCGCACTAGATAATCGCACACATGCAAAGGCCACCAAGACTCTTCTCATCCTAACACTCTGAAAGATTTGGAAAGAACGCAATCGCCGGGTTTTCAACCAAAAAACTCTATGGGGAGAGAGAGTACTAATGTTAATTCAACACGAAACAACATTGTGGGCAAGAGCTGGCAGCCCGGCCTCGGCGAACTTTCCTCTGGCGCCGATGATGTCCCATAATACCTCCGTCTTTTGTCTTTTGTTTTTTAAGCTTTTACTCTTTTGTTTTTTCTCACATCTCTCCCTTTCCTAGTTGTTCCCCTTCGTTGTTAATTTGTATCCCTAGATCGACTTTCCACTCTTTCTAACCTTTAGCAATAAATAGCACGTTGCAGACTCTTTATTAAGCTACTGCTCAAGTAGCATGCATTGATCGAACCGCCTTGCACGTAGAGTGGAAAGGCGTGCAAAACAAATCAAGAGGGACTAGGTCAGGGAGAAGGAAGATATGGCACGGAATGGGTAGTACTATGTGCTTGTCTTAAATTCTCCAAAAAAAGAATTGCCTGTGGGGGAAGCAACCCTACGTTGCTTGCTGCCTCAAAATTCGTTCTTGCTTGCCTTTGGGATTCTATTAAAAAAGCCGAAGTTAGCGTGGGTAATTCTCGTTATGCATGCAATTCATGACTTCTGTTAACGGTTAACCCTGGTGAAGAATATTGTGCAGCAAAAATATTGGCTATGCTTAGTATATGGAAAAAATCCGTTTTATTCCCATCTCTGCACAAAGAAAGAGGTTTATTCTGAGTACAAGCGGAACCGAATGTACACTCTTATTAATAGCAAGACACATGACATTGATCTGATCGATAGCCACTTCCTCTCTTAAATAAGAGAGACAGAATGGGCTGATATCCCCGTATTGGGCTGTCCTGGATCACGACGACAGCCTGGTTTGCCCCCAGTGTAATAGGCGTTCGCGACGTCGCACAAGAGCTGGATGTGGCCCATGGAGAAAGTTACCAGGACGGCCGAGGATGTTATCTAATTCTGCAACCCAGGGAGGCGAAGGCAACGTGTTGGCATTGACCCCAGGGACAATTGAGCCAAACCATGGTAAGTTACTGTTTATTATTATTCACCAGAAGGTTTGAGCCCATAGTGCAATGGAGGTGAGGTGATCCATCTTACCTAGCTTCGCCGCCCTCACGGTGTCTCCGCTTGCTGAGCTTAGCGGAAGTGGACGCTTAAAGCATCAGCACCGCGCCACAGCCAAACCCGGAAAGGCAAAGGCGCGGCGGCGTCTCAGATCCTGCGTCGTGCTCGCGGTCCGATTCCGGCGCAGACTCCTCCTGGGCGCGACGACTTTACGCAGTTTCCGACGTGGGAGTCGGAATCAGGACAAGTCGGAACCCTGCCGGCACGGGCAACTTCAGCCGAGTGGCAAAGCAGCTTTGCAGTTGCAGAGCGGCTGGTTTACGACTCACGACGGACGCAAAACGTCAGGGTATCAGAAGAAGTCCATGTTTCATTTTCTCCTTTCGGTTAAGTTTCCTAAACTTTTCGGATCCGAGCCGGGTCAAGCAGCCAGCCAGTCAGTCTTGGAGAGAGGAAGAACTTCAGATGATGCTAAGGGGGAGTTTCGCCTGATTGATTTGTTTATTTTATGGACAAGTGTGTAAAGCTGAGCATCAGATGATCTTGATTCGTTCCTCAGAAAAAACGAAAGATGATATTGATTCTTGAAGATAAGAACAGGCTAACATTGCTGTCAGTCTCCAAGCCTAATTAAACAGATCGACATAGAATCAGATCCGTTCTCCACATATGCATGGACCTTGCTGATTTCGAAGCTAAGCACATTGCTTTGCTTGCTGGTGTCTGTAGAATAACACTAGTGCTAGTAATAAGCAGGAACAGGTTGCACAACCAGTGCAAGTGCTACTAACCAGGAGACACACCAGATGAAAACCATGTGTGACTGTCACCGGTTCGTTACTGGTAATCTATAACCGGAGAAGCTAGCTGTGACAGGCACGCATCATATATGTCCTAGAGAGAAAGCTAATGACCCGGTACTTCTCTGCTTAATCAAATGACACTGACGATTGGGAACACGTTGGGGAGAAGAATCCGAGAAGCTAGCTCGCATCCAGGACATAAATGATTATAATGCCAGTGTCAGTGTGCACCAGCCGCACAGGCACAGCTGTGCGTGCCTCCGGGCAGTGGACAGCTCATCTCGATCGATCTGACTGACTGACTGCCCAATCTGCAGGAGAGCAGCAGCTGTTAATTTCCAAGGGAGCAAGCCTCACGTGTGCATCCACAGATCGTACCGTTATACTACTAGTAAGATCATGACTGCTACTGGCCTGTGCCGTGCATTTGACTAACTGAGTTTATTTGAGCTGTGACCAGTGACCCCCTCCACGGCGTGCACGGAACCGTTCGAGCTATTGGGCGCAGCAGATGCCTCTGCGCCCGACGGACGCGGCCGGGCACCGCCGAAGCCGCCGCGCTGCCGTCGCCGCGGCCGGCACGGGGACAACATGTCGAGAATCCTAGGCGCGGCGAGAGACAGTCTGCAGGATATGTATCTACGGGCAGGCAGGATGCAGCTTGTTGTTCGAAAACTCTGTCAGCCCTGTGGAGGCCAGGACTATAGTTAGGTGTACGTACAGCTCAATGCCAATCACCCCGTTGATTATATACTAATCACTCGAAGGCGTGGCAGATCAATGTGTTGGCAGTGTTGCGAGCGGCGGCAGGCTATAAACAAGTGCAGGGGAGAGGCAGGCAGGGAACCTACAGCTCGGGCGCCGTGAGCAGGGTAGTTCACGCGCCGCACCTCAGCTAGCATCTACCGAGAATCTTATATATGCACGTACCGAACCGAACCGAACAGGCCAATTTCACCAGCAAAATCGCACAGAGAGATCGAACAATCACGAGTTAAACTCTCTCCTCTTCTTTTTTCTTTTCTTTTGTGTGTGTGTGAGGAATCATGTGCTATATACTTGACTGATCACCAGCAAACCCGACTGGTTATGCGGTGGGCCGGACGGGGCAAGGGCGACGCGGCCGATCGAACGTTCATCGAACCCGGGCACTAACGTCAAAACTGAATTACTCCGGTTCATGCATGGGCATGGCACTTGGCACGTCTCTGATTTGACCTCCCAAAAATCTCCGTCGGCGTTGGACTGGACCAGAGAGTGCCTGATCAGCCAGGTTGACGTGGTGCCAAGTCAACAAACAGCGCGTCCGATCTTGCCTCACCGGCACACCCAAAAAAAGAAACCCGTACAAAGAGAGAGAGAAAAATAGAACCAGTACTCCAGTAGAAGTCAACCGGGAAATTGGGTGTGAAGCTCACAAACTCGGAGCAAAGTTGGATAGGGGTAGCAGAGCTGACGGCGACGGCGACGGCAACGGCACGGTCTGTTAGAGATGGACGGATCAGAAGAAGAGAGAAATCAGAATAGCGAAAACAAAGAGTATTGTACCTTCTAAGTCCTCATACTATTTAAGGGGTGTCACATTTGTCCTCGAACTCTGAAAATCGTCATCTAGGTCCGTGAACTTCAGTAACTGTGCCATCTAGGTCCAAAACGGGTCCGACCCCGTTTGACCGGCCACCTGGCGCCGTTTTCCGTTGCCACGTCGGACAGGGGTAACGGCCGTTGATGGAAATATGCGGCCTCACCCCTGTTTTCTCCTCTGCCGGCTTCCTCTTCTCTAAGCCCGCCGCCGGCCTCCCTTGGTAGCTCCGGCGAGCCGCCGGCCGTGACTCCTCCTCTCCGTGGAGAGCTCCACCAGATCCGCGCCGCCCTAGCTCTTTTCTTCCGGTCTCCCCATCCCCGCCGGACCATCTCCACGTCTCCTCCCTCCCCCGCGCTCAGCTCCCCTCCGCACGCCTCCTCCTCCAAGCTCGTCGCCGCACTGGGCTCGCCGTCGCCCGCCATGGCGCTCGGCCCAACCGCCGCCCTCCGCCTCGGCGCCTCTGCCTCCACCCTCCCCCTGCTCGCCCCCGTGCCGCGCCGCTCTCCAGGGTCACCACCGGCCAGATCCAAGCCGCCCCACGCTGCTCCTCCCCACCGCCTCATGCCGCCGCCTCCCGCTTTTCCTCGGCACCGAGCCTCCCCGGTGCCGGTGAGCTGCCCGAGCACGTCGGCCCCTCCCTCAAGACTTGCCACCGTCGCCACGCTTCCTGCTGACGACGACGCTGCGGACGTCGACGCCACCGACATCGTCGGGGACGAGTCCGCCGCGTCCGGAGAGAAGAGCCAGCCGTGGAGGTCCCAGGTGACGCGGACGCGGCCGCGCGGGAGGTCGAGCCTCTCGCTGCCGCGGAATTTCCACCGAAGGCGGCGGACCTGGAGGGCCTTCTCGATGTCACCCGCGGCCAGAGCGAGCTCACCATCGACCGATACGCATAGGGAGTACCGGGAGAGGGGCGCCGGCCGGCCGGCGGCCAGGCGGGCGCGCGACAGGTCCCACGAGACCGCGACGGCGTGACCGGACGCGCTAAAGCGCCTGGACCCGCGCCGTCGCCACGGGAGCCACGGCCGGAGCACGAAGCGCGCGGGCGCGGCGTCCCCGGCGAGGCTGAGCTCGGCTGCTAGCAGGAGGCCTAGCGTGGCGCGGGACCACGTCATGGTGATCGCGCCGAGGTGCGTCCAGTAGACAGACGTCGCCGACGAAGAGGCCAGCGCCGGAGAGGGGTCGCCGCCGGCGAAGCAGTGGAGCCCGGGAGTAGTTGCCGCCGTGAGAGAGATCGGGAGAGAAGGAGAAGACAGAGAGGGGTGTTTTCGCATATTTCCGTTACCCCTGTCCGACGTGGCAACGGAAAACGGCGCCAGGTGGCCGGTCAAACGGGGTCGGACCCGTTTTGGACCTAGATGGCACAGTTACTGAAGTTCACAGACCTAGATGACGATTTTCAGAGTTCGAGGACAAATGTGACACCCCTTAAATAGTATGAGGACTTAGAATGTACAATACTCGAAAACAAACTCTTAGCAAGAAACAAGAAATAAGCGCGCAGGAAACAGAGCACACACACGATCCAAGACACAAGAGAGTTTTACGTGAAAATCCTACAAAGAGTGAAAACCACGGATGCACGAAGACGTCAACTTCATTATGAAGAATGAAGTCCTAACCCGTTAGAGATTTACAATGCTTGGCTTATCCCATGACGTCTATAAGGTACGGTATATATAGTTACAGGTGGGTGAAGAGGTATCTGTGTTACTAACACAGCTGACTGACACAGACAGAACACTTAACATGCTAGCACCTGACTCAGGTGAGCTAACCCTACCTGTGTCAGCTACCTGTGTGTGACACAGCTGGCTGACACAGGTGGGTGACACCGGTCGGTGACACAGCTGGCTGACATCGATAACGCAGAACGTCTTCTACAAAAAGGTGACAGAAATTTAGAACAAACTCCAACACGATCTAAATCAGTGTGGGACTGCCTCGTGTGGAGGCAGCCAAACCTCGAGACGGCGTCGCTTTCGGCAACGGCTGCTTTATGGCCTTATGGGCCACCTGCTTTGAAGCTTCCGGCAACCTTTTCGGAAGCTCTTGCCAGCAGCTTACTTTACATTACTTCGTTCCGTCACAAACAGTTGGGTCAGAGTGACACAGAGTCGAGGCAAAGCAGAGGAAAGCGAGGCAGGCTGCTACTACGAGTAAGGGTGTGATATCGACCTGCTCTAATTTCCTCTTGGTTGGAATCCTTCAGAACTCGGACCAGGTAAACACACTGGAGCACTAGGAGAATTTGGCATCTACGCCGCGTTGAATCGAGCACACTGAAGCACACGGCTGGGTTCGTCTGTTAACCTCGGCGCCACCGGAGGCTGCATCTAGCAGCAGGCTGGCAGCTGCTAGCACTTCTTGACTAGTACGTGCTGCTGCCATTTTAGCCTTGGTGTCTTGCGATTCTACGCACCAAGACAAAGAAGAGGGAAGAAGTACTGGTCCAAGAACATTTTGAAGGGGTGACGCGTGCACGCGTTGGCGGAGTGCCCAATTGTATTGATCGATTGATCGATCGATTACGGCGTGTTACGCGAGGATTGCAAAGTTGCCTATGTTGTCAGTCACTGTTCATAACGGTTCTGCAACAGAGGATGAAATAATTTCGCTTTTGTTTGTGCGCGTGTGACACTAGCATGATCTTATTGATCGATCGATCGACCATGGCGTATTAGGCGATAATTTGCCTATCTTTTTCAGTCACTGTTCATAACGGTTTCACAAGAAAGGCTGAAAGGATTTCGCTTTTGTGCGTGTGTGACATGTGTGGCAGATCAGAAAAGACAATGTATGTATGTGTGGTGGTGAAACAAGAAGGTTGTTGATTAATTCAGATTCCAACGGGGGCGAACAAACGAGCAGAGAGTACACAAGGAATCCATCACCAATCAGCAGTGCCTTCTTGAATCCAGACGCTATGAACAACGGAAAGAAAAAAGAAAACAAGAATCCCTATCCGATGATTAATCTCTAGCTCGTGAAGAGGAACTGCGATGCCTGGGCGACGGCGTCGTCGAGCCACCGCCTGGGCTCGTCCATGATCTCCGGGCTGAGCCTGACCATGAGGACGCAGAACTCCATCTCGCTGAGCGCGCCGTCGCCGTCGAAGTCCCCCTCGGCGAGCATCCCGCGGAGGTCGTCGTCGGACATGCCGCCGAGGCCCAGCAGCGGCGCGTTGCGGCGGAGGCTGTCCGAAGGTGATGAGCCCGGCTGCCGGGTCCATGAGCAGCCGGAACCCGCCGGCCAGCTCCCGCATCAGCCCTTCCTCCCCCAGCCGCTCCGCATGACCGGTAGGTAGTCCTCGAACCCCACAGCACCCGCCTGCACCTGCCTCTCCTGCTGCGCGGCCATTAGTGGTCGATGTAGAGGATGTCGATCACTACAACCGCTGCTTTGAATCGGAGGTTCTGATGGTTCGATGGTTTCTCGGTCTGTGACTGTGTGGAGTTGGATGGATCGGTGGTTGAGTTGTGGTGGAGAAGTGTGGGATGGTGGGAGGGGATAAATAGGAGGGGGAAGGGAAGGGAAGGGGAGGGGAGGGCGTGCCGGCGTGGTGGGTTTCAGGGAAGGTGCGGTGCGGGGGATCACGCGGGACGCGGGAGGGGGAGGGGGTGGGGGACGGTGGACGGAGATCACGTGTGCGGGTGCGATGCGTGGATGGTGACTCGGTGTGGTCGTGATGCTTCGCGTGGATTGATTCGTGGGAGTTAGGGGGGAGGGGGAACACGCCGCGAAAATTTGGCTGTTTTGGTTCCGTGCTGTTAACAAATCTAGTTTTCTTCTATTTTAATGTTAATTTAATCTCTACGACAGCATAGATAAACTATATGTGTTAGGTATCGTGTTTTGGACCCATGACAGGATATCTGTCACACCTCTGCTGCACGATAGGCCTGTTTCAACACTTGATTATATAGTATGTCACGCCTAGAGCCCTATCAAACAGCAAGGGCCGACATGTGCCTATCCCGGCACCACAACACGATAGCTACCTTGTCGTGGCCAGTCTCGACGAGTCCACATATGTTTCAGATCAGATGTGCAATAGGCCTGCTTCAAGAGTACAGAACGTGATACACGTGTATCACATGTTGTCTATCTATACTGTTGTAGTGATAAAATTAACATTAAAATAGAAAAGTAGATTTATTAAAAGTACTCGAAAGAAACTAAAATAGCCAAATCTTCGAAGACAGGCTGGGGGCGGACGGAGTGAGTTGGCCGTGGGCTGGGCGGAGCGGGGCGGGGCGCGCGCGCAGCTTCCTGGCTGCTCGCTCGCGGCTGTTGGGGGTTCGCTTGCTGGCTTCACCGAGTGATTTTGATGTGATCCGGCGCCAAGTTTGCGCGTGGGGTGCGTGTCACGTCGCGTGTTAGATGACTGCTCGTCACACGGGTAACCGGTAACGGGTGTGACGCCGCGGAGATTATCGGCTGTTGATGACTGCTCACGCCAACCGTGTAGGAGATTAGGATATTAGCAAGGCGCACTTCGGTGTCTCGTTTGGATGGGGCGGATATCTTAGGGGTTTGGTAACCATTACTCGTTTTAAGCTTGCGGAATTCGTATGGCGTTTTAAACATGCCCCAGGGTCTAATCGGATGAGGAGATTAGGTTGGAGTTTGATTTATGGAACCCGAATGGACATTTAGATGGAATTTCAGTGGGTTACGAGTTAGTGTGTGCCCTATAACAAGGGAAGTCTCCTGGGATCTACTCAGTTCTCACTGAGGCTATTGTATCGATAAGGAGTTCCCTATCTAATTTTGCTCGCCCATGCTGTAAGCCAAGACGTGTCACCGACTTTTAGGCAATGTTCCTGTGGAAGCTTCGGTTAGAAACCAACCGAAATACACATGGAAATCTCGGTCCGGCAGGACCCCCAAAACTTTTGTACGGCACAACTCATCGAACAAGCCCTTCATACTTGGGAATCTCGTACGTTTTCGTTCCCCAGATAGCTTTTTGGGAGGCAGACTTTTCTGGGATTTCCCTCCTCTCTACTCACAACACAGCATGTGTGCATGACAACAGTTTACTCGTACCTGCCCTCTCACTTTCAGTCTGTCCTTTCACATCTCGGCCCCATGTGTTCTCCTCTCCAATTATCTCTCCTGTTTGAGGCTGTCCCTTTCCCACCGAAGATCAGTACAAGGGGCATGGTGATAACTTACAGAGGGCATGCCGATAACTATGTCCAAGCTTGCGCATTTGAGGCGCCGTTTGGAAAGCGTGAATTTTATCGGAAAGCAGTTCAATTTCCACAAGAACATGGCAAAATCCCGTTTGTTCCAATCGGGTCTGACATCAGTATGGCACTCAGAAGTCAGTAGTAGAATAGAAAGTGAGGCGGGCAAAGCTTATTGTGAAATTTCATTGAGATCATCTCGAGGCACCTCAGCACCTCAGCATTTTACTGGCCGGCACAAAGTTAGTAGCAGGAAATTACAGGGGAGGGGAGGACCTGGAAATTTCAGGGGAGAGGACCATTCTGACCTGAAGTTGCTGGGGCTGACCCAAAGCCATCCCAGCCCACCTGTTCTGGAAGTCACGTCTTTTAACATTCGTCTTCACTTGTTCTACGCACCATGCCCTATATAGCCCAAATAACAGTAGGTTCTTGGAGCATCTCACTTTCAGTTCAACTTTGGGGAGGCAAAAAAAGCAGCCTCAACAGACATTAGCATTAGAGGATGGGATGTTTAAGAACTGTAATTCTCTTGTTGATTTCTGTAACATCAATGTACAAGTACGGCAACACATTCAACAGTGTGGTTGACGGTCATGTAGGGCATTCTCGAGTTACATTTTACTACTAAATATGCATGTATGTGTAAATGGTAATTATACACACTAAAAATGGCTATATTGCATATCACTGTACAATTATCTACATGATAGCGGTCTTTTGGGCTAGAACCTGACTGAACCATTCGACTGATGCTTTGGGTATCCTTGTCAGGTTGTTGTTGTAGTCAATGTAGTAAAGTCCGAATCGCACGGTGTACCCGGAGTTCCACTCCCAGTTATCAAGCAGCGACCATACAAAATAACCATGGACGTTGCAGCCTTCCTTCCTGCAGTAATTTCGGGTTGCGGAGTTCTTAAGTACCAGGCAGAACAGGTAATTACAGTGGTACATATGGATAATGCATGCGTGCACAAAGAAGTGAAACTTCACCTTATAGCATCTAGGAGGTTAGACATGTAGTCATTGTGGTACTGTATCCTTTTATCATCTTGCAGGACATTCTCTAATCTTGAAAATCGGTTGTTTGCATCATCCATACCTGCCATAAACAACTTCTGGAATATCATCGACTCTTTTAAGGAGTTCTTATCGGCTGCCAATATTACAATCTTCAGCTACCTACCATTTTCAGTAGCGAACACGGGTGGATTTCCATACTTTTCTTTAACATGTTTCATCAGCTTGAACATGCCCCAAGGAACTATGTGCAGCCAATTTGATGCTGCCTGAAAGTTGATACATACATATTTATTTCAAACAAACATATGGTTAAATAGATGAAAAATGAAAAGATGGAACAAGTCTGAAGCAATGGAATAAATAGCTATGCAAATTATACCGTTTCTCCTATTCTCTTTCCATGCCTGTAAGCTGCATAGTGCACGCAGTAAAGAAATCAGTAATACTGATAATGGATTAGGAGGTTTATAGTATCTTCATTTATCAAGACTGACCAGTTGGGATGACAGCAGCATCGGTTGAAGCATCATTCATTATAAGTTTCCTGATCCGCATCCTATCGTTCCTAGCATATAATGTAGTGTAGTGGTTTATGCCTACAAAATCTAGTGACCCAGATACTAACTGTGATTCCTGATTTGAAAATTGAGGTAGCCTGTTGCCTACAAGTTTCTGCATTGAAGGAGGATAGTGGCCAAACATTAAGGGATCCAAGAACCTGTATTCACACTTGCAAAATTTCATAATTAATGCAGGAACAATGGCTATCTACTGCAATTGCATAGTAATTGAACTTATTTTGATATGTCAAGTTGGTATTTAATGTCTCACCATCCAAGCTCAAAGTCCATTGCTCGTGCTGCTGCTTCTCTGTCTTCATCGACATCTGATAATGGTTCATACCACTTAGAATCAAGTGCGATTCCAACACGGCCTCCTTGTTCTTTCTGCAATTAGTACATAAAGAAATGCATTTTGTTCATTGCTTATAACCTTCAGAGAAACATTACTTAAGGATGTGTTTGCAATGGATAACCTTGAAATATTGCTTGTAAGCATTAAAAGCACCAGCATGAGCTAAGAGTATGTTGTGAGCTACAATATATGGTTCCATTGATGATTTACCCTCCTTACAGAACAAACGAGACATAATGGAACACCTCCCAGGTGCTTGGATGCCAAGGTCATAACCATAAATTGCAAAGTTATGGGGCTCATTAATAGTGATCCAGTGCTTGACTCTATCTCCAAATTCCTTGAAGCAAGTAGAGGCATAGTGAACAAAATCCTCCCTGCACAATCTAGCTGTCAGGATCAATGAAACAAGTTTTCTTGAAATAAAGATTTTTTATACTATATAAATTATTATGCTATATAGATTATCTAAGCAACAGTTTCATCTAAAAGAAGATCATTTAATAGTCTTCCATACACGATTTGTGGGTCTAACCAGCCACCATATCTGTCTTCCAGTGCTTGGGGAAGGTCCCAGTGGAAGAGTGTTACATATGGTTGTATACCTGATCCACAAATATAGACACACCAAAGAAGGACAATCGTAAAAATGGGAGTTGGCAACTGTTTGCATTATGCAGACACTGAAATGAAAAAAACTGAAGACCTTTGTCTAATAGAACATCTATGAGGCTGTTATAGTAACTCAATCCTTCTTCATTAGGTGAACCCGTTCCATCTGTCAAGAAAATCATCTACCTAATTAGTGCACTGGAACAAGAAGATCAATATTTTGCACAGATTTTACATAATAGTTAATACATACTTGGGAAGATGCGTGACCATGAGATAGAGAACCGGTATGCATCCACGCCAATGTCCTCCATCAATTCACATCTTCCTGCCAGTCAGGGTTGGGTTTGTCAGTTATCGACAGTTCATTGATGTGACTGATATTCTTATTTCATTACCTACCTAGTCTAAGAAGTAAAATTGATTGGACAAAAATAAAAAAAATGCTATATTTCACAAAGCACTCCTGCTGATCCAAAATGGCATCTCATATTCAGAAAAACCTTGGAATAGTCTCTGTGCTGTCTTAATTCTGGAAGCAACATGCCAGAGAAGTGGACTTGCAATTTGATATAGTAAGTTACTGTATCTACTGTCTACACACTTAAAATGTAAAAGGACCAAATGAAACTAGCACCAGAACAATTATAGGACATGATAATTAGATAATACATGGATGCTTGACATGAAATGAACAAATCATTTCAGTTTCTACAAATTACTAGAAGTTGATCAAATGACATGTAGGGTAAACTTTTGATACAGCTTTTAGGAATGCAGCATCAAGGGACTTTCTCATGAGTTGATAAAATAATCTCTAACAAGTTCATTATCACATCATGTGCCATTTGATCAACAAGATGTTAAAACCAAACATAAGTGGTTCAGGTAGAGTTCAAGTTCCGGCTTTAAAAGCCCTAAACAAATTAACTAAATCAAAACAAAATAGATAACCAGAGATTCACTGATTATAGATAGCTCACCTTGTAACGATGGTAGTGATCAACAGCAACATCTGCATTGCTGAAATCTATCACCCGTCCTGCAGAAAGGATGACATTCAGTCATAATTTGGACAAAACTGCCACATGGATTAAGAGTACCATTTGCAACAAATCCTCATTACTGCACCGGGTCGTCTCGTGAGAGTATCCCATATTGTAGGTCCACGTTGGCCCTCATTGACCGCGCCTTCATACTGGTAACATATTGGCCAGAAACATCTATCATACCTCTAACCAAAAGCATATTGCCTGAAATGGGAGAGATAAAAGTTTTTTTAGTACTATACCTGGTAAGCTGAAGAAGCAGTGCCAAAGATAAAACCAGGAGGGAAGTCTGCTCTCCTTATAGCTTCAGCACAAACAGCAAAGCTGATAAGTATATGAATCAGTGTTAAGACACCCATGGAGTTTCCTTCAGTTTGAAGCACTAACTACTAATGTCCCCATTCCAACAATAAGTACCAGAAAGGATCATAAGATATATATAAACCTTGGTGAGTTGCTGGAGTGTGAGAGGCAACTGAAGGCTGAGCTTCACTTGTCTTGGAAACCCAATCAACGTGCGTCTCTGCTAAGTAACTCTTGTGGAGGCCACAGGGTACAATATCTCTATCACACTGGACCTTTGATCAACCAGAGAAGGAAACTCATTGACATGTCCAACTCTGAAGTGTCATGAGTGAAGCAAAGGAAAGCTTTGCTAGTGTGCAAGAATTTTGGAGTGATTAGGGATTTCCCAGCACTCCAGCATTCAAGGATATGCGCATAGCATGCTAGCATTCATGAATCTGCTCCAGTTTGAGAATTGTGCTAAGTTCTTACATAACTAGCTACTAGAGAAGGCCATATTATTAGCAAGATGATGTCTTTTAATCCCAAAGTACCGTCCTGATTCCTGCAAGGTACTGATCATAATTTATCATTGCCATGATGCTAAGTGATAAAGATGAGAAGGATACTAGGGATATTATCCAAATAAAATAGACAACCTTCTGTTATCTATTTATTTTGGCAGCACTGCATACAGACAAAACAAGTAGTAATAATTTGCATGTTGATCACAATATGTGTATACTCTGCATTGATTTAAAGAATGGACAGTTTAAAGAAGGGAATAGAAGCCAAGATTCTTAAAGAAAGGATTAGGGACTTAAATTTGTCCAGATATTCGCATAGTCACACTCACACTTATCCCATGGGGAAGGTAATGGTTTGCTTGCACGGCAGGACCTATTCACGAAACGGTTCAATAACTCCAATGGTAGTTACATCAAAGGGATATGAGCGATTCGGTGATAGCGATCCAGCGGAACAGGCAGCTGCCCAAGAATGCAGTGCACTGCCGAGCACACATGTTATCCATGCCCATCCGTCATATATCCTACGATTCCGGTCAAATATATATCCTATGATTGATCGCAAATATCTACGAGAGTACTACAGAATGCAACGAAACGTAACGTTTGAGGGAACAAGGGTAGGTTTGTAGCTCGCGGAAATTCCCCGATGTCTCAGAAAACCATGAGCAGAAGTAGGGAAATCGAAGGTGGCACATCACCCTCCCCATCGCCACGCCGATATCCGCCCACCCACCACCCCCACCGCCCAAACACATCACTGTGATGCGATAAGAATCAAATCACTGTAATGCGATTGCTACAGCCGGAAAAAAGAAAAAAAATGATGTCAGAATCGCAAGTTCGCAACATTACAATTCCCACACAGCGTGATGAGCAAGAACCGCCGCATGCGTAGGCGCAGCAGTAGGAACACCAGTTCGAAAAACTCAAAAAAGAAAGAAAAAAAGGGTGAAGTGGGAGGAGGGTTTGGTTTGCTGCTTGCCTCGGCAACCGTCGCTTAGCTTGCGCGCGCTTCGGCGCGGCCGAGAGGGATCTGGAGCCGGAAGCGCCCCTCTCCCATGGAAGCAAGCGGTCTCGCGGCTCATCGCCTAAAAGCTGACACGTGCGATGTGGAGACGAAGCCACGGCGCGAGGACACAACACGAACGCGAGGAAGAAGATGCAATGGAATGGACAATGGGCCGGGCTGGATAGCCCATAGGCCCATCTATGTCTTACTAGAGGCCCGGCCCATTTAGTTTTGAAGCCCATCTATAATTAGAAAAGCGTTTCCATTATCCTGTTCCGGAAAACACAGAAGGTGTTGTTGCGTTATCCGCTGCTGCTGTCCTCTGCCGTTTTGCGAGCGAGCGAGCGAGCGAGAGGAGGAAGAGGACGGGCGGGGAGGATGGCAGGCATGGGGGCGCTGCAGGGCGCCATGGCGGCGCTCTCCATATCGGCGCCCGGCGCGGCCGCGAGCACCAGCAGCTTCTGGGGCCACCCGCTCGCCACCTTCTCCGCCGCGCCGCCTGGGGTTTGTGCCTCCATTCCTTTCCCTCTTTCTGTTGCCTCCACTGTTTTACTCGCTTGAAATTGCTACCTTACCTTGGTGTTCAGAACTCTAGAGCTCGCGGTCACTGTAGCATTGCAATGGTAATGTCTGCCTTGCTCGATGTGTCCCTCAAGGTTTCTATTTTATACTACCAGCCAACCAACCAGCATATTCTCTTTCGAAATTTTAGTAAAGATGGATTGAATGGAAGTAAAAAAGTGTAAAGAGTTCCATATCTGAGTATGCATGTAAAGTGAGGAAATTGTGTTGTCTCCTATGTCCTATGTACCGTGATTTGAGTTCCAGTCTATACCTGAATTCTTTTGTTGCACTGAATGAAGTGATGGATACACACATTGAGTACCAATATGCTGAGGGCAGTATAAATGATGAACCTCCAAGGACAGTAGAAATTTTTTTGGATCAAAACAACAATAAAATGATGTGTTCATTTCTGCTATCGTGTTCTCTTGTGACAACAAATGAGACACGGATCTGGCACATACCACATTTGACTGGCCACAAACAATTTTGTCTTCAATCTATGAATCACAAATGGTGGAAGTTTTACAGAAGATGTTGATGGGGAAATTAACTGGCAGCTCAATTCACTAGGGCGATAGCAAGCAAATGGTTGGCTCACTCATAGAATATTAGAATTTATAAGCATAGCACTGATTATATTGAACACATGTCGGCCTTTCTTTGTCCTCTTCAGTGTGTCCTACCTCTTCAACTGTACCCCTCTTCCTCGGATAATTTCACTCATAGCTAATTCCTAACAAATAAGAAAGGGAGGGTATAAACACTACTGAGTTTAGTTACACCAAAAGGGTGAAAGAAAATAGTGAGGCCGGATAATTGCTGCTGAATGAAGTGATAGATACACAGAGCTTTGGGACTTACGTGACAACTCATCCGAACATATTGTTACCAACTCGTACTAAAATGTAAGCCCTGACCATACAGTTTCTTAATTCGACCATTATGACAACTATGCGAGGTTTGTGAACATATCTCAATAACTCATAACTGTGTCCTTTTCTTTTCTTTTTTGAAATGAATCATTATTTTTTTATATGAAACTCTAACGAGCTGTACATATACTTGATGTGCAGATTAAATTTATGGTCAAGACATGCCCAATTGAAATGAGGGTGAGTAAGATTCTGGGTTTTAACATGTCTCGGACTTTGTTAGCTACTGTTAAACGCCAAAAATTCCTTTCCACTGCAGCTTAAGCGATGGGAACGGAAGAAGTGTAAACCAAACAGCCTTCCTATGCTGCACAAGATGCATGTTAGGGTCGGCGATACAGTGCAAGTCATTGCAGGCCGTGAGAAAGGTAAAGTTGGGGAAGTTGTACGGCTTTACAAGCACAACAGTACTGTGATAGTTAAGGACCTGAACTTGAAGTCGAAGCACAAGAAAGGCACGGATGATGAACCTGGTGAAATTGTCATGGTCAGCAATATTTCTATTGGAACTTCTTTCAATGCCTCTTGTCTTGCACACTCCCCTATATTCCTGGCAAGAACATAGTTTCACTTGCCTAAGTGTTATCGTCTGATGAGACTTGGAATTTTCTGTGATCAGATTGAAGGGCCCCATTCATAGCTCAAATATGATGCTCTACTCAAAGGAAAAGAATGTGGCGAGTAGGGTCGGGCACAAAATCCTCGAGGATGGAACCAAGGTTCGCTACCTGAAAAAGACCGGTGAAGTAATCGACAGTGTCGAGAACTGGATAAAGGTGTTTAAGGAAGGAGATTCAGAGTAATCATCGTAGTATGGAAATGCTGCTCATGCTCTGAACTTTGGTTGCTTCTTGCATGCCCAAATGAGTTGATGTTTATTCTGCGGATACTGCTGCTACTCCTATCTTTTTTAGCTTCAGAGTCTTTTCTTGTAAATTATTACACAGTTGTCACCATTTTTGCAACGCATGACATGTGTGTCCTCTTTACCAGCTAGAATGGCTCAGCTACATTCCGGTAGTTTTCATGAATCGCAATGCTTTTGCTGCTCGGAATTATTCTCCTATGATTCATTGGCCGCTTTCGCTATTCGCCGACTGTTTTTTCCACTGGTCGCAATCGATCACCTCTTTCAACCTTGCGAGCTCACTGGAGTGGTTAGGGTCGTGAGGCAGAGCCGAGGGAGGAGACCACGCCAGAGTAGTTAGAGTCGTGAGGTGGAGCCGTCGGTGATAACAGTAGAGCCGAGAGAGGAGACCTCGTCGGAGTAGGGGGTTAGACTTGGGGGTGTTTACCGGAATCGGGGGGCTTAGATTGACACCTGATCCAACAGAGATGAGTTTGAATTAAGTAGGCGACGGTGATAGTGAGATGAAAAAGAAAGATGACCGTTAGATTTAAATTCAATCAGTGGTGGTGGTCCGTGCACTTTCTTCTTCCCTTCTTTACTATGAAACCATCTAAATTTTTTGGCAAAACCTATATATCCGTATTGAAACCTCAATAGATATTCTCCTCATTCACCAACTCTAAATTCAAAATTTTAAATTCGTCTAAGATGCTACTCCCTACAAACAACTCTCGATTTTACCTAGCTAAAGCTCAATCAAGAGCTGAGACAAAACCGACGACATGGTATGAAACATGGCAGCATGCTTAATAATTTAATTTATTTATCTGTAACGACGTACGGATATTTGGTCGGTAAGTCTAAAGTTGCGATGGGAAAAAGATGAGGGTGAAGTAGACACAAGGCATGACACTGTGCACACCCCTGCCATGTCTGGTTTCTGCTGCCCTCGGCTCAGCCCATCGGCGCTGGGTGGCACTGTGCAGCTGCGTACGCACCCTGCCGTGTCGTGTCGTGCCGTGCCGTGCCATGCCATCCCATTCAGAAATCAAGAGGAGCGCGGCAGCCACGGCGACGCTTAGCCGGTCAGGTAGGTTGAGGTGGTGCGGGCACTCCGCGAGTGAGCGGGGAACGCAATATCTTAAGACGCGGATCCGTCCGGCTGCTAGCTGCACGTGGACTGCATTAACATGCAGGACATGGCACGTCATCGATCTGCGCCTGGAGATAGAACTCACGATGGAAAGGTCATCGCTGACGCATTACTTGTCTGGAAAAGGCCGTCGCTGATGCTTATCTGTCTGATGTTTCTACGCCTCGACGACTCCGCGATCGGCATCATATATATCTAGGTCTTATGCGCATCAGGTTGGATTACTTTGTCACGTATTAGGATGAGATACATCCAATCTCAGCCGTCTCGAATATTTTATCCAATTTCATAATTTTTAACTAATAGTTATGAATAAAAATAGATCCTCCTCTAATCACTCATATATCTATTGTCTCTTAATTATACTTATTAACTTATAATTACTCTCTAATTTTCATTATATACTCGAAAATTATTGTTTTTCATGTTTACAAAATTGTTTTTAACATGCTATTTGCTATTCAGAACAAATTAGCATTTATATTCTGAATATAAGTTCAATGCATCATTTTTTTCTTCGAATAGTTTGCATATATATATTTTAAAAAATATGCACTACACGTGAATAGTTGTTAGTTATTTCTAAGCTATTGGTTTTTATCGACTTCATCTTCTAACACATCCCCACAATTGGTGATGCCATGGCACTCGCACCGATCCTGTCTGGGTACTGAACTCGCGTCGGCTGCTTCTCATTGATAACATTTGTTTCCATGTGCTAGAATGGTAGCAGCAACCTGTTAGCTGCCTTCCCATGAACTGACAGCTAATCCATTTTGCTGCCGTCAGCTAGCATCCAGCACTACCTGAAGAAAGTGGTGGGCGAGACGAGATCGAGTCAGCGAGATGGGCAGCATCGGCGGCGGTGACTCGCCGGATCAGGAGGACCAGGCCGCTCCGGTGTGCGTGACGGGGGCCACGGGCTACGTCGGCTCGTGGCTCGTCCGCACCCTGCTGCGGCGAGGCCGCCGCGTCCACGCCCACGGCGAGGGACACAGGTACGTACCCGCGCGCAGATCGACCGAGCACGCTTCTTGACGAGTCGTCAACCGGTCATGGCTGAGGTGGTGGTGCGCGCGCGCGCGCGTCTCAGGCAAGGCGTGGCGGGTGTTCTCGGAGGTGGAGGGGAAGGAGCGGCTGAGGGTGTTCCGGGCGGACATGGGCGAGGACGGGAGCTTCGACGACGCCGTCGGGGGCTGCGCGGCCGCTCTTTCCATGTCGCCGCCTCCATGGACCTCCACCTATCACCCGACCAACACAACATCGGTAAGCTATAAGCAAGCCTCGCACAGTTGACTCTTTTACGGACTTCTTATGCTAATCTTGATCGATCTGCACACCATTGACTTGAGCAAGTTTAGTAGTACGTATTCATCATGCAAAAATTAGCAAGTACAGTACAGTACAACTCGTTCTTATGTAGCAGTTCTTGGATCTAACATTGACCAAACAGCAGTGCACCATCTTGGCACTCACTGTTTCTAGACTTCGTGTACTTTTTTTGAAGAGGAGCGCGTAAGGTCACAATTGCTCGAGCCGGCGACGAAGGGCACCATCAACGTGCTGCAATCCTGTGTGCGCGCGGGGACCGTACGGCGGGTCGTCTTCACGTCCTCCATCAGCACGATGACGGCGGCGGCGGAGGGGGCCCGGCGGCGGGTTGCTGTCGTCGACGAGTCGTGCCTGAGAGCCCTCGACGACGTCTGGAGCACCAAGCCCATCGGCTGGGTACGTTCGCACGTACGCCGCACTGACACACAGTGTGACGAACAAAAACTAGATAATTTACACGATTCTCTGTGAGGTTACATTTTCTTCTCCGTGTCATTGAGCAGATTTACATGCTGTCGAAGCGACTAGCGGAGGAGGCGGCGTTCGGATTCGCACGAGAGAATGGCATCCATCTGGTTTCCGTCGTTCTGCCTACGGTCGCTGGCCCGTTCCTGACGCCAAGCGTCCCTACAAGCATTCAGCTTCTGCTGTCGCCCATAACAGGTAGCTGATAGTTGAGCCGATTACTTCAATAACATACCATCTTGTAATCAACATTGCTATGACCATTTTTATCTGACACCTGTTTCAAATAAAATTATCTGACACTATATATGTTGCTTGTACCGTGCTGCGTCGCATTGCGTTGCGTTTCAGGTGATCCGAAGCTCTACTCGCTGCTGGTCTCCGTGCACGCCAGGTTCGGGTCCGTGCCGTTAGCGCACATCCAGGACGCGTGCGACGCGCACGTCTTCCTGATGGAGGCGGCGCAGGCGGAAGGACGGTACCTGTGCGCCGCGGGGAGCTATCCGATGGCTCAGATTGCTCGGCTCCTGGCCTCGCACTACCCTCCTTTCGAACCTGCAGAAAGGCAAGCCTGCGACGAAATGAAGCTATCTTCTCTGTTGAATCCTCTGTGCTGAATTGCTCCCTCTTTTCAGGTGTGTTTTATCTGCTTTTGTGATCTGATCTTTGGGAAGTTTTAGTGCAGGTTGAGTGACGATTTCGATGCTTCGAACTCGTCGGTGGTGTCGTCCAAGAGACTGGTGGATTTGGGGTTCAAGTTTGAGTATGATGTCAGGGATATCTCGAGGGATAGTGTTGTGCAGTGTGTTGACCATGGGTTCCTGGAGCATCCTGACGGCTGTAGCTAGTGAATTTTCAGGCATGACCAGGATGGATGCCTGTTTTGGGCTGGCAATTGGGATAGATTTTGGGCCGGGAAGGCTCTTTTCATATCTTGTCTGTCTATTTGAGCCAAATTCAAATTCCCACCGGGAAGGCTCTTTTCATATCTTCTCTGTCTATTTGAGCAAAATTCAAATACCCAGACGACCGTATCGATCTGTTGTACCGGCTTCAACTGATTTCTTCGATCCATTGTTCAATAAAGCTAGATCGTTGCTCTAGAGAAAGTTAGCATACTACTTTCTTCGTCCTATAATGTCAAGCGTATTTTAATTGGTTAAGATAAGGCTTTAACCATCAATTACTTTATTAATATATGGTTTATGTAATACAAAGTTACAATCATAGCTAACTACTTTTAAATACAAATATAATTATATTAATTTTATGTTACGTGTATCATATATTAATAAAGTAATTATTAGTTAAAGCCTCAATCAAAATACATCTTACATTATGGGACGGATGGAGTATTATATAAACTTATCTATTGGGATCAGGAGACTGTCGCCTGAGGAAAGCATCTTTGTCATTCCATCATCGATCCCTCTTCCTTTTCCTTAGCGTTCAATGTTAAATGGGTGGGGACAAATTGATTTTCGAAGTATTTTTTGGTTTTTCTGGTGTGATATTTTTTTTTCTTCTTGGATGAAAATTTTATTCCTTGATGAATTTTTCATCAATTTTTGTACATTTAATGGGGTTGTTTGATCAACTTACATGGACAATAATGGCAACACCTACATCAAAAATAGACACTAGGGCGAGTTGGTGCAAATAAATGTGTTTTTCTCGATGAACAATATCACTATCGAGATGTAGGTCAAACATTACGAGCGTCGATGACAAGGGAGGTAAAGAAGTTCAACATGTTTCATTAATTCAGGGACCTAATGGTAGTATGTTGTTCGTCTCTAAGGGTGTGTTTGGTTTGAGAACGAAGTGGAATGAAATGTCATGGTTCAATTCCCCCGGAATGGGTCGATTCTGTTTCTGTGTTTGGTTGGGGAGAATGAAGTGGAATGAAATGGTTCCATGTAGTTCCACCAATTTGGAGAAACCACCTAGTTCAGCATCTGAGGAGTATATTCTCTTTAGGAGAATCAGTGGGTTCCGGTTTCCTCTCCAACCAAACACAGGAATATAAGCTAGGTGTAGAACCAACCCATTCCATTCCACTTTATTCTCAAACCAAACACACCCTAAAAGTATACACTATGTGTGGTCATGGTACCAGAAATAAGAGATGCCACATCAGCTGAGTCTAAGTTGGTGTTTTTCTTTGTAATGTGTGGTTCCGTTTCACCTTTGTTGTTGGTCTTAACTCAGATTAAATTAGTCCTAAAAAATCTGAACTGCTTTCTTTGTCTTAACAATTTTTTAGCGCTTTTTGCTTAGTCTCGGTACCAGGCCTGGTACCGGTACCAGAGAAATTTAGCTTGGTCTCGGTACTTGCTATGGTGTAACTAGCTTGGTACCAAACTAAACTAGCTTGGTCCAGGTTAAGAACACACATTGCTCATGCTCTAATGTTCAATATAAAAGTTGGATAACCTTGTACGTCTTTCATTGAACTATCAATACAATCACTCAAAAAGTACTGGAATGAAAATAAAATAGGGAAGGCAAGTCCAAATCGTTCTTACTATTCTCTGTAGAGATATGCACCATTCTATCATTCAAACTGAGTAATTTTCGCAAAACATAGACTTGGTGTACAAACTATCACAAAAAAAGGACCAACACCGCAAGATTACGAATTAAAAATCAATTATAATATAAGACTACATATTTACGGTGCACCCAAATCACCACCGGTCTGGCCATGTGGACCCACGAGGCATACTCACAATCATGTACTAGTTCAATGGTGAATGAGTAGTTGTTCTGGATCAGTGGTCAATGGATTTGGCTTGCCGCGTGTAACGGTCCAGAATTTTGTGAGTATAACGTGTGGACCCATGCAGAACTGACGGGTATCTGGGTTAAGCGGAAAGACCTGAGATTGCAAGTGTTACAACTCAACGGATTCCTGTTAAAAGAGGCAAATCAAATCATAAAGCATGTGAGGTCTCAAAAAAGTTATCTCTACTCTTATACTCTTATAAAAATATCAATTAGTGTGACGATCTGTTCATCTTCAGACAGGTCACCATTTAAACCCGATAGAAATGGTTAACATAAGAGCAGATGTGAATAATCTAATATGACATAAATAATAGTATAATTTTTAAAATATATAATATAATATATAGATAATATGCTAGTATATTTATAGTCGACACAAGACGGGCCTTTTACTTTAAAAAGCCGTGTGGGTGTCAAGCCACCAACTAGGCCTAGACCAACCAACACAACACGGGAACACATATGCCTGTGACAAAATGGTCCTGGCCCAACACAGCCCAGAGACCGGACAGGCTGGAGATGGCCGGCCCCACCTGGTGACACGTCCTCGTCGCGCGACGAGCTTCCAGAAGCAGCCGCGAGCTTCCACCTCCTTCTCCCGTGCTCTTTATCGGTCGATCACAGAGAGAGAGAGAGAGAGAGAGAGAGAGAGAGAGAGACGACAACGACGATGAGGGGTTGGAGGGAGGAGGTGGTGGCGCTATCGCTGCGGGGGCACGACTACGGCCATGGCTACGGCCACGGCGACGGGGACGAGGACCGGCCGGAGAAGCCGCGGCGCTACGGGGTGACGGAGATGAGGAGCCCCTACTACTCCTTCCGCCCCGCCCACCACGCGCTCCAGGTCCCAATCCACCCACCCGCATTCCACAGGGTTTACATGCGTTTACCGCCTCTGTATGGGGGCTGCATCGCATCGAGTTGAATCGGGCGTAGTTCGATCCTGGCTTGCCTCGTCACCGAATGCGGCATCCACCAGTTTCGTTGGATGTCAGCATGCTATTGCTCCCGAATTCCAATTGAATCCCCATTTGATTCTTGATTAGTCGTGCGGTTAGTTTTGTAGTGCTTCAAATTAATGGAGCCCTGTTGAAAAGTTTCAGGATATGACGATCGCAGGTCGGTTTATAGGTCACTGTTGGGGTTGCCAGTTTTTGAACTTAATTGCACGATTCATGGTGATTGGTAGAGTATATTTCGTCATTAAGGTCGCCCAGCGTCTAGGTTTATAGCATTTTGTGCTGGCATATGAGGCTGATAGCCAAGAACAAATTTCACCTGCAAAGAGGCTGTGATGGTGAAGTGAGGAAATGGTTTTGTAGCAATTTTTGCTGGCATATCAGTTTGACATCTTAGGGAATGTGGAAAAGAGAGAACTGATTGGTATTCACCCAACATTAGAATGACGAGCATTATCTAAAAAAATTTAGAATGATGAGCTTGCATTTTCCGATACCACTGGAGGTCATGCCTACTGGAGGTCATGCCTCGTGTGCTGCGACCTGGGTTCGATCCCTAGGCGTGGCAAGGGTGAGAGCACCCATTTCATAAATAATAGGAGCAACTGCAATACATGATTTCATTAGGTTCCTGAGCAATCTGTACAATTTAGTGTTCAGAAAGTCCTACATGAACCAGTAAAATCAGGAAAGAATTGCTGTGCGGGTTTACGGCTGCTTCTTATTAGATGGTGATAATTTTTTACCATGTTTAGAAATTACTGTTAGATGACTACGGAGAGGTTATTTACAGACTACATAACACCAATTACAGCCACAAGCCCACAATAGTAATGTTAATGAGTAAAATCAGGAAGGAAATTTTTTGCACACATTCTTTGAATGAAGATGAACCATCCTGGATAAGGAACCCAGAAGAATCGGTAAGAATTATGAGAAGGAAAACACATAGCTCCTTTTTGGGTTCCTGCATATACTAAACGGTTATGTTGTGCTACTTGTTTTCACCATCCGAGCCATTTGTGATAGCACACACTCAGGCCTGCCATATTTTATTTCAGGAAATATTGGATTCTCTCAGTCCTTTTGTTGATGGTTTGAAGTTCTCTGGTGGATCTCATAGTTTGATGGGAAAAGAACTGGTTAGAGAGATTACTGATTTGGCACACAAGCATGACATGTATGTGAGCACAGGTGATTGGGCAGAGCATCTTTTGCGTCAAGGACCCTCTTCTTTCAAGCAATATGTAGAGGTATGCGGATCTCTTATTATCTTTTTGTATGTTATAATATGCACAAACTTGTCTGAAGCCACATACATGACATAAGATATTCTGTTGCAGGAATGCAAGGCTTTAGGATTTGACACCATTGAGCTGAATGCCGGATCTCTCAAGCTCCCTGAAGAGGCTATCCTGAGATTAGTCCGCCTCATAAAGAACAGTGGTTTGCGTGCAAAGCCCCTGTTTTCAGTGAAGTTTGACAGTTCTGATATTCCTGCATCTGGTGATAGGGCGTTTGGGGCTTACATAGCTTCAGTGGAGCAGAATTCAGGTAACTAGAAGCACTACCTTTCCAATGTACTCGTATATATGCTATGCTATTTCTCCAGTCATTAGGAAAGCATTTTCCTCCAGTCAACTGAGTGAACATTGCCTACATTTCTCAACCAATTTTAGTTTTGTTGTAAGGTGTTACTTGGCTGTTCAGCTTTGTCGGTATCTTTGCCTCTGTTATCAAAAGAAACATTGTCGCTATCCTGTTTCACGACGCTGTTGCTCTGTGAGCATCACTTCTTTTCCTTCATGAGATGACTATATTGCACTCCGTTATTTACAACATTTGCCGGCATTTTGTAGAAAGAGTTGAGGATGTTGACCTGTTGATAAGGAGGGCTGAGAGATGCCTGGAAGCAGGTGCAGATATGATCATGATCGACGCCGATGATATTTGTCAGCGCACCGACTCACTAAGGGCAGACCTCATCGCTAAGATTGTAGGCCGGCTTGGGCTCGAGAAGACCATGTTCGAAGCGTCCAACGCCAACACCTCCGAGTGGTTTGTCAAAAGATACGGACCACGGGTACTGAAGCTTCCATCACTGAAACTGCAAATCGCTTGAATGCTGTGTTTCACCATCTCACCCCTGAAATCGATTCGTGTACTCAGGTGAATCTCTTTGTCAACCACTCCGACGTGATGAATCTGGAGCGTCTCCGGGGCTTCGACATGCGCAGGAGCAGCCCATCCTTGCTCGCTTCGCCGTTCTTCCTGATGTAACAACCTTCCTGAGATGAGGTGGAAGCTGAGCTGCGACCTGATCGACATGTTGATTGAGTTGAGTTGTACTCCCGCACCATCGAGTCGAAGAACCGAGGCATTGTGTTGTTGCTTGTTAGCGAGTAGTGCTATACCTTGTGTTGTGTGTTGGTGTTAGTGACTTGTAACAGTAACTGGACCATGTGCAGTATTCTGTGGATGTTCATGTTCCACATGCCGTCGGTGTGCTGAAGCTGTCTTGGTGTCTTGCTGTCCTCTTGGCTCGGACCTTGAACAACGTTCCTGAAATTTCTTGGTAAATTTTGGGCTCAATAGGATCCTGAGGCCCTGTTTGTTTGGGCTTTTTCTGGCTTCTGGATTTGGGCTTTTTCTGGCTTCTGGATTTTGACTTCGAAGCTAGAAATACATCTATTTACCTGCTTTTGGTTTTTGGCTTCAAAAAGCCTTAAAGTTGTTTTAGACTTTTCGAAATCAAAAGCCAAAAGCACCTAAATAGGTGCTTTTCTGGTTTCAAAGTTTTTTTGGCTTCGAAGTCAAAGCGCAGAAGCAAGAAAAAGCCCAAACAATCAGGGTCTGAGGCTGCACGATCGCAAATGAAACGGCCCTTCTGTGGTTATTTTTGGATAAACAAATGGGCCGGTCCATTTGGGTTTAGCTGGGCAGGTGTTGGTTCGCGGGTTACATGGGCTGGGCCTAAAAGGCTCGTTGAGCCGTCGTCGCCCTCGTGCCCCCGTCCGCTTCCCCTCGCTGCCTTCCCCGCGCGCACTCGCTCTTCTCCCCACCTCGGCCTCCTCCTCGGCGCCGTCTCGCGGAGGTGGGTTTGCATCGCAGTCTCCGTTCCCGAATCGATCGATCGATCTCGCAGAGATGAGAGAAATGTCGGATCATGCTCCCCCTCCTCCTCCCGGCGGCCCGGCGTACAAGACGAAGCTGTGCGCGCTGTGGAAGCGCCGCAGTTGCTCCCGCGGCCCCTCCTGCGGCTTCGCCCACGGCGGCGCCGAGCTCCGCACGCCCCCGCCCCAGTCCTCCTTCCCGCCGCGCCTGGACATGGTATATAGCGTAACCACCTCTTCCTCCCCTCTCGCTCCTACTTACCTGCTTTTTACCGCACTTGGTTGTAAAGGGATTCCGCAGCTGCTTCGTGATTTTGCTGTGCCCAACAATGCACAAATGATTTCTTCTAAGTGAGTGGATAGGGGATTATAAAGAGTACGAGTGACAGCGAAGCTGGGGCGATCCGCTACCAGGATGGAGAATATGTGCGCGTTATGCTATACGAATTTTTTCGGCAGGTTTAGGTTATATGGATGGATTCAGTCACACCAAGGACCCAAAGAGAGAAATAGTGTGTTGGTTGCAGAAGATACAAGCCTTTTATGTTCATTGGGTTTCAAATATCTTCAGACGACCCATTGGGAAATGCTGGCTGTACAGCAAGGGACAAGAGATACCAATGCCACAGGAATCACGTGCTTTCCGTAAAAAAGCTTCGAAAATGTCGTGTTGCAGAGCTAGTAGCGAGGGGAAATAATTAGAAGAATAACGCTGTGGTAGCAGCTGACAAGAGCATCCTTGCAAGGTATACAAATTGGTGCGGTTGTTTAGTTCTACCAGTTGACCATCCTTCTGCTATTCCTAGTTACTTTTTGTGGCTGAGGGAACTCTGAAATCTGCATTATGATCATGTTAACAGATTACGCTACCGGTCTGTGTTATGTCTTATTGTATTATCGTTCATATATGATATTCTATCTTCTCCGTATAGTACTGGAACTGAAGGCAAAGCTTCTTGCAGAACAATGCAACATTCCGGCTGGTTATTGTGTTGAATTTACTACTGTTCGAATTAGCTGTCTCCTGTGCAGATTTGTTAGGATTGGTTGCTTCCAGAGGATGATGACACGTCCTATTTATGTTGCCTGCCTTTTCAGTGAGTAAGCAGACATCTTGTGGTGACTCAGAATGGTTATCCTGTTACAGAAGAACTTTATTGAGGGATGTCATGTGGTTGTTCTTCTCAATCAGATGCATGCTCAATGTGCTAATACCATATTGTTCGGCTTTTGCAACTAATTGAAACACGTTCGTTGAATATGCTGCTCCAAGTTTGCTTCTTCGGCTTTATTCTTGCCTGTCATTCCAAGTATTATCACAGAACAAGAATAATTGAAATCAATATGGACATATCTGGACAAGTGAAATTAGATGTACTTGGTGTTTGGAGTTGTGGAAGATCTTTCTTCATGAAAACAGCATGATATCAAAATTTGGAGATTCATCAATTTCAATTCAGATGACTGATGTTACAAGTGCTGGATCTATATTTAAAGTGGTGCATCACGATGTGTATCATATATTGGTATCTCCTCTTGCATTAGTCTTATTGGCTCTGCTATTTATGGCCTATGGGGTTATCCTGGACTCTCTGTTACTTATTGCTAATTGAATAATCATACGGCTCAAGGTTGTGGTAAGCTTAAATGGTCTGTGTGTTGCCTTGTCCCTTGTCTCTATATAGCTTCATCCATTTTTTAGTTGTATAGTGCTTCTTTATATTACTATATAACTTCTACTTACTAATTTATAGGGAGACGAGATCATAGAACTCATGACTTCAGAGGCAGACCTGAGAGAAGATTCTCACCCCGTGGGAGGTATTCCCCAGAAAGAGATGCCAGGGGTCATTTATCTCGTGACAAGAGACCAAGTTCTCGAGATAGAGGTAATCTCTCTCTGTTGTGTCATGTGTGCGCATATAGAGTTTTTCATTGTAGTTGCTCTAATCCATTCTATCTCTAAACTTGTATGTGTTGAAATCGTACTTGCAGGATCTAAAAATTCAAGATCTCCCATCAGGAAGAGGTATTTAACAAGGACTCTTTGTGTGTTTCATTTCAGCATATGGCCTTTGTTGTGTACTCAGTTAACTCTAGATATACTTTGAGCAAATATACATGCATCTTTGTAATGGTATCCTTAAGTGTGCTTATTTATTGCCTAATTTTGTCCATTTTAGTAATATAGTCTATCTTCTTATGGCCTTATATCTTAGTTATATTCTTATGTCGATAAACATGTATGTTTGATGCGGTATTCTCGTAATTTGGTAGCTTCTGTACTTACCTTTCAACGTGATTCTGTGGATCTTTCAGTGAGATAAGGCATAAGAAGAAGCTTGATGGTGGAAAAACTGATTCATCAGGAAGTTTAAGCACCTCTGATAATGAAGATAGAAAAAAGGATGACAGATACTCCAGCAGTGATGAAAAAGATGATGTTGAAGCACAGGTTTGAACTGTGCAATCCACCTCACTAACATATAGATGGAGCTGTCTCGATATTCCTGGACCCCTGTTATATATATGCGTATGGTCTGCAGCTGAAACAAATTGCACTGGATATGAAAGCATTACGTGAAGATAAATCTAATCTAGAGGTCAGTTATGACTGTCTTAATGAGCATATTACACTTGCCACTTACTTATCAGTTGTGGAGTTATAAATATGTATGTCGTGGCACACACTAGTTGGTTTTTGAGTTATAGATATATACATTACGCTGTTGTCTTGGCCAGTCACTCCCTTGGTTGCAGTTTATGTTTAGTTTGTAATTTTGTGTTCTACCTTAACTAGAATGGTTATGCATGTAAACTTTTTTGATGGAGAATTTAAAATTTAAAGTTTGCAAGATATTCACTCCACTAAATTACCACACATTCATGCCAAAGGAACTAGCGAGGTTTTGCTCTAAAAATTACGATGCCAAGTAATTATTCATGACTGAGAATACATTGACATGGATGCATGCTCTAATTGAACAAATAAGATGACCAGTTAGGCCGTTACAAGTGGCCCAGTAAAATGCCTATTGAAACTTCTGAGTTGTCATTTTGTACTTTCTTATAGCTGTGCTTGAGGTGTGTCTTATTTTATTGCTGCAATATCCTGTCATTTTTGTCTATATCTATATATTGCACACCATTTAATGGTTCTGTGTATCACAGATGATACTGGACAAGAAGACTGATGAAGCAAGCATACTTTTTACCAAAGTAGATGATCTTGAATCACAATTGAACAAAGAGAAAGAAGATTGCCAAAGGTTCTCCTTTCTACAATCATGAGCATATTCCTATGTGATTTTTAATATTGGTTGGTGGGCTTTTTAGTGTAAGAAAAGATCCCCAGGTACTTGATTCTTCATAATACTGCTCTTTCGATGTAGGATGACCTCCAAAATAAAGAAACTCATCAAAGCACGTGGGCGTTACATGAAATCACAGGAGGATTTAAAAAGGCATGTTTCTTTTATATGAACTACTACTGAACTTCTATTTGGTTTGAATCGGCACATAATTACACTCGTAGCCTTCACATTATTTTCATAGTTATCGACACATTCGTGGTCCTCAGGTCTCAAGGTCGTTTTGAGAGGTTGGCTGATTTGCTTGCTTCGGATTCCTTGAAGTCTGGTACCAAGGAACAAGGTTCCAGTGGGAATGCTGGTAATAGGGTTGAAAACAATACGAAAACGGTCGGAAAGAGGTCTAACCGTTTCCGTTTCCGCACTCTTTTATCGGAACAGAAACGAATTCGAAAACTTCAGAAACGGAAACGAAAACAGGAAGTACCGGAAACGAAAACGAGACGAATACGATCGAAAACAAAAACGAAAACGAATATTTATCGGAACACAAAAACCCCTTGAACCGTACATTAAAATACAACAAAACCAACATGACATAAATAATATGTCACATAAACAATTAACCACAACATAATAATATGACAACAACACATCAAATAGAGGTTTTAGCCATAAACAATTAATCACAACATGACAATAGCATATCAAATATAATATATAACATAACTAATTAACCACAATATGAAAAGTTGACAATATAAAAACATCACATCAAATAGATGTTTTCAACCATAAAGAACATATTAAATAACCATCAGTTCAGTTTATAGGCTATGTCAGTCATCCATTTCCTCCATCATGTCGTTCTCCAAATCATTATCATTGTTATTGTCTTGCTCCTCAAATTACAAAGACAAATATGAAATATTCATATTATCAAGTAGTTCATATAACAAACTAAGATTCAAAGTTAGATAAGACAAGGAAAACCATGTGCACCAAGCTTGCAAACCGTCGCTCAAGGTCCTCAATGTCCAACTCGATAACAATGGATGCAATTTTGCCACCTAAATGATTAATCAAAACTAATTAGCCTTAAATATTTTTTCACATGATGAACAAACTATTGAAACAAAAATAGTAAATTATCTTTTGATGCCGCGGTCCAATCTTTAGTACAAACTAAAGCCTGAATAGTCTCAGGATCTAGACGGCTTCGAAATGGGTCAACGACCCGTCCACCGGCACTGAATGCCGACTCCGAAGCAACTGTAGACACTTGCATAGAAAGTACATCACGAGCAAGCTGAGAGAGAATAGGGAACTCAGTTTGTTTGACCTTCCACTATGATAAGATATTAAAATCTTTGTTTCTAGGTGCAAGAGGTTGCTCCAAGTATATTTCTAACTTAGTTTTCGTACCATGATCAGTTCCACTTTTGTTATGCAAGAACATGTCAAGATCATCATCTCCATCAACATCATCAAACTGAGAAGCCACTTGATGCACATTAGTAGCACTAGAGGCTGTATTTTTTGAAGTTGAGGCATAAGCTTGAAACAATTGGTTAACAACTATATTAAACTTCTCAATCTCTTGCATGGAAGTGCCAGGGTAAATTCTTGGTGCATAAAATTTTATCACATTTCTCTTATATCTAGGATCAAAGAAGCATGCTACAGCAAGTGCCATGTTGGACTTTTCCCAATACTTATCATACTTAATTTTCATGGAGTGTGTCATAGCCTTAATTACTGCATCGGAGCTATCACACCATTCTGTAATTGCAATCTTAATCTTACAGAAGCTGATGAAAAATAGATTTGCAGTCGGATATTTAGAGCCAGAAAATATCATAGTAGCATCAGCAAATAGTTTCAAGCATGCAGATATTTTTGTAGCCATGATCCAATTATTCAAAGTAGGAGCACATTTCCTATAT
This sequence comes from Stipa capillata, assembly GCA_019208055.1. Lineage (NCBI taxonomy): Eukaryota > Viridiplantae > Streptophyta > Magnoliopsida > Poales > Poaceae > Stipa > Stipa capillata. The sequence continues at coordinate 324,997 of JAGXJF010001169.1, forward strand.
TTCCTTTCATGCCGAAGAAAAAGCCTATCAAAAGCATCTTTATAGTAAATTGCACTCTTCAACATGTCATATGTGGAATTCCATCTTGTAGGCACATCCAATGAGAGTTCTGAATTCACATTCAAGTCACATTCTGAAGCACACTTCTTGAATTCCTCATACTGCAACGGAGAATTCTTTACAACTGCAACTATATTTCTAATGTTTGCAATAGCAGTTGTAATTGTCTTAAGACCATCTTGAGCAACAAGGTTCAAAATATGATTCAAACATCTCACATGAAAAAAGATGCCATCACAGATTAAAAGAGATATCTTATTTAGTTTGGCAATGACCCCCTCAACACATTTATCATTGGCTGAAGCATTGTCAAATGTAAGTGCAAACAATCTTCTATCAAGATTCCAATCCACTATGCTATCACAATACTCCAAGCATAAATTCTTTCCCGAATGATGTCCTTCTACATGCATAAACTTGATAATCCTTTTTTGCATGCACCAACTATTATCTATCCAATGAACCGTGATGCACATGTAGCCTTTGGTTTGATTAGATGTCCACATGTCCATGGTTGTACTAAAACGACATTGAAGTGTTTTAAAGTACTCATACAATTTCTTCTTTTTCTCCAAAAATATGCTCACTATATCCTTCTTCACGGTAGGACGACTTTTAATTAGAAAAGTAGGACACAAAGACTTGATAAAATCAACCATGTATTCATGTTCAACAATATTAAATGGGTATTCATGCATGATAATTGCAAGATAAATTTCTTTAAACTGACAGCCTCATCATACCTATAAGTCTCAACTGATGCAGTGGATGCGTTATCTTCACTCTTCTTCAGATTGAGTACTTGCTGCCCGATCAAGATATTGTGTTGATGTTTTAAGTGACTTCTGAAAGCCGATGTGCCTCGATTGCTCTCTCGCCGGCTCACGTATTTGCAACCACTCTTGTTGCACTTAGCACATTGCTGTACAAAATCATTGCCATGTTCGTCTTTCACGGTTTTATCATACTTGTGAAGTGCTCCCAAACATCGGATGTTGACTTCTTAAATCTCTTCGCAGGAGGAGGCTTGACTATAGTTTCATCTGTTAAATCCATGGTTGGAGTTGAAGTAGCTTGTGCAACATTTGAAGTTGAAGTAGCAGCTGTAACATTTGGAGTTACACTTGCACTGCTACTTGCTGAAGGGTCCATCTGTGAGAAAATAAAGAGAAAATATAGATTAATCTCATGTTGTACAGAATTCAATTTTTCAAATTTTAAAAGAATTGCAACAAGGTAATACCGCGTGTAAAGGACACATTGGTAGCAGAAAATTTCCTTCTGATGAAACCTAGAAGCATTTCTTGCCAACCAATTATAACAGATTTAGTAGAAATCTACTAGTGTCATGTCATGGTTAAGGTTCCTACTTGACACTTTTGCTACTTGCCATTCAAAAGATTAAAAGGTGCCTTCCTTCATAGTGGCACTAGCTACTCATTCTTGCATTTTTTTTACCATGTTTCCGGTCTTTCTCTTTTATGTTGTAATTTTAATACATATGCTTGGCCGAAGAAAAAGGAGATGTGCTACAGAGTGGAAGGTTCAATTTACTGACTGAAGAATCTTCCTTCTTCCCTCTTGATATCGTATACAATTGGATCAAGATAAATTTCATAAACAGTACAGAGCAAAGCAAGTGTAATTTACATATAATCTGTAATTTACATCCATACAAACAAGTGTAATTATCTTGCAAACTTACATATAATCAGTAATTTAAGAACGATAAAAATTAGCTTGTCTATACGCCCACAGGCCACAGCTACAAAACTCAAAATAACATTGCAAATTTACAATTGACAAGAACAAGTTATGTATAAAACACCTAAATTAACCAACACTCTCCTACCAACAAGAGCTTAAGAGCTCATACCTCAAAAATTCAAAAATCAATGTCCAAGATTCGGGACAGCAGTGAATGGTGATGGCGCCAACGCGCGTGAGGCGGAGAGGTTGGTTGGGGACAGCAGGGAATGACGACGTTGCTAATGCGCGTGAGACTGTGAGAGGCAGAGAGGTTGTGGGATTGAGGTGGCGGCGTTGAGGCGTTGGCAGAGAGACGTCGGTGGAGAGGCGCGGTGAGCCGATGAGGCGTCGTGAAGAAGCTCGGATGGCCAGGGGGCGCAGGGCAGGGCCACGTGGTCCGGTGGGAGGAGCGTGGCGGAGCTGCGGAGGACGGTCGGCGGAGGCGAGGTGGCGGCCGGGCGCCGGGGCGGCGTCGTCAGGTGGAAGGAGGGTGCCGGAGCCGGGGGTCGTGGCTGGGGGCGGACCGGCAGAGGGCGGGGTGGGGAGGAGTGCGGCGGAGCTGCGGAGGACGGCAGTGCCGGTGAGGCAGCACTGCAGATCGCTGGGGGCGGCGGCGCTATACTGGGGGGGCGGCGGGGTGGAGTTCGGGAGTTGGGAACAAGAGAAGAGGGCTGCCTGGGCTGGTGCCTGGTTAAGGATCCGGATGACCAGATGGGCCAGACCAGATGGGTCGGAAATTTTCCGTTTTTCTAATACGGAATTACCGATGCCGTTTCCGTTTCTAACAGAAAAGGTCTACCCGTTTCCGTTTCCGTTTCCGCGTAAAAGTTCCGTTTCTGTTTCCGTACTGACAATTACCGATTCCGTTTCCGTATAAAAGCTTGCGTTTCTGTTTTTCCCGGAAACGGACGGAAATATTCCGTTCCGTTTTCATCCCTAGCTGGTAATAACGACACGTATAATGCTTATGAAATGAGCCCAGATGACCAGCGACAGGAGCATGTTTCTACAGCTGTAAAAAGGTCTATCGCCCTCTCAACAAGTGAAGAAGAAAAAATTGGTAACTTGGGTGACATCAGCTTTGTTTTGGCATAGCAGTGTTTGTCTGTGTCTATCTTAACTCTGTCAAACTAGTAATTAGCTAGTGCATATGATTTTCCTCCCATAGTTTCATTGATATACAGCATCTTGTTAGTTTTAAATAACATTATAGAAGCTAATAGTCTCATGTTCCCACAAGGTATCCAAGTTAAATGGCAGTCTCGGTTAATTTTTATTAGATATTTAACCCATTTGTCCTTTACAATATGATTATTTTCTGTTCGGACTCATGGGCCATTGTTGTCTTGAATATTTATGCATTTCTTAGGGGTAAATGTGCCCAAAAGAGAACCGAATATGTCTTTTCATGCCCAAACCGTGCTTACTTTTCCAGGGAAGAAAAGGAGAGTGAGTGGTGATGATACGATCCATATGTCAGGGAAATATAGACCAGAAGATGCTCTAGAACCTTTTAAAAATAGCAAGGGAACTGATACACCAAAATCATTATCTGTGAAGAAATTAGGGGAAGGTGACAATAATGACGAAGGAAATGTTGTTTCTTCTGGCAATTTTTTTACAGACAGGGTGAGATATCTTTCTTGCAGCAGCTCATGTTCGCAACAGATAGTTTTTCAATCATTTGTGTGTAGTTAGGCAGAAATAATCTATTTATGATTCGTTATCATATTATCCTGATCTCTTTATACCCGTGAGTTTCTCCACGGTGACTGCAATTTTGTAATTTTTTGTGGCTGCACTTGCTTCTTTCTTGGTAAAGGTGAGGTACTTTTTCCGTTTGTCTTCAAGCCTGCTAGCTCATCTAGGCTTAGTTCATTTGGTTAGACTTATCTCTTGAGCCATCTGCATATCAACATAGAGGTCGAGCTGGTACCTTGCCACTTACAGGTTGAATCTTCTAGAGTGAAACATGTTTTGTCCTTGACTAGTTTAGCTCGTGATGTAGATGAGCTAAATAGTTGAGACGTATTATAAATGTGAACAAATAGATGTCTATTTTGGTTCAAAACGATTTGGGTTATAGCAATAAGTCTTTATATACTGTGCCACCACCCATGGTTCGCAAATGCTTTCATCTTCCAAGCAGATGATATGGATTTTCATCTTCCAAGCAATAACAAGCTTGATTTATCTAATATTGCAGACCCGTTACTTTCCAATTGATAGTTTACTATAGCAGTAATTTTCTTTTTGTCTTGTACTCTTACTTCGTACAATGAACCTGTCAACTCAGCAGCTAAAGTTCAACATGTCTTTTAAATCATCTTCGGTCTGCATTTGCAGAGCTTTCCATTACTGCTATTGTCTTTTAAATCTTCTGATGACTTGTGAGGATTTGTTATTGACTGCTAATGAAAGTATGTCTGTATCTTGTCAATTTGCAAGATTTTGCAACGTTTCCTCTAGTTGCCGGATTGGTTCTTGCAAAAGAAAAAATATTACTGAGTTGAATATGTATCATCTGCATTATTTGCCGAAGTTCTATAAAACCACTCAGTGGCAATATATCATATTTTGCAATCAGCATTTTTTCCATGGTTTGAAGTTTTTTTAGTTGTCCCTACTTTTGTTTTTCCACCAACTTCCTTTTTCAACTTGGATGGTTTTCTGCAAATGCATCGCAAGGGTTAGCTGATTCCCACTGGTATTCTGCTCCTGCAGTTCATCGAATGCCATGATGACATTTTGAGCACTTTATTTTTGTTTGCAGTACAAGGGCCATGACGAGGACGTTCATGTGGACTAGTACGTGGATGCTGATGGTGGTTGACAGATTTCAAGGATTACTTGAATAGAGGAAATTTTGGTGCTTCTGATACCAGTTGTCCATCAGCTTTCGCAACTAGTGCTTGTTATGTTGTCTTGAGTGCTTTATACATCGGGCAATAGAAGTTCAGCACCCTGGTAACTGTTCTTCTGTAGTGACTTATGTGAAGACTATTGTTGCGAAACAGACTTATGCTCATATAAATTGTCGTTCTTAATATTCCCTGGACTCATCAAGTAGCTACCTAAGTTAAATTTGTATGGGGGCTACCCCAGTTCAAACAAAGGAGTTAAACTTGTATGGATCCTGTGTGGCAAACCTTCCGGGTATTGTTTAAGATTTTTAGATCCGTTTGTACGCTGCTGCTATTTCACGTGATGTTATTCACCTCTATGTTTGTACAAAAGTAAATTGCACGTCGGGTTACTAAACTTGCGCTGGCTTGGTAGTTGGATCTTTGCACTTCGGTGTTGTGCATTCTTAACTCTTTAAACTTGTAATAAGTGAGTAAACGAAATTCAATCCTATTTCCTTGGTAATTAGAGATCACATGCCACCTAATTTAAATCACATTTTGATCATGTGATTGGCACAAAAAATCGTCATAGAAATTATCATTCTTGGATTTTTAACGGAATCTTCGCATGGAAAACTTTTACAATCTTTTGATTGTTCCTAGCTGGCGCTGGGCCAAACTGCTATATGTTCAGTGAGTGCTAATTAAGTGCGACTTGGACCTCCAGTGTTACATTTATATAATTTTAAGGATTTGAATGTCCCATTCTCAAGTTCAAGAAACTAAAATAATACGTTTGTGCAAGTTTAGAGACTGGCGCAGAGGACATTTATTAATATACTAAATCTTATCTTAAAGCTGAATGATTTAGAATTGACTGAGGACATGACCATTGTGGATGCTACTACTATTTTTATTATATTTGTTCAAAACGTGTTGATTAAAAAATGAGACAATGCAGGATTATTGAAGGCATGTTAATCAAACAATGGGACTACAGGAGAGGGATTGAAGTTCATGTGATCATGACTATGTCTTATATGAATTGGTGCTATATAAGGTCTTGCACGTCATCTTTGGTCCAAGAAAAGTTAGAGATCAAGTTCCAAAAGGTTTGACTTTGATTTGGATTCCTGATAGAGCTATGACTTCAAACGTCTATATCTCTGTCATCCGAACACTGATTTGGGTGATTTTGAACTCTATGGAAAGCTTATCTCGTACAATTTCCAACGGATCCATCCCCAACTCCAAATTCCTTATGAGCACACCGCAATTTTTAAGAAAGTTTAAGACTATTTTTGAAACATAATACAAAGGTGCTATACCACCTTCACTTGGACCCGTGAGCCTTGTACAACCTACGTGAAAGTGCATCTAGGCCCCTAAACGTGCTTTGGTGGTTAATGATAAACTATTAGAGGACTAATAACCGCTTGTAAGCATGTAAACAGATTTAGTTCTCAATGGATGACATAGAGGAGCATCGGCGACCCCTCAATAGAAAAAGGGAGAAGAAGAAGGCGGTAAATCTTCTAGATATAGATTTTATTGTTTAAGTGACGAAAGCCACATTGAGTCTAGAAACACCATACTATTAAGTGGGGCTTGATGAACATGGTCGAGGAGTGCCTCTGCCAAGCGAAAATCTTTGTCGCCAAAAGCTCCCACAAAAAACCCTAAACCTACCTCCTTGAAGAAATCCAGACCCCAGCCCGGATAGTCCGGCTGGAGGTCCGGGCTTTCCAGAGAAGATTTGGACCTCAACCCGGACAGTCCGGCTGAGGGTCCGGCTAGTCTAGAGGAGATCCGGACCTCAGCCCGGACAATCCGGCCGAGGGTCCGGATCAGTACTGGACTGCCCAAACCCCGAGCCCGGACAGCCCGGACCAATGTCCGGATTAGTACTGGAAAGTCCGGACACTAGCCCGGACGGTCCGGGTAAAATCCGGACAGTCCGGGTGTGAAAATTGCTTAGCCATCCAAAAGATTCCCTCTGCCACCTCGACTGATAGCCGTTGGATTTGAAAATCCGGAGGGTCTTGCCCAAATCCGGACAGTCTAAATTTTGGCAGATTCCCTCAAACGGCTAGTTTTTGAGGAAGCCTCTATATAAGCCTCCTTGCTCCAAGTAAGAGAAACTCTTTGCCCACTTCATTTCCTGCATTCTTTAAAGCATTTCTCCACTCCTCTAAGCACCAAGAGAGAAACTTTGTGAGGAAGAGAAAGATTTGAGCGAGTTGAGAATCAATCCAAGCGACGCGTTGAGTTCATCTCTAAGTGTTCATCAAGCTCATTTCTCTTGGAGATTGGGGTCTCCTAGACGGTTAGGAGTTCTTGAGAGCTCTCATCCTTGTGATGAGCCTCAAGAAGTTTGTGAAGGTTTGGATTCGCCTCCGCGAGGAAAGAATCACCAAGAAGAAGTCGAAGAGACGCAAGAGCGTCCTCGAGGAATAAAGGCTTGAGAGGAAGCCAGCTCTTGATCACGTGTGATCGAGCTTCCTAAACGGAGACGTAGGATTCCCCCAAGGATCTGAACTCTGACAATAAATCATTGTCTCCCTCGTTCATTCAATCCGCACTTACTTTCCAAGTATCTTTAGATTGTTCATATTTGTCTTGCTTAGTATATTTCATTACTCATACTAGATATAGTCATCCTCGCTAATCAATCAAGCTTAATTCCGCAAAATTAAAGATTAAAGTTGTATAAAATATTTAGTTGCCTATTCACCCCTTCCCTCTAGGCCGATATCTTGATCCTTCACTACGGGCATGCGCCCATCTTCCTGGCCGCCACCCCCTCTCTTTATATACCCTCTAAGACGCCCTCTTTAGTTTTTGTGTTTTTTTAACTTAAAAATTCAGCCATGCTGTATCTCCGGGTTTGTCGATTATGTTCAATAACCAGTTGTCAAGACCGTTTTTGGGAACCCAACCATATATACTCGTAAATTTAGAATGATATTTTATAATTTTTGCTTGTTCTTTGATTTCTCGTAGAGATTAGGACCTCGAGTTTAAGTTGGTCGTACTTCTGTCATAGTTAATAGCTTATCGAAATTGATTTAACGATTGCTAAGACGCATCATCATCGTATAGTGTAGTCGGATTGTTAAAGTCATTTTCACCAATCGATCGTATCGTTCTCATCAAAAAACGGGAAACATATAGTCCTATCAAGAATAATAGGGTGTATTACTTTTTCTATGCTTTGTTTTATTTTTGAATTATCTCTTCACCTAATATTGAGAAAAAGATGATCTCGTATCGCTTTCAATCCATGATTTTTTTTCTGAACTATACTCGTAGTTGTATGCTACATATCGTGACAATTCTGCTGATATATTGTGTTATACTTGCATTATACACTTGTTTTCCTGCCTTGAAAGGATTTCCGAAGACAAACGAATAGAAATTCAAAAATTCTTTTGGGGTTTTTATCAAAAATTTCTACCTAAGAGCGTTGTTTCTGTAATTTTCACCAAAGGAAACAGAACAGGGTAGAACCCTCTCCTCTCCTCCCCTCTACTCCGCCGCCGCCATCGCCGGCGCTCCGAGCCCTACCTCTCTTCTCGCCAAATCCCGCCGCCTCATGGACCGGCAGGCCCAAGACTACGCGGCCGCGGCCATGGCGTACGCGCAGGCGCAGGCGCAGCAGCAGCCGCCGCCGCCGCCGCAGTACGGCTTCCACCCTCAGGCGCAGGCGCAGTACCCGCACCACCCGCACGCGGCGCCGCCCTACGCCGCCGCGCCACTCCCGCAGTACGCGCCCTACCCTCCGCGCGGCATGCTGCCCCAGCAGCAGCTCTACCCGCACATCCCGCCGCACCAGCAGCCTCCCCCCTACGCGGCGCGCCCGCCGCCCCACGTGCCCTCCCCGCCGCCTCACCCCTACATGCACCCGCCGTTCGAATCCGCCCCTCCTCCGCCGCCGGCCCCGCCGCCGTCCGACCCGGAGCTCCAGAAGCGCATCGACAAGCTCGTGGAGTACATCGCCAAGAACGGGCCGGAGTTCGAGGTCGTGATCCGCGACAAGCAGCACGACAACCCGGACTACGCCTTCGTCTTCGGAGGCGAAGGGCACGCGTACTACAGGTACAAGCTCTGGGTCTCTGCGCGGCCGCCGGTGGCGCCCTACCCGCCGGGGTCCATGCATATGATGCCCCCGATGGGTCCGATGATGCACGGGCCGCCGATGCACCGGCCGGCGTATCCGCCGCTTTATGACCAGCACCAGCATTTTGGTGCTCATGGCCATGGGGAGTATGAAGCTGCGGCAAAATCCTTCAAGGGCCTCTCTGGGCCGCTCCCTGCGGATGTTGCTGCTGAGCTACACGAGGTGCTTACTAATCTGAATGGCACCAAGGAGTCAATAAAGGGAGCGAAGACATGGTTTATGCAAAGGTCGCCATTTGCGCCGGCTCTGGCTGAAGCTTTTAGGGAGAGAGTATTTGCTTTGGAGGATTCGGAGAGGCAGCTGCACATTATTTTCCTGGTGAACGATATTCTTTTTGAAGGGTATGCCTTCAATTAAACATCTATCTTGTGCACATAATTGCTCACCTTATGACTTGTCCATTAAGTGTAGTTATTATTCATTTGTTCTATTTTCTCCATGTTCAATTGTCCATGCCGATAAAAACTTGATTAAAGAAATGTCTCAACTTTGATGCGACTGAAATACCAATGCATGAAGCATTTGGCAATTGGCCGACGTTGTTTCCATCTTATCTTAGTAACAGATAGTGTGGAAACGAGAATGACCATTCCATTTTTCAGTATCAAGGCCATTTACTCCCCAAAATTCAAATATCAAATGAGTGGCATTTGATATGACCTTACTTCATCCTGATTCAATGTAAAGATCATTGTACTACGTGAAGACCAAAATATAAACAATGGTATGATTGTCATAGAAGGCCTTAAAAAGAATGGAGACAAACCGTCTGATCCGATCACCTTTTATTTATGAAGCACAAAATCAATGAGTGAACATTAACCACGCGCTAGGTTCCCTTGATACTTCATCAAGTTGCCGTACCGGTATTGGATAACATATTCAATACCGATACCTTCTCCGGTACGTCCTGACATGTATCGGCAATTATCGAAATACATGTGATACCCAGTCAAAACTTAATGCATATCTGTATCCATAACAACTTGATGATGGCATTTGTCCCCTATGTTGCATTAATGTCTAGTGTTTCATGTTATGGAACATGAATCTAGCGATGTAGATTACTATGGTTTGTATCACTCAAATTCTGTTTGATTACGATCTTTAATACATTCATCTGTATAATCAGCTATTGCATTAACTCTTTATTGATCGAATCTAGTATGTTACAGCTTCAAATTGCACATGACCTTTAACTGTGTGTATTTAATGCGTTGTTGGTGCTTTGCTTAACATATTCCATATCCTACAGCTTACAAAGACGAACTAACCTTCGGGACCTTGACAATGAGACTCTTTCTTTTCAATCTGTGCTGGGCTCCATGCTTGCAAGGATTTATAATAATCCCCAGAGCCAAGATGACAACCAGACTCGCCTTGAGAAAATCCTGCAGTTCTGGGGTTCAAAGGAAGTTTATGACCAGGAAACCATTGCTAACCTTGAAAGAGAGATGAAAGGTGGGGTGTCATATCCTTTGGCACCACGACATGTTTCACCAGATCCCTCAACCTTTTCAGGTTTCTTTTCTCTCTCCCTCGTCTACTACCTCTGCGTGCACCATTCTGTCTAGATGCTTATTAATTTTTTTTTATCTCATCTTAGTTTAGATGCTTTTGTGGTGCTAGCTTCCACATGAAGATTTTGTTGTAATTTTTATGTACTTATTGATTTTCCCTTGTCCTTTTGATTGGTAACTCCCATGGCTGTAGTAGTGATATGTTGATGCCCAGAAACTTTATAGGCTGGTAGCTTTGAAATATGTAAACAGTTTGCCAGGCTATGCAGGAAAGAAAATATCATAGTTATTACTCCCTCCGTTTCACTATATCTATTCTCAGCCCACCATGCGCACAGACCAATGTAATACTAGATCTAAGAAAAAACTAATGCAAAATGACCATGCATATCCCTATTAAACCAATACTACAACCATTTAACCATTTCTAAAACATTTAAATAGGGGGGTATATAGTGGGAACATTGCAATAACTACATTCTTGATATCCTCAATAGATAGAATTTTTGAAACTGATTATCCCGAGGTCAAGGACAGATATAGTGAAACAGAGGGAGTATATCACTACTGAGAATAATTCAATAATTGTTCCTAAAAAAAGAATAATTCAGTAATTTTCTGAACTTCAATCCTCTATCATATATCAGGTCGACAATCACCGTATGTTACAAACTACAAAACTAACTTATTCATGCTTCATGCCCTTGATTACTTGTATTGTCTTAATTGTAACATTGTATATATAAATTCTCTGTGTTACACTATCCCTTCACGATGGCTTTTAAAATGTACTGCATGGATCTTTGCTTGTTTGGAGGTAAACCTAAGTACAGTTGATGAATATGTTTTCAGGATCAGTGCAGCTGTCCTCAAAATGGTCCTCGGTTCCGCAAGAGAAGGAGAAGACAAGCCACCCTGTTTCTGCTCCACCCCAACCTGTGCCTTCCGCACAATTTCCATCAAACCAACTTCCAGCTGGTGTTTACCTTCCTGCAGGCCAAACTACTTTTCCAGGATCTTTGCCAGTGCAGCCATCTTTACTTCCTGGTGTGCTCCCTCAAAGCACTGCTCCAGCTACTACAAATGATCTAAATCCACCTCCTTATCCACTATTCCCCCCCGGCCTCATTCCAGGAATGGTCCAAAAGATGCAAATTGGGAGTGGAGTGCCATACTCTCCCTTGAGCCCGCTCGACATCCCCACAGTCATCCCACCATCAACTGTTCCCGAGTCCGAGATCCTTGAGCGTGTAACAAAGTTCTTCAAGGAGATTGGAGAGGTAAACCCATCAGAAGGTCCAATGAAGCAAAACGAGCCCAATAATTACGATGACTACGAGAGGGACCTTCCTACGCGCAAGGGAGGCGCGTGTATTCCTCCTCCGGCTAATTTGCATGTAAACCCTGAGACAGGGATGCGTGCTGATGGCACGGTTGATAGCAGACCGGGATCAAGCGGCCGATTGGGTCTTGGAGCCTCTGCTGATGCAAATGAGGCGAGCCACCAGTATGGTGATGTCTATTCTTCATATCGCAAACAGAGGAGCAGCACATACCATTCTTCCATCAGCACTCGCTCATCAGCACCAAGGTGAGAACGGCAGGAATGTGACTAGTCCCTTTTCTATTTCTTTCTGGTCGCGGTGAAAGTGATCGCCTGTATGATTGTACCTCAGTGGATAGAATTCGACTATCGATGATTGTACAATGCAACTTTTTATTGTCATGGAAAATGTGAACTGTAGCTTCTTAAATTTGAGCGTACTTTGTGTGTTGCAAATGATCGTGTTGTTTGTTTTTTGTATTTGGAATAAGTTTATCCTCAACTCTTCCCCAAGTCTAGAAAACACCTCCAATTTTAAAAACTGCATTTGTAAAAACCGTTTGCTCCTCATCCGCAGGCTTGGTTAGTGGTTTTAACCACGGTGGCAGCCACTGGCAATCTATATTGATATGTCATCCGAAGAAAGAAGATATATCTTTCAAAAAGAAAGTAAGAAAAACGATAACAGGGACATTGATATGGGTACGAACGTGGCTGCCATGTCATTCATAAATGTATCCCAAGATGCCACGTCGACCAAGAGGTGTTTTGACCGGTTTTGAGAACTAAAGGTTGTAAGGTGAACTGTTTTAGAGTGGAAATGATCAAATGAACATGTGGCTGGAAATATGTACGCGCATATGGCACAACCAAAACCTCGGTGGTTCAAGCGAGGTGTCTATCAAGTGATGTGTTTAAACGAAAATATATGTTTTCTGGGGATTCACAATTTGCTTATTTTTTGGTCTTTAAGGAGCATAAGTCATCTCTAAGCTTGTTGAGGTTACGACGTAGAGATGAGAGAGAAATTCTTCTCTTTTAGCTTATTCATTTATAGGTCCGAAACAAGCTTTGAGGTCAGGGAGCCTGGGATCCAAAGTGACCTCCAAACTTAGCACAATTCCTTGCAATGTTTAGCACACTCAATTGCTCTAAGGTGGGACAAGTGAAGTTAAAAACGAAAATATTCTCTCTACAATGTGGATTCCCTAATGAAGCACATTTGAAATGAGTTGTGCTAAGCTTGGAAGTCTCCACTAGCATAGGTAACATCCACAATTTATGGTCAGAGGTGTGACCCGGTGGCTGACAGAAGTTGGAGACGAAACCAAGCACTAGGAAGGCAAAACGAATCCAGGCAAATTATATTTTTTTTCAGTTTGATTTCGTTCCATTTTTTGAATTGTGAAGACTTAACGGCAATCTTACTTGTGACTGTTTGGGTTCATCCTGTTCACCAGTACAGTTATTTTCAGAAGTATCTTGACGAACAAAAGGACACGATAAGTAGGACGAAATCCATGATGTTTATTGAATGCACTACATCATAATACAATTTTACAACGTATAACCACAATTTAGTGCTTGGTTATCCATTGTCCAGCGCGAGACGATCCAATCCGAGACTGTTCAATTTCCTCCTGTGTAGTTGCATCCATTACGAGAACCATTCTACCATCACGAACACCAGAAGCAGAATAGAACACAAATGTATCATTATTCAGATAAAGAAATAACAGAATTTAAAAACGCTGCAATGTAATATTATATGTAGTGATCAGAATAGCCTCAGACCGTCCTAGTTCATGCAAAATATCAACAGGATGCAGGCATCAATGTGCCTGTTCAGCAAACCATTATTACATGTCATCACTGGCCAAGATCCAACACCGATAATAAAAAGAAAAGGAAATAGAGTTTTTAACAAATAGGGCACAAGGAAGAAGCAGCATGTCTAATGAAAGCTAAATGTGTCAGATTTAAAATATTTTCAGCACCCTTAGAAGTAAGACAGGGATAACTGTATTTTACTTATAATATCATCATCCACACAACAAAGAATAATAAACAAACAAAGTGCAAAGACCCGAACAAAGAATTAACAGTTTGAGGAATCTATCAGATCTTCCTATCAAATATGAAAGAACTGACATGGTCGCCACAATATGGACGCTTTCCCTTTCGAAGTTTCGCATCATTTAGATCCCAAAAACGCACAAAAAAAGAAAATGAAAACAGGAGATGATATGTGAATATATGTGGCGTTTCCAAGATCAGCTTGGCACCAAGAACGCCACCAATCAGGATATACCACACATCGGAGAATATCATGTCGCGTCCGAGCCATTACACCGTGAGAAACTTATATCATCCTCCGGAATTGGTAATGGACGCATCCAACCAAAAAAACACAAAACAGATCTGATCTAACGGTAAAAGAGATCGATTTGAGGGGATTTGGGAGCTCAGACAGCCAAGGGGTAGTCTTCAAATACTACCGAAGTAGCAGTATCAGAAACTCTAGTCCACATAAATATCATCACAACTCCAGTTCCCGAATCAGCCTGAGCAAACATAAACAAACACCGATCTAGCAGAGAAGAACAGATTGATCGATGAGATTCGCGAGCTCAGACAGCCAAGGGTTTGTCTTCAAATACTACTGAAGTGGTAGTATCAGAAACTCTAGTCCACAAATTTGTCATCACCGCTACAAGCTCTGATCAACCATCGCAACGAAAAAGATACTAACCGAATCGATATCAAAAGATCAATCTCTAGACAGAAGGGGGAGGAGGAGGCGGGTGAACTGTTGTGCTGGGGTGCCGGCGCTCGTAGGAATTTATAGGGGAGCAAATGTTTCTAGGGTTTCTTCCAGGGGTGCAAATGGGCCGGGCCAACCCTCCGGCCCACTCAAATATTATAAAAGTCCAGAAGGCCGACCGATAAAAAATTTCGGGTTTTACTGGGTCCAAGATGTGTTTGTTAATTGACACCTTACGCGATGGAGTTCGGTGTAAAGGCACGGGCACCCGTAATTTGCGGGCGACCGTGCCCACGGTCAATTTCCGACAGCTACAGTAAAGCTGTCGGAAATTGTCAGATTTCTACTTTAACACAGTTAGGTTTCTACTTACAGGTTTCAACTATAACATAACTAACTTTCAACTTACGAAATTCCAGCTTTCAACTTCTGATGGTTTTACTGTAGCTGTACTGTAGTGGTACTGTGCGGTACTGTAGTGGTCGGAATTGACCGCTGGGAGCGGTCGACCACGGAGTATGATTTGCGTAAAGGCACATCTTTCAAGTTTGTTAGAGGCCTCTAAAACGTAGGATTCTTCATAGTAATTTTGAAGGATTCTAGGAACAAAGAAACGAGGCTATAGAGATTACATGAGATTCATGTGGAATGACACAATTTATAAAGTATTGCAGGAATTATAACATAAGTATAAACCTTATGAAAAAAATTCTGTGCTTGACCTTCTCCCTCTTCAAATTCTTGTGAGTCATCCAAATTCTCATGTTTTATTTCATATAGAATATAACAAGATATGACATCTTAGTCCCTGCGTTTTTAAAACCCTCATACGTCCCAGAGAGAGGCCACTTCGAATGCACTGCAATAATCGTGTGTTAAAACATCAGCTCAGTTGCCGCAAACAATAACATCATTTCACCATGTGCATCCGCCTATCCTCAAAGCCACGGAACGCCTAACCAAGTTACAAATGCATTTCCCTTCCTCCGTGTGACGAGACATAGGCCCCCTTCTAGACAGCTTATGGGGTGGCTTATGGCCCCAGGAAGCCATAAGCTGTTTAGAAGGGTTAGCTTCTAGGCAGCTGTAGAAAAAAGCCTCTTCAAAAACATGTAGATAGCCAAAAGCTGGGTGGAAGGTGCTTCCCGAGCTTCTTCTAGCGAATTTTACCTCAAATGACCAATCTATCCATGCTAGTTCACGTTATTTACCCACCACTGCCACTGAGTATATAAAAAAAATCCCAATTTTTTTCTCCCTAACCCGCACACCCTCCTGCCCTTGCCCGCCCCCATCGCCCCCATCGCCCTGCCCCCATCGCCCCGCCCTCCCGCCGCCGCCGGCCCCGCCTCCCGCCGCCCCGTCGCCCCGTCCCCGGGCCCGCCCCCCGCCGCCTCCGCTCTCCCCCGGCCCGCCGCCTCCGCTCTCCCCCGCTCCCGTCGCCCCGTCGGCCCCGGCCCCGCCCTACCTCCGTCTCCCCGCCTCGCGCCTCCCCGCCCCGGTGCTCTCCCCCGCCGCCTCCCGCCGCCCCGCCCCCGCCGCCTCCCGCCGCCCCGTCGTCCCGCCCCCGGGCCCGCCCCCGCCGCCTCCGCTCTCCCCAGCTCCCGCCGCCCCGTCGCCCCGGCCCCGCCCCCGGGCCCGCCCCCGCCGCCTCCGCTCTCTCTCCCAGCCCGCCGCCTCCGCTCTCCCCAGCTCCCGCCGCCCCGTCGCCCCGGCCCCGCCCCCTGTTCAATCACGCCCTGCTTGCAGTCTTGCTTGCCTGGTTGCCTGATTGCCAACTGTGAGTACCTTCTCTTGCTAAATTTTTTATGTTAATGTGGTTCAAATGCGTGGTTGGAAGATTAAGGGTGAGGAATTGGTAGGAAATGTGATTGGACTGAAAGCCTAATGATTTGGTAAGGGGTTAATAATAGCGAAAGTGATTTTTATGATAATGTGTCTTTGTATTTTCATTATAAGGATTTTCTACAATTCGATTCTTTCATGTTTTTCATGGGAAAATAAAGGAATGTTTATGTATACATAGGATGAGTTCTTGTGCTGAAATTTAATTAACACTCCTTCTCTCCCTACGTGTGTGTAGTGGCTTGACAATAGGTGATTAGTTGAGCTGCACGGCTATTATGCATCATACTTGTATAAATTGAGAGAGTATCAACTTGGTTGCCAAAATATATTCTTGGCTTATGATAATATCAACAAATAAAAGCGTTTTTAGACATGCTTTTATTAGAACCGGCACAAACAGAGCTTGAAATAACGTCCAGCATATACATAACAGAAAAGGAGAATATGAGAAATCTACGTTCTGACTGGTTGCGCGATGGGCTAAAGTGGCAGCTGATTTGATTTCTGATTAGTATATTGGCTGGAGTGATGAATCAATTAGATGCGCAAGTTCCCTTATGAGCTTAACATTTGACGCATATTTGTCTGCCTACTAGTAGAAAAATTACAGCATCTGTGTTTCTGTTTAGTTGATTGGTGGGAGTGATGAATCAATTAGATGCGTGAAGTCAGCTTATGAACGTAAACTTTTGAGGCATAAATTATGTCTGACCTACCAATCTACTAGTTAATATTTCACTGCAATTTTGCGGTGCTTGTTTTGTTATGATTCTTGTCCTGTTTCTATGTCTTGCCCTTAAGCTGTCATTTGCTTGTGAGCATTACAATTGTCCAGCGGCTCTTTATGTGACAAATTGTCCAGCGGCTCTTTGGTTCAGTTCTAGTGGACAGCAATCAGCACATTAGGTTGTGTGGCAATTTTTAGGGTATCTACATTTCTAATGGGTGCTTCCATATTGAAATATTGGCCCCTGCCTGGTTTGGTTGAAACTATAGTGTTAAAAATTTCAATTATATAAAAAAGATGTCAATTTATAATCTTAATACTTCAATATTTGTATTTGGTTTAGTTGTAGTGGTCAGCATTGCAGAATGAAAGAACTGAGTATTATAGAAGTAAGATTGTCTTCTGGTTGTGTGGAGCTGTATATAATTAGGAAGATATTGATTAAGAAATTGTTCAGAGTTGAGAGGATTGATTTTTATTACATGAGCATATGCTAATATGATTTCCAGTTTAGTATATGTATATTTGAAATCATTTCCAGTTTAGTATATGTTAACGTGATGACTAGGTAGCTGTCCAACTCATGCAGATATTGACAAGCTTTAATTTTACCATGTCGCAGGTTAATTCATCATCGTCGAACCACGTAAAGAGGCTAGTTCCTCTGCTCTTTTTTGTTCCTCTTCCTGACGTCGGACGCGGACATCAACGCCGACGCCGACAGCCTCCCCACCAGTGACACAGACGCACACCGACCGCAGTGCCCGCCTTGTCCTCAACGCCGCTTGTGCTGACAGAAATTTGAAAGTAATTTTTTCGTTCTTTTTTCCATTCAATGTGATGCAAGATGTGTATGATATGAACTTTTATGTAACATTTTTTATATTTGAATATTTTGTATCAAGAGATGGAACTCGAATATTTTGTCAAGCATATGAACTCTTCTCAGTTATGTGCAGGAGAACATGCAATTATATTATTTGAGATGTATTAATACGTTGTGCTTGGCATAATTTTACATGTCTTCATAGATGGCTAAAGGAAAAACTGGTAAAGCAACTTGGGATGCCGTCGCTCATAGGGTTTTCCTTGACGTATGTGTGGAGGAAGTGCAAGCAAACAATCGGCCGACCCAATGTTTAAATAATGTTGGATATGCCAATTTGATAACCAAATTCAATGAGCGCACCAAAAGGAAGTATGAGCGTAAACAATTCAAGAATCGATGGGAGACACTAAAAAAAGAGTATAACATATGGAAGACATTGAACCAACATGCCTCCGGTTTAGGAAGAGATCCTGTCACGGGTACCATTGAGGCTAGCGATGATTGGTGGGAGGCAGAGATTAAGGTATGCATATGTTTGTAGTACTTCTATTATTTATTCGTTAATTAGAAAACTCATGTGGTCTTGTATTAAATTGCAGAGATGTCCAGAAGCAGCCAAGTTTCGGGTGGCTCCACTTGATAGCGAGGATAAGATGAGAATACTTTTTGATGCTCATAGTGTCACGAATGAACATGCAAGGGTACCAGGTGCAGTATCTCAAGATGCAGCAGTAACTGTTGAAATTGAGGAAGAGGATGCAGGATCAGGCTGTGAAGGGTTAGGTTTTGATACCACACCTGTGGGTAGCAAGAGTGGGAAGAAGAGGACAACTGGATATTCACCTAGTCCTGGACCATCGAAAAAGAGAGTAGACAATGATACTTCTAGTCTTATGCATCGCCTGATAGACATATATGAAAAGAAGTGTCAAAATTCTGTGACATCTAGTGCTCCAGTGACTGCTGATCCCGTGAGAGCGGAGATTGCAGAGATGATGGCATTGGTAGAGAAGGATGGAGCCGAGGAAGGCAGTGATGAGCATTTCTATGCTACACAACTGTTGAGACATAAAGAATGGCGTGATTTCTTCATCACTTTGAAGACGCCGCGTGGAAGGCTAGCATGGCTCAAGAGGACATGGGAGGCGGAGCAAAAGAAGCATTAGTTCCATTATTTTATTTGAACCCTTGTTGGTTATGACTATAATATTATTTGCTTTGGACCTATATTATTATTTGTAATGTCATTTGCTTTGGACCTATATTATTATTTGTAATGTCATTTGCTTTGGACCTATATTGTTATTTGTATTGTTAATTTCTTGTGAGTAATGCTATTTTGCTTGTTATGGATATGTCATTGCTTGTTATGGACTTATGTTATTCTACTTTGTTGAAAAACGGCAGATGACAGAAGATTCAGATGACGAATTCATCCCACTTCTTGCAATGGCGTACATGTTAGAAACTAGCAATCCAGCTCCAAGAAGGCCAAGGAGACTACCTTTCATGACAGGGATCCAGTGGGTTGAGTTGAAAATGCAGGATCCAAAAGAGTTCTACGATATGTTCAGAATGAGGAGGTCAGTGTTTCACATGTTGCATGAGACCTTAGTGAACAACTATCAGTTAGAGTCAACTCCTTTCATGAGCTCTAGAGAAGCATTAGCACTCTTTTTATGGACATGTGGGTCACCTCAATCTAATAGTAATGGCGCTGATAGATTTGAACATAGTGCATCTACTATTAGTGTCAAATTTGGTGAGGTTTTGAAGTGCGTGGACCGCATGGCTGGTGATTATATCAAACCAAAAGATCCTGCTTTCACTGAAGTTCATCATAGACTTCATAAACCAATATTTTTTCCTCATTTCAATAATGCTATTGGAGCAATAGATGGAACACATATTCCTGTGACAGTGCCATCACATCTCAAAGTGAGTCACACGAATAGACATGGTTATACTAGTCAGAACATCATGGCAATATGTGATTTTGACATGAGGTACACTTTCGTGGTTACTGGATGGCCTGGATCTGTTCATGACACGCGTGTATGGTCTGATGCTTTGGTTGAATATGCGAATTATCCACACCCTCCGGGAGGTAACAATCTTCTATGTCAATTTTATATGTTTCATTATCACTAATTGCTTCAAATATGTGCTTATTTTTCTTTAACTGTAGGAAAGTACTATCTTGTTGATTCGGGATATCCAAACCGAATTGGCTATCTAGCACCATATAAGGGACAACGATACCATGTACCTGAATTTCAACTGGCAGCTCCAGTTGGGATGAGGGAGATCTTCAATCATCGCCACTCATCATTAAGAAACGTCATCGAAAGGTCATTTGGTGTTCTCAAGATGAAATGGCGTATTTTAGGAGGCATACCAAGCTACCCAGTTGACAAGCAAAAGATGATTATCTCTGCATGTATGTGTTTGCATAATTTCATTCGTGACAGTGCTCTACGAGATGAGCATTTCGAGAGGGTTGAGCGAGAAGAGTATATTCTACAATACGGGCCACCTCCTAATGGTGTGGCAAATGCTGCGCCCCTAGCTGATGGGACTATGGGGCAAATACGCGATGCCATTGCTACGGGCTTGGTAGCGTGAGAGGGAATATCTACATGATGCGTTGTTATTCGTACGTTCTATTTTTTTGTTGGATAAAAAATTAGTGTGTTTCAATGTGCAATTTACTTTTTTATGACAATTTAACAATTTTTATTTATATTTTTCTATTTTTATGTCTCATTTATGTGTTGAACTACGTAAAAAACATATGAAGATAGTGTTAATATCATTCAAACAGCAAACAAACAAGACAAAGGGTATTACAGACTTTTCACAATCCACCTCTGCCTATAAGCTCAAATCTCAGAAGCCGTCTAGAAGGGGAAGGTGGGGCTTATCAGGCTTCCTCACACCGCAGCTTCCCCACATCATTAAGCTTAAGCCGGCTTATGCACAAGCCGAAGCCGTCTAGAAGGGGGCCATAGGATACATGATGTTTTTACACTTACACACGTAGAGCATTACAATTACAGGTAATACAAAGCGCAAACGACCAGTTCCTTGAAGTTCAGAGCAAACCAACAGACTAGCCTAACTTCAATCCATGTCCCTCTCTTCTGTTCTGGTGTCATGGCAACGGCAAACAATTACAGTGACTGTACAGGTCTGCCCAACCCATGTATACGTTGCTTAATAATTACACTGCGACAAAAACTCTGAACAAGCCAGGCTGCTACTATGAAACAGCATCAGTAGAACTTCTATCACCGGGCAAATGATGTGGGTCATCGACCATGCTAATGATAGGATTTCCCTGCTCTTGCTGAGAAGCCTGTGGCGTATCGGATGGGATATTGATGCCAGCAAAACCGACTAATACAGCAGCGGCTCCGATGTAGTTCAGTAGATGAGGAGCATGACCAGTGAGCGTGTCCACAATGGCAGCAATTGGAACTTGGATTGTGAGACCAGCTGTAGCAACAGTGGTTGTTGTGAGAAGGATAGCTTTTGCCCACAAGTAGTCGCTCAAAACATTATCTAACAAACCTGTAAAGAATGTAACAGCTCAGAAATCAGTGCCAATTCCCAGTAAGTAGGCTTATTTGCGGTCATTTACATGTTATTCCAATATGGCTTGCTTCCATGTCATGTATATACCAGGCAAAGTTTTAATCATACAAACATGATGCACTATTATAGTTTACATTATGAATGAGCACCTCATACTTCTGGAAGAAAAGGCAACATAATGTCAATGTGTAAAGAGCGAGCCTACCTTTCCCAACAATCAGACCTACTTGCTCCCATGTCAGCCTGTGGAATGGCTCCAGCTTGGCAAAATTCAGCACCAGCGCAACGGGAAGGAAAATCAACATATTGAAAAGTCCCAGGAATCCCAGAAACTGAGCCATACTCACTTGGCCTTGACCTTCTTTCTCATCAGGCAACTTCTTCCGTATCAGGGTGATATACACGGCATATAAGCCAGCTGCTACAATAGAAAGGAAGTCTCCAAGAAGAGGATTCGTGGCAATAGCATTCCCTGTACTACTTGAATCAGCCAGGCTAACTATTACTGTTCCTCCCATGCAGAAAAGCACACTGATTAGCTTCAACCATGTGAATGTTTCTCCAAGAAACACTAATGCAACCAAGAAAGTGAAGAGGCTAGATGTGCTGCTCAGGATCGTGTTTGACTGCAAGTACAGAGAAAAAAGGATATATTCTAGACCATAGTGACAGGTGCGAGGTAAAATAGACGTTGGTATGGAAGTAGTATACAGTTTTTATTAGTAGCACTTACTGTAACAGTGGTGTATCTTAGAGACAGATTGAATGTAAGCTGTGCAAGAAACCAAAAAGGGCAGACTACCATGCTGGCTCTGGCCATACGAGCACGTGTCCAGCGTCCTTTTGAATCCAACCCCTTGCTGCAATCTGCAACAATAAGCTCTGTCTCGGTAGGGAAGTTCACATCTAAAGCCGAGGTGTCTTCAGGCAACCTTGATGGCGACTGATCTGAGGATGCATTGCCCTCTCCTTTGCTTCTCTGTAGAAGATTCACACTCTCCAGATCAGCAGGCTGCTGCAGGATTGCACCATCCTTGCCTTTCAACTTTGTCCAAAAGTTATTAATTGAATCCTCGAAGTACCGAGCAATCTCAACTATGGGGATGTAAATAACAAACAGAGAATTGCATATGTAGGTAATCAAGAACGGAGAAACACCGCTATCCACAACAGACTGAACGATGTAGCTTGCAGCAATCCATATACTCGCAACAGCAGTGATGTAAATCAACCCTAAACACCACCTCCAGGAGTCCGTGCTCATCATTTTGGCCCACTTGCTTCTGCTGCTGCCAGGGTCATCAACACCATCCATGTTTCCTATTAGAGTGAAAAAAGACTTAACATTTAGCATGATACGACAAACAACAATTCAGTGAGGACACTACGTCTTTGGTAATCTAATCCTGAGAGGAACTTAGATTTTGCAGTAGGAGCAGGTAAGTCATAGGCATAGTTTGAAATCGTAAGTTAGGCTAACCTATAACAACCTTAATTTATGCTGGGTTTATGCCCTAAAATCAGTAAGTAACGAATTTATCTGCCCAAGTAGCGGGCCCAGTTCACTCAGTGGCAAGAAACCATGCTTAATCAGCTCCACGGGTTGGGCATCAATTACCAATCATTGAAACAACCAGAAGCAAGCAAACCGGTTCTAGCATCGCGAATCAGCGAATTTATTTTCTCTAGTACGATCCACATCGCAAAAGCATGGGGAAAATAGCCGGGAAAAGAGGATGCATTGGCGGAGTCGACTTACCTGGTGCGGAGATGGAATCGCGCTGCACGGAGGACGAGCCCATGGATCCGATCTCTATGGAGATCGCCACCTCTTCGGCCAGTCCGGATCCCGCTCCGTCTCCCCCACACCTCCGGCCACCTCACCGAGCAACGAACGACATCCGCGCGGCACAGACGACTGGAGCCGGACCGCGCACGCGGCCCAGACCTTGCTACCGGACGCGCATGCGACGCCGGCCGGCAGATGGCGAGGAGGTAGGTAGCCGCTCGCCGACGGGGGGCACGCACGTGGGATGCGGGAGACGGCCCCGCTCTCCGACGGGGCCTACCACGCAATGCGCGCGCGCGGAGGCTCGCCCGGGGATGAACGCGGTGGATAATTACTGCTGCTACTCGCCGGAGACGCACGCCGGTGGACGAAGGGGTTGGGAGCAGCGGCGGCTGTGAATTTTGGATGGGATCGTCGGCGTCGCGCGCAGATTTGGTTTGGTCTAGGGGTGCGGTGTGGTGTGGGTGCCCGTGTCCGGGTCGACGACGGCGATGTTATGACCCAATCGGTGATAGGATTAGATCCAACAGAACTAGCACTGGTGTTGATCCAGGAGAATCAGGGTGAGAAAAGTTCAGAACTTGTTTCCTTTTTTTTTGTTAATGTCTATTACAAACGTGAGACTTGGTTAAATAACCCGGTACCCTCACGCTACTCACACACGCATATATAACTTAGTCCTTGTCACACTTCCCTTGCTTGCCGTCTACGTCGAAGGCGTCATCTGGCTCTCCGCCATCTCCAAGGGCACATCTTCGGATGGCACACCGTCAGGCATGACCGGCGTGGCAATGCCGCTCCTTTGAGAGTCAGCTTGTCCCCAAGCTGGAGCAGAAGGAAAACGGGCCTGCAGCACAGAGTGATCTTCCCGGGTGGCCAACGTAGCAGGCAAAGAACTCCACTTAACCAACACCCGTAGCAAGGCTGAATTCCCACGCTTCACCAAACGACGGTCCAGTATCTCCTCGGGCTGAACATCGAGTTTATCCAATTTGACCGGAGGTGGTGATGAGGGGATCTCCCGGGGTAGGCCCAAGAAGTGGACTCGATCGGCGTGGCCGGAGGTGGCCCAAGCCGGGTCCATGAAGTCCACTCGGTTGGGCCGTCAGTGCATCATCAGGATAAGCCTTACCACGACGCGTTCAACCCACGACCCGTTCAACTAACGGCACCCGATCGACGCGCCACTACCAGAGGCAACGTGCGCGGTCAGCGCGCCAATATAGCAGGAGTTACTCCGCACGATCTGCACGGGCTAACCGACTCGGCGGCTGTAGTTATCCGGCCTCGTCAGCCCTATATAAGGCGAGGCTAGGGCCCCTAGGAAAGGGGTTAGACAGTTGGCCATTACTTGTCATCTTCTCATACTTGCACGCATTACTCTCTACTGTACAATCGTCGCACGAGGCAAGATCAACAATCCAGCAGGAGTAGGGTATTACCTCTTCCACAAGAGGGCCTGAACCTAGGTAAATCTCTCGTGTGAACCGCCTAGATCGTCCGCTTGCGCCCCCAAATCCACAAAAATGTATATTGCCGCGAAATCCCCGCGACAGGTGGCAAATCTGAAAACACCGGTGTGTAATCAGGCAAATGCTGTTTCAGTTGGGATACATGAAACACAGGGTGGACCTGACTGTCAACAGGTAACTCCAGGCAATAAGCCAGAGGACCAACTTTCTCCAGAATCTTGAAGGGCCCAAAATATTTGAAAGAAATTTTTGGAAATGGCCGATTAACCACCGATTGTTGAGCATACAGCTGCAGTTTCAAGTACACCTGTTCACCAACTTGAAATGTGCGTGGGGATCGGCCAGAATCAGCATACTGCTTCATCCTCAACTGAGCTTTAGCTAACTACTGTTGCAAAAAATCAAAATATAACTCTCTTTCCTGAACCAATTCTGCAGCTTCAACCGATTTAGTAATAGCTAGCTGAGGAACCATTGCATAGTGAGGGTCTGTACCATACAAAGCCTTGAAAGGAGTACAACCCAAAGTGGAGTGATAAGTTGTATTGTACCAATACTCTGCCAGAGGTAACCATGAGGTCCACTGAGTAGGAGTAGCAGAGACAGAACACCTTAGGTACATTTCGAGACACTGATTCACTCGTTCGGTTTGACCGTCAGACTGAGGGTGATAAGCTATACTCAGAGCTAGCTTAGTGTCACACCTCTTGAACAGATCTTGCCAAAATGCGCTGGTAAATATCTTGTCGCGATCAGACACAATCGATTTGGGAAGGCCATGCAGTTTAACCACATTGTCCAGAAATAACTTAGCAATGGAGGAAGCTGTAAAAGGATGCTTGAGGGCAAAGAAATGGTTGTATTTAGTGCATCTGTCAACCACCACTAAAATGACTGAGCACCCGGCTGATTTAGGGAGACCCTCAATAAAATCCATTGCCACATCTTGCCAAGCGCCTTGCGGAACCGGTAATGGATGAAGAAGTCCAGGAAGTTTACAGTGCTCGTGCTTGGCTTGTTGACAAATGTTGCATTGTTTCACAAAATCTTCCACATCCCGCTTTAAGCCAGTTCAAACAAACAATTTCTTCAGACGTTGATAAGACGATTGAACACCTGAATGTCCCCCAATAGCAGAAGAGTGAAATGCATGGATTAATCGAGTCTTTAGGGCAGCATTAGACCCAATCCATATCCGGCCAGCCTTGCGAATCAAGCCAGTAGTAAGAGTATAACCTTGGGCATTGTCAGGGGACAAGGCTAATTCTAACAACAGCTGTTGAGCTACAGGATCCACTGCATAGGAATTCAAGACCTCCTGCAGCCAAACTGGTTGTACCACTGAAATTGCGTGTAAGGCAAATAAGTGACCCACCCTGGACAAGGCATCAGCTGGTTTATTGTCCAGCCCACGTTTGTATTAGAATTTGTACTGCAGCCCTATTAATTTGGTCATAGCCTTCTTCTGAAGATCGGAGGCCAAAGACTGATCATCTAAGTGACATAAACTTTGGTGATCAGTTCGAATGGTGAAAGGCCCGCGAAGCAAATATGATCACCATTTATCCAGTGCAATCATGCTATCCATAAACTCCTTTTCATAAATAGACAATTTCTGGTTATGAGCACTAAGGGCTTTGCTATAATAAGCTATGGGGTGGTCATCCTGGAGCAAAACAGCGCCAACCCCGGTAGCACAGGCATCTGTCTCAATGACAAAAGGTTTGTCAAAATTTGGTAAAGCTAACACAGGTGTGGTGGACATTGCGTGTTTCAACCCGTCAAAAGCAGCCTGTTCCACGGCACCCCAATGAAAGTGTGCAGTCTTCTGCAGTAACATAGTCAGTGGCTTTGCCAATATCCCATAGCCCTTGACCAATTTCCTATAGTAGCCTGTGAGACCAAAAACCCCTCAGCTCAGTGACATTAGAAGGTATCGGCCACTGAGTCATAACAAGTGTTTTAGCAGGGTCAGTCGCTACGCCAGCATCGGATATAATGTGGCCTAAATACTCCAACTGAGTGGCAGCAAAGATGCACTTACTTTTTTAGCAAAAAGCTGATGCTGGCACATGATTTAAAAGACCAGCTCAAGGTGATGCAAATGTTCAGGCAAGGACTAACTATAAACAAGTATGTCATCCATAAACACCAACACAAACTTCCTCATGTAAGGTGCAAATACTGAATTCATGAGACATTGGAATGTAGCCGGAGCATTGGTCAAACCGAATGGCATCACTCGGAACTGGAAGTGGCCATGATGAGTCTTAAAAGCAGTTTTCTCTTCATCTTGTTCCAACATGCGTATCTGATGATAGCCACTGTGTAAATCCAATTTTGAGAAAAACTTGGTACCCGCAAGCTCATCGAGAAGTTCATCCACAATGGGAATTGGAAACTTACTCTTAACTGTGACGGCATTGAGCCTTCTATAGTCCACACAAAACCGCCAGCTCCCATCTTTTTTCTTCACCAGCAACACAGGAGAAGCAAAAGGGCTAAAACTCAAAATCACTGTGCCGGCCTGAACCATAGTAGTCACTTGCCGTTCAATTTCATCCTTTTTGCAACGGAGAATACCTATAGGGTCGAGAATTTACGGGAATAGTGTTGGGAAACAAAGTGATAGCACGATCAAAGCTTCTATGTGGTGGAAGACAGTTGGGCTCAGCAAAAACCTGTTGATACCGAATCAGCAAGTCGTGCACAGGAGGAGGCACTGCAGGAACAGATGCACTAACAGGAGGTTCCACCCATGCTATAGCCCACAATGCATTACCTTTGGAACACTTCGCAATTTGATCAATGGTAATAGATTGTAAGACAGTATTATCTGGTTCCAGATCGCCCTGTAGTCGAATGAGTTGCTGGTTATGGTGGAATACCACCCATTTATCTGCCCAGTTGCACTGCATAGGACTATAGCGAGCCAACCAATCCATGCCTAACACTCCATCATACCCACCTAACTCCAAAACTTTCAAAGGGTGACTAAAGGTATGTCCCTGGACCCACCAAGTGAAGTCAGGCACCTCAGCAGAACACTTCAAACATTCCCCATTTGCTACCCGCACAAAAGCGACGGGTTGAGGCACAGTAGTAACCCCGAGTCTGTGGATCAATGCTGCATTAACAAAACTACTAGAACTGCCGGAATCCACCAAGAATAACATCACCTGGTTACCCACCAAGGCGCGAAGCTTAATTGTATTAGTAGGGGCAGTGCCAGCTAAAGCATGCAAAGACAAATACAGCGCATCCTCCACTTGCTGCTCTTCCAAGGCAGTGACCACATCCAACACTTCTTCAGATAAAACAGTGGTATCCTGAGACATCTCCAGCGCGGTGAGCTGAGATGGGGCAGGGGTGGTACACTGATGTCCTGGTGAGTATTTGTCACCGCACTTGAAGCACAACCCGTTGGATCGTCTGAATTCTTTCAACTGCTGAGCCTTCCACAACTCACCAGGTGCAAGTTTACTTTTAGCCTCAGCTTTTCCTGGGACAACTTGGGCCTTGGGAAATCCCCCTTTGCTAACATAATGTTTAGCTCTGTCTAACACTCCTTCCTGTACCATGGCAAAAATTGCTGCTTGAGCAATAGTTTCAGGAAGCTGCCCTTCAACTGCCCCTTTCAGCTCATTTTTCAGCCCATTAATGAATTGTGTGACCAACATCAATCCTCCCATAGTATGATCATACAATTTAATGTGGTACACAATCTGATCAAATTTCCTTTTGTACTCCTCTACAGTGCCCACCTGGCGCAACTGGAACAATTCCCGCATCTTGTTGCAATGAGTGGACCTCAAATTCAGATAACACAGCAGCACAGAACTGTGGCCAATCATGAAATGGGTAATCCATCTTGTACGATTGATACCAATGGGCAGCCGCGTCGATCATATACATGGTGGCTGCCGCGACGTGAAACCCATCGGGAATCTGATACATGGCGAAGAAGGTATTGCACTTATCCACCCAAATGCGAACATCCACCCCATCAAACGTAGGAAATGCCATCTTAGGCATCCAATTGCGACGACCACGTTCACCTGGACGGTACTGATCCTCGTCCTCGAGACGTACAGGAGTAGGTGGGATAGAATTTACCCCAGTGCGGCGAGGCTGGGGCGGAGGTGGGTGGCGAGAATCCTCCGCGTGGTCATCAGGTGCCAACGCATGCTAGCCCATGTTCGGAACACCGAGAATGCTGGGACCATTGTGTGGAACACCAATCGGACGCGGCGGCGCGACCTCCTGCAATGCGCGGGCCACCAAAACCTGATCCTGTTGCACTTTGCCGAGGGAGACCATCGACATGTTCACCTTGGTCTGAATCTCGTCAAAACGTTGGATCTGATCATGGAGTTGGTCCTTAACCAGATCGATCACAGCTACCTTCCGAGCCAAGGCGTCCATGCGTTCCATCAACCGCGCTTCCATGGCTTCCATCGCCGTCAACACCAATCGATTCTGCGCACTAGGTTTGGACGGTGCCGTTGCGACCTTCCTCCAAATCAACCAAACGCAGATCAGGATCTTACGCCAGATCAACCACAAGAGGGATCAGCAACCTTCACTGTCGGATTACATGTACGATCGAGAGAGACGAAAGCGCAAAGCGGACCGAAACAAAGCCTCTGATACCAAGATGTTATGACCCAATCGGTGATAGGATTAGATCCAACAGAACTAGCACTGGTGTTGATCCAGGAGAATCAGGATGAGAAGACAGACAAGCAGAGATGCAAGAGATGAGTTCAGAACTTGTTTCCTTTTTCTCGTTAATGTCTGTTACAAATGCGAGGCTTGGTTAAATAACTCGCCACCCCCACGCCACTCACACACACATACATAACTTAGCCCTTGTCACACTTCCCTTGCTTGCCGTCTACGTCGAAGGCGTCATCTGGCTCTCCGCCATCTCCAGGGGCACATCTTCGGATGGCACACCGTCAGGTATGACCGGTGTGACAGGCGATCGGTCGCTTCTTTCCTGCGGTGTGTCCCGGTGTCAGTTCGAGCTATGTGGCCTAGCTATTTTCCTTTCGCCGTAAATAGATACCGTGGAACAGGTGACAGGTGACAGTGACCTCCCCGAATTATTGTCTTTTGACAGTAAATAGTTATACTAATTTATCCGTAGTTACAAATCACAGCAACGAGGAATATTTATTCTAAAACCATACGGTATCTGTAATACCCCTAATTTGTAACTTGTGTAGAGGAGATCTGATCATCATATAATAAAGTGATTTTCTCCTCATCTCATTTCTACATGTAGAATAATTAAAATAGCTCAAATTAAAAACCTTACAATTTTGACCTAGAATCAACTAAAATAAATTTTGTACAATCAAAGTCAATTAAATGTAGTTTGATAATTTTTATAAGTTCTAAACACATTAAAGAAGGTCTTTGTTCAAATGACTTGAAACTAATTTGCATATTTGCAGAACTGTAATATATTAATTGAGTAAATTTTATTTATTTAAAATTAGTAAAAATTTATATATGTGGCTCATTTTCCTCTCTGAACCTAAATATATAATTTTCATAAGTTCTTAGGAATTATTTCACCAACTTGTAGTTCAAACCTAAATTTAGACATATTTGGACTTATATTTAAATAACAGTAAAAAATAACTTATTTTAATATGAGAAAATTCTCATAAGTATAAATATTTTGAAGACCCTATGTAATTTTTTTTCCAAATTTAAAAATTTAGGTTTGAACCCTCTGCCAATCCAAAACTTAACTATTACAGAAATTAAAATAAAAAGAAAAAGAAAAAACCCTAATTTTCTTGGGCTGACTTCCAGCGCCAGGCCAGGCCTGTCAATAGCCTCCCCCGCGAGGCATCACTTCGCCCCTCTCCATTTGTGGCCAAAGGGCGGGGCCCGCCTATTGAATCCTTCTCTCCACGCGGCTGGATGCACGACGAGCGTCGCCTGATCTCGGGAGCAGGTCACAAATGGCTACCTACCCCGTCTAGGCCATAGTTGACACCGCCATCAATCGCTCTATTGTGCTCGTGCGTCCGTACGTCTCCCCATGAAGCCATGTGTCTAATTCCATCGCCCTAGAGCCGTTGTGACCCACGCCGTCGAGATCGCCCATCCCTGGCCGTTGGCGTCCATTTCACCCCTTTCTCAATTGCTTTGCCCGTGAACCTCCATCTCCTCACTGACTTCAACATTGCATTCCTCTCAATCTTGTGCATCTACCCACACCGAAATCACGGTTTTGTCATTGAGTTCCATGACCGGAACACCACCGACACCAAGAGCTCCGGCGAGCTCCGCCTTCGACATCGACGTGCTTCCGAGCTACCGAAGGTGAGGAACACCGCCACACTGTGTCCTTAAGCATCGCCTCGATGTCCTGATCCCATCCACATGATTTCCCTGTGCGGAGACCCAATGAATCGCCGACAAGCCGTCTTTGTCTTCAACTCCAACAGAGATCCACGGGGAGCTGCCATCTTCACTCTGGTGAGTTCTAGCAATCGCCGACGCATTCCTTAGATTCCCATCAATCTTCTCTACCTCCCTGACCTCTTCCTTTTCCTCTGTACATGCTTGAAGTCATCATCATCGTGAAGCCAAGCGTTGTTGCTGCCATGAACGTCGAGCTCCTCGTCGCAGCCTTCCTTCCACCAAATTGAGCACCAGGATGTGTTCTGAAAGTCCTTGAGGAGCTATTGGAGTTGAGGTCCGAGCCATTACACCTCTTCTCCTCCTTGACATCGAGCTCACCAGCCCGCCACTACCGACCAACCCCATGCCGGCGATCTTGACCTCCCCAGCCTAAGTTCTCGGCCTTGTCGAACTTACGGTGAGCTCCGGAGTTTCATGCACCACCTCCCTTCCCCTCTCTCCCCTGTAGCATGTGCACCGGTGATGCCCTATTCCGAGCGCCACCGGCGAGCCGCAGGTTGGAACTCTGGCAAGCCGCCGACCCTCGCAACCACATAAACGAGCTCGCGACATTTCGAGGAATCTAACGCTGCAAACCACACGTGATTTGGTGCCTGGACAAAGCCCCTTTCTCTAGGATGCATTTCATTGTCGTATTGTGTTTTAAATTCCTGGCATTGAGTTATTGCTCTTTTTTGTCGTTTCTGGGCGTTTTGGTATTTCTTTCGGTAGAACCCGATAACAAGGACTTCTACAAAGTTTATCCTCATCGCGAGAAGTAACCATATCGGCAAGGAAAGAATGCAAGCTCACTTAGATTCATCATTTAATTTATGTTATGGTGTGTGGATGAGATGTTTATGCTTGATTGCACGAATTGAGTATTATTATTGCGATGAATGAAATCACTAGAATCATGACCAGTGGGTTGTGATATTAATTTTTACTAATGAATATAAAACCTAATAAGTGAGATGCGAGAGTTAGGGTTTTGCTTCAACCGATGGAACAATGAGCGAGGTGATCGTATGCACCCCATCGTCTAGCCGATGCCGGTGTCGTTGGGCTCTACTCTTCACCCACGGTGGAAGTGTTATATGGGAGTGTTAGGTAGTCACAGCTGGCTAGTTATGAGCTAACAACACTTCGAAACACTTCCAATTTGAGAAAGAAATGGATTAACTAGCTGACTTAATAAAATGATGAATTGAGTCTTGTTTGACTTAGTGTGATGAAATGATTGAAATCTTGTGTGACTTCAAATGTGGTTGCTGATTTGAAACATATGGTTTAAATTTGAGAATTGATGGATATGATGTATATATGTTGGTATCTGTTTATTCCTCGTGTTCATGCTACTACTTTGCGAATGAAGTATTGATGTAGTAGTTTAATTTTTGTCTCATGTCATGCTTAAGTTAATTTGGATGAGCTTCTAGGGAAAAGATGTGTTAACTAAATTAATTTTTTGGCACTGCTTATCAATGCAATTAGGGTTTTCAAATTCCTGGCAGACCTTTGTGAGGAGATTATGCAGCTTACGAGGAATTTTTGGTGGAGCGATGAGAAGGAAAGAAGGAAAGTTCATTGGCTAGCATGGCATAAAACAATTCTTCCGAAATCTCAAGGTGGCATTGGGTTCCGGGATTTAAAGGTTTTCAATCAAGCTCTTCTTGCACATCAAGCGTGGCGGCTCCTCTATTTTCCTGTTAGTTTATGTGCCAGCTTTTTGCAGGTGAAATATTATCCTAATGAAGAGTTGGTTGATACAGTGTTTTCCAAAGAATTCATTATCAGGCTGGCAAGGTGTTGAGTATGGTCTTGAACTCCTCAAACAAGGTGTCATTTGGTGTGTTAGTAACAGTGATAAAATTCATATTTGGAGAGACAATTAGATCCCTCGAGATTCTTATTTGAAAATTACGGGGAAATAAACTCGACCACGTGTTAAATGAGTTTCACAACTCCTACGACCACACATAAGGGCTTGGGATGTTGGTCCGGTGAGCCAAACTTTTTAGCCTCATGATGCAGAAGCCGTATTAAATAGTTAGATCCATGAGACGATATAAGAGGATCTTATCGGTTGGAACTTTGGAAGTAATGATCTTTTCTCAGTTTGCAGTGCTTATAGACTGGGCCTTCATAACATATTAACTCAGAATGATCGTGGGCAGCATAGTAACGCTACAACTGAAGGAATATCCATTTGAAAATGTGTTTGGAATACAAATGTTCCACAAAAATAGAAAACATTGCTTGGAAACTGGCTACTAATGTTCTTGCTGTTCAGTCCAATAGGTGGCGGCGAAACATGGGAGTGCTTCCAACTTGTTCTATTTGTGGTATGGAGAGTGAGGATGTCTTCCATGCTACAATCTCTTGCTCTAAAGCTAAAGCACTTCTATTTTCTCTTCGTCAAGTCTAGACACTGCTGGCTGAGGATAAGTGTGTGAACACAGGCCCCGAATGGTTTCTTTTACTGCTTGATAATGTAGATAGTTACATGCGTACAAAGCTACTATTTCTTTTTTAGCGAGTATGGTATTTACGCAATTAGCTTATTTTTAGCAAGGGTGATACTTTGATTAATAGCTAAGTTCAATTTCTCTAGAATTATGTTGATTCCTGACTCGACTCAAGTGCTTCTATATTTAATCCTGATGCAGGATGCAGTTTAGTATGTCAGGTCTTAACACTTATGACATAAGATTTCAAGTTGGTCAGGTCCTCCTCTTGGGTGGGTGTTGACACCGGCTTCTGGGATTTCTCGCCGCACTACTTGGTGTCGAGGAAGCTTAAATCATGGTTTGTTTGCACGGCCTACGCTTGATGTTTAACTCGAATTTTAAGATTATCTTTTAAATTGATTATCTTGTGATGCATCGCTCTATCACGTCGGGAGTGGGGGATCGCTCAGCCATTCATGCAGTTCAAAAGGAGATTCTTGGTATTGTAGCATGTCTTTCTGAGTACTTGATGAAGTTGATCAAATGTACCACCAATATAATTACTCACCTTTTAGCGGTTTTAGTAGAAAAGAGTGGTGTGGTGATGTGTTATATGGCTTAGCTCCACCTTTCGTGGCTGAGTTAGTGCCGTGTAATCGAAATAACAAGATTCATTAATACATTTGGTCTCGGTCTCCCTTGGTTTAAAAAAAGACGACACGCATATTGAATTGCATGCACCGAACCAGTTCACCCAAAAGTCTAAGCTGATGGGGAAAGGAGGGCAATATATTTCAACACTCTCCCTCATGTCTAGACTCTTCCAGACCTTAGACGTGGGATCGATGTAGGTCGTAAATATTTTTATAAATACTACGTTAGCCGGGTCTTGAACTCGAGACCTCTTGGCTTTGATACCAACTTAAAAGTTGTATTTGCCGTGATTAACCCAATCGGGTTCAGCATGTATTTATACTATACGATGACTTACAAGTCAGTTGAAATATATTGCCCTCCTTTCCCCATCAGCTTAGGCTTTTGGGTGAAGTGGTTTGGTGCATGCAATTCAATATGGTATTAGAGCGTACGATCCCATCTATCTCTCCCGCCATGACAAACCCAGGCGATCTCACGGACGCTGTCGCCGGTGCGATCGTCCCAGCCACCATCCCATCGCCATCCTTCACCAGCCTGATTACTGTTCGTCTCACTCGCACAAACTTTATCCTTTGGAAGGCATAGGTAGTACCAGTTCTCTCGGGCCAGAACTTGTTCGGTTGTTTAGATGGCACCATCGTCGCACCTGCCCGGACGATCATCACGGATACCGGTGCCGCAGCTCAGCAGGCTCCCAATCCTGCCTATGCTCGCTGGTATCAGCTGGATCAAAGCGTCCTTGGTGCTCTCCTGTCATCTATGACAGAAGAAATTTTTGGCCAGATGACTTGCATGGCCACGTCCGCTGAAGCATGGACCGCACTGCATGCCATGTTCTCGGTGCAGAACAGGGCAAGCGTGAGGCAGATCCGGTGCTAATTGTTCCAGCTGAAGAAGAAGGACATGACGGCCGCCAAATATTTCCAAAAGATGAAGAGCTACGCTGACACCATGGAAACCATCGGGCATCCTTTGTCTGATGACGAGGTCATTGGCTACATCCTCGCCGGCCTTGGGCCAGAGTATGACCCTTTGATGACTTCTATGCCTTCCTCCTCAGCTTCGAAGCACGCCAGAGCATCACGTCCTCGCCGGTGACTTCTCTTCATCGGCAAACCAAGTGTCCCGTGCCGTTGACACCAAAAATAATAATTTCCGACCCAATAACAACGGCACAAGTGGGGGCGGACGCGGAGGACAGGGCCAAGGCCGCGGTCGTGGCTGCAGTCAAGGAGGAGGAGGAGGAGGAGGAGGCCGCTAGCGCCCCAAGTGCCAGATCTGTGGCAAGTTCGGGCATGAGGTGCTGAAGTGTCGCCAGCGCTTCAACCATGTCTACCAAGCCGAAGACTACCACACCGGCAATGTTGCGCTCACGGGGAATGCCGACAACACTTGGTACATGGACACCGGCACCACGGACCATCTTACCAACGACCTCGACCGCCTCACCCTGAATGAGCACTACCACGGCAAGGATCAAGTCCAAGTGGCAAATGGTGCAGGTTTGACAATCTCTCATATCGGTCATTCTCAACTTCCTGGCTCACATGACTCTCTCACTCTCAAACATATTCTCCATGTCCCACAAATTCATAAAAATCTCCTTTCTGTTCATCGCCTTGTTTTCGATAATAATGTTTTTATCGAGTTTCATTCTAATTTCTTTTGTGTAAAGGACAAGGTCACGAGGAAGGTGCTTCTTCATGGTAGAAGTCGAGGGGGACTTTACCCAATTCCGTTTGGCCGACCTGCATCCACTTCAACACATCAAGCTTCTACCGACATTAGAGTTTCTTCGAGTCAGTGGCACCAACGCCTTGGTCATCCTTCCGATAATGTAGTTGAGTCTGTCGTTCGAACCAATAATCTTCCATGTCTTTCTAGCCGTGAGTCTTTTGTCTGTGACGCATGCCAACATGCCAAAAGTAACCAACTTCCTTATAATAGTTCTACTTGTATCAGCACATCTCCTCTTGAGCTTATACACACTGATGTTTGGGGTCCTGCCATTGCGTCTTCTGGTGGTTTTCAATATTATGTCAGCTTTGTTGATGACTTTAGCCGTTTTACATGGATCTATTTGCTGAAACACAAATCCAATGTCGAGCACACTTTCTATAATTTTCAGCATCATGTTGAGCGCCTCCTCAATACTAAACTTCGTGCCGTCCAATCTGATTGGGGAAGGGAATATCATCGGCTTCACAAATACTTCCAACGTACTGGTATTTCACATCGTGTGTCATGCCTTCACACATCACAACAAAATGGAATTGCCGAACGTAAACATCAGCACCTCGTTGAAACCGGGCTCACTCTTCTCGCTCACTCATCTCAGAACGTATTGGTATGAAGCTTTCCTTACGGCTTGCTATCTCATCAACCGTATGCCTAGCCAAGTTCTCAAGGGTGCCACACCTCTAGCACGCCTCCTGAATATCACCCCGGATTATTCCTTCCTTCAAACGTTTGGGTGTGCATGTTGGCTGAGTCTTCGAAAATATAACTCCGGGAAATTTGAGTTTTGCTTTAAGATGTGTGTCTTCCTTGGCTATAGTTCTTTTCATAAGGGCTATAAATGTCTTGACAAATCCACCGGTCGCATCTATATTTCCCGAGATGTTATTTTTGATGAAAAAGGTTTTCCTTTTGCATTCAGCGCTACCCCTGATTTATCATCCTTGACCCAACCAGTGCCCTTCCCGTCATCTGAGCCGGTTGTACAGAATACCAGCATGAGAAATTATAACCTGCATTATTTGTTGGCTAATGTTGATTGTGCAGGATCCTCTGAGCTCCCGCTCGATGTGCATGGTCTCGAGCTGCACGACGACCACATGTCTCCAGCACGCCCCGAGCCGCCTCGCTTACCGGTTCTATCCGCGCCTACACCACCCACCGCGGCTGGGCCGGCTTCGGCCCACGAATCCGCCGTTACCGACCCATTGTGGCGTGCTGCAATGGAAGATGAGTTTCGTGCCTTACAACACACCAAGACTTGGATTCTCGTTCCTCGACCTCAAGGTACAAACGTGGTGAGTTGCAAATGGGGTTTTAAGGTTAAACAACGACCTGATGGTTCTGTTGATAAATACAAGACCACGTTGCTCGTGGTTTTACTCAGCAATATGGTATTGATTATCTTGATACATTTAGTCCGGTTGTGAAGCCGGCTACCGTGCACCTTGTTCTCTCCTTGGTAGTGTCCTGTGGCTGGTGCCTTACGCAAGTTGATGTCAGCAACGCCTTCTTACATGGTTTTCTTGATGAAGATGTGTATATGCAACAACCACCAGGTTTTGAGGATTCCACTCATCCTACTTATGTTTGCATACTTCAGAAGGCTCTTTATGGTTTGAAGCAATCCCCCCGTGCATGGTATTCCTGTCTTAGTGACAAGCTTCACCAATTGGGTTTTGAATCCTCTAAGGCAGATACCTCCCTCTTCATTTTTCAGCATGATCACAACACTATCTATATGCTCGTGTATGTTGATGATATTGTCATTGCTGGCTCCTGTCCTCGTGCCGTTGATCATCTTCTCCACACCCTATCCGGCGCACTTCCGATCAAGGATCTTGGGCGCCTTGGTTACTTTCTTGGAGTTGAGGCCACCTACCATTCAGGGGGAATGGTTCTATCACAGCTCAAGTATGCCACTGATTTGCTTCGTCGTGCTCATATGGAGAATTGTAAGGCTGTCTCTACTCTAATGTCCGTCACTGACAAACTTGCTTCTGATCTTGGCAATGCCCTTCGTGATGATGATATTTTCAAGTACCGTAGCATGGTGGGTGGACTTCAGTATCTCACTTTGACCCGTCTAGACATCTCATTTGCTGTCAACAAGGTGTGTTAGTACCTATCCAAACCCACTAACCTGCATTGGGAGGCTGTCAAACGCATCTTGCGATATGTTAAGGGGACACTCACCACTGGACTGAAGATATGTAGGTCCAAGTCCACCTTACTGAGCGTCTTCACTGATGCGGATTGGGCTAGCTGTGCTGATGATCAACGCTCCACTGGTGGTTTGATGGTTTTCCTTGGACCAAACCTTATATCATGGAGCTCCCGCAAGCAGCCCACGGTCTCCCGTTCCAGCACAGAGGCTGAGTACAAAGCCTTGGCAAATGGCACTGCTGAAGTCACTTGGGTTCAATCCCTTCTCAAGGAATTGCGAGTGCCTCAACGAGCACCGGTGCTATGGTGTGATAATCTCGGCGCCACATATTTGATAGCAAATCCAGTGTTTCATGCTCGAACAAAACATATTGAGGTAGATTTTTACTTTGTTCGTGAGAAGGTTGCCCTTGGTGCTCTTGATGTACGATTTGTCTCCACCAATGATCAAGTGGCTGATGCTTTTACAAAACCGGCTACCAAGGCAATGTTAGATCGACTATGACGCAATCTTAACCTTGTGGCGACCGGTTGAGATTGAGGGGGAATGTTGAAGTATATATAATATGTAATCAGTTCCTGCCGCATATACGACAACACATATGCTGTTATGATATGCAGTCCTTGTAGGATACGAGAGTTCGTTGTGATTGATAGCAATCCGATTATGATTGATTCAGTTGTAAACTTGACTTGTAAGTCATCGTATAGTATAAATACATGCTGAACCCGATTGGGTTAATCACGGCAAATACAACTTTTAAGTACGCATGCATGCAAACGCAGCCATGTGCATGCAGACACCCGCTCGCACTCATGAAGAACGCATGCATGCACTAGCTGTTGACGACGGCGCAGTGCCTCCTGATCTCCCCCTCGTCGCCGGTCTTGATCTCCACCATTCCCATCCTCACCATGGACCGCGCGAACACCTGGAAGAACACCTCGGGCGGACTGCTCGCCACGCTGACGACGTTGGCCTTGGCAGCGGCGTCCGTGATCAGCGCGGCGTCGGACTGGAACAGGCCCCGGCGCTTGAGGAGGCCATGGTAGTAGCCCAGGTCGAAGGTCAGGAAGCTCCCGGGGTCCATCTCGACGATGGTGGTGTTGTCCGTGGGACTGGCGCACTTGGTCCGGCGCAGGTTCGCCGCGTAGGGCCCGTCCAGCGAAGGGTCGGCGTCGCCGGGGCCGCCGCGGCCGGTGAAGTTGTACAGCCGCTCGCTGAAGGAGTTGCAGTGGGAGATGCCGATGGTGTGAGCCCCTGGTATTGTGAAGATCAGGTGACCATCACAGTCACAAGTGCAACATTCAGTTAAGTACAAAACCGGAATTTTACATGAATTTCGTAGAGAACATTGCAGTTCGCTTGGGCTGTTTTCTGTCAAATTCCGTTGTTCCAAAGGAGATCGGATTCTTGATTCCGTAGCTACTTAGTTGACGTTTCTAAGATCGTTTTAAATAATTTGCATTTTCCAAAATTCAGTACTTCAATTTAATGGAAGGATAGTGATTCAAATATATTTTCAGCACCTCTGGAATTGTAGGAGTCATCGATTGGGTTCTGAACCATACTGATACAATAATGTCAGTATTACACTAACATTAACCTACTTCAAAAATATGAAATAGATTGTGCCATTTAAAACATGCAAAAATAATGAATGATAAGGTATCAATCTCTACATGTAGGAATTAATAGACCAATGTGGTTAGAAGACAGCAGTAGCATGCAGGTCTACATCAGAACAGGTTGCCCATTAATATCTACATACAAAAAGATGTCAAAACTTATCAAACGGTGACAGAGCAGAGTCCAAGTTGCTCAGTCACTTTGTATTGTCATTTTTTACATATTGTTAACTCCCGAATGCGATTTTTTCGCAGCAATTGCGTTCGCAACCTGTATTGCATGAGACACTTAAGAAGTTACAAAATTTTGCGATTATGCTACAATTTTTCAAGCTAAAATAATAGTTAGCGTGTCATCATCCGTGCTACATTCGCTCAAAAAAAAACAAAATGGAAAAATATGTGCCGCTGTGCGACACTGCATTGCATTGCACTGAACAGACTGGTCATTATCCAATTAAAAGCCTCCTTGTTTGTTGGATAGATTCAGTATATACTAAAAAATGAACTGTTCTAACCCTTCAACACAATTTAGTATCCATTACATGTCTGTCTGTTCCATTTAGGTGTCACGGCACGAGACTAAATACTACCCCTAAGTTTAGATGATTTCGAAAAAGAAAAAAAAACTGAGTTTGTTCAATTAACTCTCAGAATCTAGATTCCTATTGGAACTTGTTTGTTCAGTTCGACACATGGCAAGCTTTGAAGCTACCTTTCTTCTTTATCTTGGGAGCCATGTGAGTGGATAGTAGGAGCGTGTGGTAGCTGCCGGCTAAACAAGAAGGATTTGACAAAGCTATGTAGTGCTCTCACTAGACAACTGTCCTTCCCTGCTTGTGCCACACTAAATTTCACATCACCATGTGTCGGTGCAATGCCAATGCTGCCTGGCAATGCATTTGCTAAAAGAAATACACACATAGAAAAGAATCGGACCTGCATTTCTGCCCTCAAGACTAATCAACTTGGCCACTGGTAATTAGTAATCTCTTGGCAAATCGTTTGTGCACAGTGAATTAGTAGGTGATTATTTTTTTTGTTTGCACAAAGAGAACATGTCATGAGGTGAAACTGAGCTTTTGAGATTGATCATTGGTTGACGAATGGATATGGGTTTAACCTGAGAGCCAGACGAGGTCGGCGAGTTCGAGGCCTTTGCTCCGAAAGGAGGTGAGGAGGGCGGTGAAGTTCATGGTGGGCGCCGGGATCTGGTCCAGCGCCTCCTGCTTGATCGACATCGTGCCGTCGCGCCGCCCTGTCGGCACGCGCCAGAACGGTCCGCCCTGAAGATTCCAGATTTTCTGTCATCAGTCTCTGAGACGCGCGAGTGCGTGCATGTATGTGTCTGGTGGGTGGGCCCGCGAGAACTTACGATGACACCGACGGCGTCGCGGGCGGCGAGCGCGAGGATGTCGGCGCAGGAGACGACGCCGGGGCACTCCTGCTCGACGAGGGCCTTGACGCGGTCGAGGAAGGCGAACCCGCGCAGCGTCAGGTTTGGCGTCGCGTCCTTCTCCGCCTCCCAGCCGCCCGTCCCGTTGAGCAGCACCGACGCGTCGCAACCCTGCACGCACACATCGGCATCGTCATTGGCATCAGCCGCATCACCGCCGTCACGCGGCATGACGAGCAGAGCACGCGTGCACACGTTTGACACTCTGGCATGGCATGGCATGGCAATTGGCACGCACCCTGACGAAGCAGTCGTGGAAGTGGGTGCGGATGAGGGTGGCGGCGACGGAGGGCGCGTGGGGGACGTGCCGCCGCACGTAGCGCTCCACGATCTGCTCCGCGCGGGGGCAGCTGCGCTCGTAGAACCCCTGCCGCAGCTGCCCGCCCTTGGCCTTCGAGGCCGCGCCGGCGCCGCCAAGAACCACGGCCACAAGCATCGCGGCCACCAATGGCGCCCCCATTCTCACCATCACTTCCTCCTCTAGCTCTTCGGTCTTCCCTCCCTCCTAGCTAGCCTTAGAGGTTCTCAGCTCGGTTCTTGGTTTATATATACACGCTCCCAAGAAGGGCAGAATACGTGAATAATTAGCTAGTGGATTTGGTTTAGGCGCGGCACGGGGAGCTACGAAGCTGAGGATACGGCGACAAGTAAGCAGGTAGAGGCCGACGTAGAGCGAGACGAAGGGGACTGCATGCCTTGATAGTGGCCTGCGGGCGTGCCGTTGTTAGCGCGCGAGCTGAGACTGAGCCGAGATCAGTCTGAAAAGCCTGATCGCTGCAAGTCTACTGCTACGCATTGTGTACATTCGCTTCCCTCGGAAATGTTCAGTTAAACAGTTTAGTCAGTAGTGCTATGTACGTATGAGCATGCATGGCGTAGCTGCCAAGTGCCATATGTCAAGTGCAGGTGATAGATGTAACTCGTCCAGTTCACCATTTGACTTGTCTTTCGTTGATGTCACTGCCGCCCGTTTCCGAATACGGAGCAATTAGTATGCAATCTGCTAGGTGCACTTTGATGATCTCGAGATGAAAGGAACACTCAAGGTATTCCATTAACACTAAGACATGCTGGTGAGCTCACCAGTTACATAGTTCAGTACAAAGCCCGGGAAATGGTCAAACCAAGTTTCGACATTTCCATCTGCTAAACTAGCACCATACGCAGCTAAGGAGTGCGGCTGCCATATTACATGCTCTTGGGCAATAGTACAGTTTAAAAACATCAAAGGCAGCAGTTAAATGGAGCTTAATTTGCCGAAAAAGAGATCCTAGTGCTGCTAAATTGTAATCTTCAGAGGATAACGCCTGCTTTAGCACTGCAGAATCAGATTCCAGTATCACTCTGCTGCATCCCATCCCAGCAGCTACTTTTATAGCATGTAGCATGGCTAAAAATTCAGAATGAAGAGCGTTAGTTAAATGTTTCAGGTTACCAGCTGCTGCTGCAATCAAAACACCCATATTATCCCTTATTGTAAAGCCCCATCCACCGGTATTTGTAGCTGCACAAAAGGATCCATCAGTGTTAATTTTCAAGAACTCACTTGGAGGAGGAGACCATTTGTGATCAACAGATTGCTTCAGGATCAGCCTCCTCTGCTTGATGTTCCTATATTCAAAAGCATGGTAATTAATAGAAGATAAGATAGCATGAGGAGCTCTTAGT
This sequence comes from Stipa capillata, assembly GCA_019208055.1. Lineage (NCBI taxonomy): Eukaryota > Viridiplantae > Streptophyta > Magnoliopsida > Poales > Poaceae > Stipa > Stipa capillata. The sequence goes on from JAGXJF010001169.1 coordinate 367,891, forward strand.
TCATTACCCGCATTCACTCTGTTTCTCTCATGCCACCAAATCCAAAAAAGAAGACACACCTTTACTTGCAGCTCTCCATCTAGCTGAAAAATTTCTTCAAACATGCTCAAAGGATCAAGACATTGGCTGAGTTTCAATCTGGTCAGTTCCATCTGAGACATCCTCCATATAGCCTTTACTCTTATGCATTTTAGGAAGCAATGACCTCCATCTTCATCAAAGCGATGACATAAAGGGCACCGGGTATCAACATCCATACCTCTATGCTTTAGCCTTGTCCTTAAAGGCAAGCTGTATGTTGCCATACGCCATAGAAAATGCCGAACCTTGCTTGGGAGAGGTAAAGCCCAAAGTTTCCTCGAATTAAAGCTGTATGATTCACCTTTACTGGTTGATGCAGATGCCAGGTCATGAGAAGACTGCCGAAAAGCAGAATCCAATGCCACTTTGTATGCAAATTTCACCGAGAAGAATGATCTCGAGATCTAGCAGATCACGATGAACATGTTGGGTACGTTGACACAGCGTGCAGTACTATGACATAAAATTTCAAATCCTAATTTGAGCCACACATTAAGAAACACAAAAGACAAATTTCGCTTCTCGAGTTGTAGATTAAATTTGAATTTACAGTATTGTGGAACGATAGATGCATCTTACTTCGATATCCTGCCGCTCATATGTAACCAACTAAATGTGACATTACATATGTACTTAGTTGCTCCCCTCCAACTGCAGCACGTTCAGTATTATATTACCAGCGTCCGTCCCTGTGTTATCACGCCTGTATGCCCCACACACAATACATTCATCGGTAGGCCTTATCACCAAGCTGCCTGCCAAACTTCTTTACACTTTCTAGCTCCCTCTTTGTCTGCATGTTCGATAGATTCAGCTTCCCGTTCATCCAGTACATGCATGCACCCACACTAAAAGCGCCGCCCAACGTGCAGGTAATTTGTGATATCTTCTGCGTGCACTTTCCCTTCCTCTGTGCACTGCTGCACCTTCTAGTTCTTGGCACCCTCCCATATCATGTGCACTTTGTACTGCACTTTACCTGCACAAAACGGAGAGATTAACATCAATTGCAGCAACAGCAATTTGGTAGGATTAAACCTATTGCTACACCATTCAAAATGAGACTGAAGGACAGGTTGAATAATGAGTAGATGCATGCATATGTGGCTCACACTGTGTGCATCATGATGGTAAGCCATGCAAGGCCTAGTTGGGATCTGAATCATCTGATCATGAACTTTCTTTTGCTAGGTAACTCGAGGTGATGCTGTTCCTGTCCATGAAGCTTCCTTCTGTTTTCTATTCAAACTTGCAACGACAGTGATCAGCATCCAATGAGTTCCTGAAACATTAGGGTAGGTAGGCCGTGTCATCGCTTACCACATCGTAAGGCTATTGGCTCTTGGTTCTCGTCGTCGTGCTCACCGACAGCCTAGGCTGATCGCTACCATTCTCCTGATAAGCTAAATTCTTATGATAAAGGGTTAGCTAGTTTATCGTATTCTGATTATTTTGATTCATACTGTTGCCAATAAATAGGTAAATGTAAGATGAACAGCAAGAATATTTCAGAAAAATATCTCACCAAATTTTGATGTCACAGTACTATTTTCACGGGCTCCGTCACTCCTGCGAGAGATAAAGTAGTTAAACATGGCTGCATTACAGAGGGAAAAGAGGGCCGGTGAACTCATCAAAAGCAAGCTTACAGATTTCTTTCAGTTCACAGGAGGAGGATCTTTTGGAATAACTTGTGACCAGGGGAAAAACATTATGACAGTGTGACATTACTAAGGATTACACGCAATGTGCCAACCTAGGAGCTACTACTTTTTCCCCTGATGGACACCCTACAGGTTATTATGAGCTCTTCTCCTTTGATCCTGTTCAGCACCACTCTAGATATTCTCCTCTCTTTTTTTTCTCTCAAGGAGAACAAATCTTTTAGCTAATGACTAATACAACCATGACATCGCATTACTGCAATTAGTACTACATATGGACCATGATGAATTAAGCAATGTGCATGCCAATTAGTACTCCATATGAACCATGATGAATTAAGCAATGTGCATGCCCGGCCATCACCCACATTAGTGCAATATACGACCATTAAACCGGCTGGCCTGTCAAGGAAAGCAAGACTAACTAATGTTTTGCTCGAAGAAGTCTTCGTGGCTATCAATCTCGATGCAGGTTGGCAGACAACGGTCAGGAACAGACAATTAGTGATGTATATATAAACCCATTCCAAAGAAATGTGCACTAACTAGACTTTCTTTTTCTGCTGTTCATCTTAGGGATACTATGCCATGGACGAAAAAGTACAAATATATTTGAGACTTTTACAGTTCTTGAAGAAATATGAAACTTTTAGTGCAGAACAATGTATTGTGTGGTCTTCCAAATTTTCTTTGGTTGCAAACATGTTTCTCAATAGATTCACGAGACCTCTCACCTTCCCCTCAGTGACATCCTTCTTCCTCCTCTGGTTACCCTCTCTGCTACTCCGTTGTCTGTTTCCTCTCGGGAACGGTTGTTCCTTGGCACCAGCGCCATCACGCTTCCTCCCCGCGTCCCCCTTCCCTTTGTGTAAAGTGGGTGTTCCACCTTTCGTTTGTTGCTCCTCGGGTTTTGCTTTGCCGGCAACCATCCGGCCCGCCGCCGGCGAGCCTCCCCTTCTCTTTTCCTCTGTTAATGAGTCAAAATCTTTTAACAAGAGGGTCACTTTCAAGCAGACTTTTTTATATTACTCATCATGTTGCCAGTTCTTGGCACCGATGTAGATCCGGTCTTCAAAACCTCGTCAAAGAAGTTGGGGAATCTACCTCCTCAAATGGCGCCGCTAGCAGAGGAGGCATATCTACTCGGGCAGGCGTTCAACGACATCCTAGCGACCTACACCTCCTGCTCATCACATCAGATTTGGTAGAGCTGGCCTTCCACCGCATTTCCAGCTTGTTCAGCTTAAGGTCGCTGCTGGCCGTCCTCAATACCTCTGGAAAATTCAAGAGAAGGCGCTCGCCGGCTGCTCCCCACATCAGCAGTGAAATTTCAACAAAATGGTTGCTGCCGGCCATCCACAACATCCTGGCAAGAAATTTTCCAGTTCCTCAACGATCTTCCACCTCTCCAATGCTGAAGCTTGGTCAAGGATTTGTTTGTAAATTTTTTATCATTAGGTCCTTGTTTGTTAAACCTAGGCTGCATTTTCATTGCCTCATAACAATACAGGGTTAATCCCTCAGGGTTGCTTTTTCCTGCAAAAAAATCCCATGAAGACACCACATACTGATACTCTCATGTAGGCAGGTAGGTTTATAACTTCTTAGGCGAATCCAGAGTCTAATCAGAGAGGTCCAGTAGAAGTTTATTTTTGATCTCTCTACCACATCATTTAAGAAGTAAAAATAATCAAGTAAATATGCTCACATGAATGAAACAGGTCGCCTAATTGAGCTCAGAATAATTGTCCCAGCTCATAGTGACAAGCTGAAGGCCCGGCATACTGATCCCTGCGAGGACCACTTGCAAGGACAAACAAACTCGGATTGAGAAAGTGCAGGGACAGGCACAGCTTGAGCGACTGTTCCTGCAAAAGTTCAGTAAGACTTAGCGTGGCCTGTCGTTTTATGGACAAATCTTTGGAGATGACCTTCATCTTTACATCCCTTTCAGAGGTAGGTTGTCACTTACACCTCTCACTTTCAGTTTTTGGGGCACCTAATGATAGATAACAATAGAAACATGTTTCACAATCAGAACTGTGCTAACCATTAAGTAGTTGCGACTAGCTAATCCAAAGATCCTTTGGTATTTTAACCTTTGCAGTCGGTTCAAAGATTCCCTGTGATGTTTTATACCTTTTATCTTGCATCGATGAATACAAGAAAAGTTAATCGTTGAATGTATGAGTATGCTTGTGACTAATAATACAGTTCAAAATGGAAAATGTACGCTGAAGTGTTGAAGTGAGTGCTGAAGAGACCCCATCCATCTAGTATCCAACAGTAGTGGCAACATCACTAGGAAAAAGGTGCTTTCAAGGACGAAACAAAAAGGAGAAAAACCCGAAGGATAGCTCCATTCAAGCTGTTGATGATATCATCGGCTTTTTAGTCGGTACACACGCGCGTTTATGCCTGACAACTGTTAGACGATGATGCTGGTCCTGCACTCTAGTACACGAGACAGTAGCTATGTCCTTGGTCCTCTCTCAATTAGCTGCACCTGAGGACCACCTAGAAGCTAGTTTTTTTTTATGCTGCGTTTGTCATTACGGCGAATTATAATAATCATATTTGTCTAATCACTTTTTTATACGTTTGGCCAACAATTTTTTTTCTATTTCTACATATACTTTTTCACAAAGATTATAAAATAAGTACAATACTCTTTTTTTTTGAATTTTTACTCCTCGCGCCCAGGATTACAGCACAATTCAGCAATTGCAAAAGGAATTTCACGTAATTGTAAAAGCTGGAAGTAATCTTCATATTATCTAAAAAACTAACTGCAAGCATGTAGCATGGGTTCATTTATCAACTCGCAGAGCAATTCATGCGACCGCAAACCGACAAAAAATAATATTAGGATGTGGATTTCTAAGTCCGAATCACGTGTTTATTGCATCAGTCCAGGAGTAAACACAGAGGGTTCCGTTTTAAAAGTTTGGGTCCAAGAGCTAACACATAGGGTTTCCATGTGAAAATGCGGTCCCGAAAATTGAGAATTGAGATTGAAGTGTTGATTCACTGCCTCTCCTTTGCGTCGGCACACACGCTGTTAACGTAATAGAGTACTCAACAAAAATGTAACATTGTGGTTGGTACTTAACTATCAAGGTACCAGAAGAAGTACAATTCTAGATGTGGTTCTTTACTACGTAGCAAGTGTATTGGTTATACACATGACGTCAATGGATACCCTTTGCAGCAGGTGTATGTACATCTGAGCAAAACAAGACAGCATACGACGACACGCATTTTGGAGACGTTTCAGTTGGTTGCGACGTTGCCATCTATCGCTTTCGCAGACCAGCGCACTCTGCAGATCCAATAAACCCGCTGCATCGGTTCCATGCAAAATTCGTGCATCCGAGATGGAGAAATGTTAGAAACGACATGATCTTAATTTACAGTTTGGTGCCTAACTACAGAACTACAGATAACAATCGACGCATTGTTCAGCTCTGTCGACAAGCAGTGGTAGAGCTAGGCAGTGGCGGATCTAGGTTTTCTCCAACGGATGAGGTAAGATCACACGCTAAATTTTTAATGCAAATAGCATCATAAATAAATAGGTGCCTAGAAAACGGAAGTTAACGAGAGTGTAATGCAAATAGTTTAATAAGATTTCATAACATCATAAATCCACCAGATAAACTCAAAATGTATTAAAGAAACATAATACAAGAAGTTGAAATGTGAAATAATCTTACGTAAACAAAAGATAACATGAATAGAAGATCACAATACTACTCTACTCTGCGCTTTGTAATGGCTACAAAAACATCGATTATGTCATCTCACTTACTCTGCGGTGCTCCAAGCTCGCCGTCCGCCTGCTTCGCCCCGTACGTGCCGTCGGCCGCTCCATCACTCCCCAGCCCCCAGGCCGCTGCAATGAAGTTTCTGCTTGGTTGTTTCCTAGTTCGACTTGTGCGCTCGCTAATGACGGCGGTTGGTTCGTGAAGTCCGGAGAGCTGCTCCCAGCAAGTTTTCAGAAAGAAAAAAAAATTGAGCAATCAAAAAAATTTTTTTGAGCGATCAGTTTTCAGAAATTTCGATGGGGCAAGCCTCATTTGGACCATTCGTTAGTGATGCTAGCACATTTTCGAACTCTATAGACAAAACTTAATTTTTTCTTGGAGCTTTAACGGAGATACGGTGTCACAATCGGCTGCAGGGTTCCTCTGTGCATATCAACAAGCTGTAAGTCGCCTTTGACTTTTCTTTGACTTTTTCATAATCCAATACAATTTTTTTACTATGATCTTCAATGCTACTATATTAGCGGAAATTATATTTCAAAATACATAATATGGAAGACATTCACAAACGTCACCATTTTCATGTAGCCAATCTATATACCTTCACATATAGTTTCTCCGATAGCACGACTCGCAACACGAACCTCACACTGTAAGCACCAAGTAGATTTTTCAGGTGCGCAGAAGTTACCGGTAAGAGCGCGCAAGTGCAAATGCGCATTACACGCATTTGCGGCGATGGGAGAGAAATCAGCGGGTTTCAGCTGGGCCAGCCAGCCCAAGTGGCACTCGCCGCGGCCAGCGCGCGGACGACGGCCGCGCAGCGCACACAGGATCTGCACTTCGTAACGGCGTCCAAGCATCGATGCGGCGTACACCGTTGGCCGCTTTGGCCGTTTCCCAAGCAAGAAATTTCGCCGGCGTTCACCCCTCGCGGCGCCGCCATGGGACCTAAAGCTTCCTGCTGGCTTTGATGTCTTACGCGCGCGTTCATCACCTGGACGATCCATGCATGAAGGCACGCACGCACGTGCATGATGCCATCGGCTCGCGCGCGGGATGGTTTCTCCCACGAGACGTTCCTGGCCATTAAGCATGAACCAATGGACGGCACGACCGATGAGCGCACGCGCGTTAAGAGCTAGATTCCCGCTTTTGCTATTAAGCAGACGACTGATTTTCGCAGTCGATCTACTTTTTCAACCTCATGAACTTGCTAGGGTGGTTAGAATCGTAGCGTACTCGTCAACAATACGGAAACGGCAACAGTGACAGAGCTGGGAAAGGAGAACTCACTGAAATGGTTAGAAGTTAGGATAGAGGTTTTAGCAAAACCCAGAAAGTTTAAAGAAAATGCTTGATATGTTGGCAGCCGCCGAATATAACGGAGGCAAGTTTGGATTGAGAAATTGAGGTGATGACGAGAGGAAGAAGAAAAAAATAGACCGCTGAATTTACATCCAACGGTTAAACAAATCAACTACGTTTTAGGAATAAAGCAGACGATTGCTATCTGGGGAGACCCTGTAGATTCCGTTCTCTTTGCGTTGCGCCGGTCGATGGTGATCACAGAGTGAGCTGAGCGTGGTGGAGAAGAACGCACGTACGGCACCGTTCGGGCAGCCGCGCCCATGGACCGATGGACGTGACGTTCGAGACGCCGCGGGGGCCGCCGGTTCACGGTTGAGGTGCGATACTTCGCATCGGTGAGGGAGATGAAGGCGGCGATCTCCAGGCGCGAGGGCATCCACGTGGCCTATCCTTCAGCAGGCTTTGTTTGGAGGAAGTGATCCATGACACAGTAGCGAGTAGCGTTCCTGTGCTCTCTGAATAAACCAAGCTGAACAAATCGGCAAATCCTGAAGCCCTTGCCTCTGCCCGGCCATACGGTATTAAGTTGATCGCCAATCGGACTGCTGATCACGTGATTGTCAAGACGAATTCGTGTTTGGAGATGAGCTTCTGATCTGCGTTGTTCTCCCAACGCTTGTCAGATATAATTTGTGGTTTCGTTCTGCTATTGCCCAGCAAGCTGCTCTTGGCGCGGAGGCTTACGCTACCCAAGCTCACATTGAGCTTCATGATAGGTGATGGATGCCGGTGCCCAGGCCTCTATTCAATATGCAAACATTCAAACATTCGTTCGTTTCACAGTTGGAACACAAATTCAACTGGCGAGATGCCAAACATCGCAGAACGGAATGCACGGCTGCGTCGAACTGACATTCGGAAACATCAAGAAAATAGCAGAATAATTCCTTGGTTCCAACTTTGCCAGTTTTAAGGGAATGGTTAAACCTATATAAATAGCAACACAAAGAAATCGGTACCGACAAGGCTTTTAACATCGATAGTAAAATGAAAAGTCGCGTAACTGAAGCCAAAAGCAATATATCCAACATGCAACTGTAAATCAAATGGTTGAGGCTAAGGCTTAAAACAAGAACAGTAGCACGCATGCTGCAGAGAAGATTAACAAGAATACACCAGCAAACAGAACACAGGAACAGACGAATTACACGAAATTCAGGGTTCACTTATTTCATCATAGTTCAAAGCCGCCGCACGGCAGCAGAAGTTTGAACACAACCAACATAAACTCATTACGGTGAACAAGACCAGGCACAAATAACGGGTAACAGACGCGGATCAGTAACGCTGACAACTCCATTGGAGGACACGGAATGGACCAGACTTGTGAACCCAGGGACAGAGGCACCTCCATGACCCAGTACTTACTGGCCACCACGGAGGCGGAGCACCAAGTGAAGGGTGGACTCCTTCTGGATGTTGTAGTCCGCCAAGGTGCGGCCATCCTCAAGCTGCTTACCAGCAAAGATCAGACGCTGCTGGTCCGGGGTAATGCCCTCCTTGTCCTGGATCTTGGCCTTCACATTATCAATGGTGTCAGATGACTCAACCTCCAGGGTGATGGTCTTGCCGGTGAGGGTCTTGACAAAGATCTGCATGCCACCACGAAGACGGAGCACCAGGTGAAGGGTCGACTCCTTCTGGATGTTGTAGTCCGCCAGGGTGCGGCCATCCTCAAGCTGCTTGCCAGCAAAGATCAAACGCTGCTGGTCCGGGGGGATGCCCTCCTTGTCCTGGATCTTCGCCTTCACGTTGTCAATCGTGTCCGAGGACTCGACCTCAAGCGTGATGGTCTTGCCGGTGAGGGTCTTGACAAAGATCTGCATGCCTCCCCTGAGCCTGAGCACAAGGTGGAGGGTCGACTCCTTCTGGATGTTGTAGTCAGCGAGGGTGCGGCCATCCTCAAGTTGCTTGCCAGCAAAGATGAGGCGCTGCTGGTCCGGGGGGATGCCCTCCTTGTCCTGGATCTTGGCCTTCACGTTGTCGATGGTGTCAGACGACTCCACCTCCAGGGTGATGGTCTTGCCAGTGAGGGTCTTGACAAAGATCTGCATGCCACCACGAAGGCGGAGCACCAGGTGAAGGGTCGACTCCTTCTGGATGTTGTAGTCTGCCAGGGTGCGGCCATCCTCTAGCTGCTTGCCGGCGAAGATCAAACGTTGCTGGTCCGGGGGGATGCCCTCCTTGTCCTGGATCTTGGCCTTCACGTTGTCGATGGTGTCAGAGGACTCCACCTCAAGCGTGATGGTCTTGCCAGTGAGGGTCTTTACGAAGATCTGCATGCCTCCCCTGAGCCTGAGCACCAGGTGGAGGGTCGACTCCTTCTGGATGTTGTAGTCCGCCAGGGTGCGGCCATCCTCAAGCTGCTTGCCAGCAAAGATCAGACGCTGCTGGTCCGGGGGGATGCCCTCCTTGTCCTGGATCTTCGCCTTCACGTTGTCGATTGTGTCCGAGGACTCGACCTCGAGCGTGATGGTCTTGCCGGTGAGGGTCTTGACGAAGATCTGCATGCCTCCCCTGAGCCTGAGCACGAGGTGGAGGGTCGACTCCTTCTGGATGTTGTAGTCAGCGAGGGTGCGGCCGTCCTCGAGCTGCTTGCCAGCGAAGATGAGGCGCTGCTGGTCCGGGGGGATGCCCTCCTTGTCCTGGATTTTTGCCTTGACATTGTCAATGGTATCCGAGGACTCGACCTCGAGGGTGATGGTCTTGCCGGTGAGGGTCTTCACAAAGATCTGCATCTGTAAACACAAATCACACCAATCCAGAATCAGGGACCATAAATAGAAATTTGCAAGGACGCGCGAATCGGAAGGATACAATCAGAAAGGAGAAGTGCTGTATAAACGTATTAGCAATTCAGCATATCATGTTTGAACAGATTGCAGTGCCAAATCTTAACAAATATCCGGACCACAATAATATTAGCAGATCTATCAGCACTAATCATTAGCCTCGTTGTAGCAGATCTGTGCACAAGTTCAACAGAACAATCTAATCTCGAGAAGTGTAGACAAATCAACAACAACCTCGAGTAGGGCCAATTCCTAAAACGACCTAGATTCGTAATCAGAAGGCGTACATAGATGAGGCAATCCACAACTACTAACGGAGCCTACAAGCACATATGAGGCTGCACACATAAACTAGGAAATTCAATATGTATCTCTCAATAGGATCAGGCATACTAGTAACAGAACACAAGGAATCAGAAATCTAAAACCAGTACTACAGAGATTTCACAACAGCCGAGCGGAATCAAACTTTAAATCCACCTAGACGAACCGAATCAAACAATAACCGCGTCTCAGCCAGGAGTACAGATCTACTCGAATACTCCATACCACGGATCACAGAACATGCTAGGCTAATAATAGCATCTCGACCAGCAGATCTACTCGATAATCTCCTAGAACAGATCATGGAACTACCAACATATCGCAGAGCACACAAGGCGAAATCGAGAGGGATCGATCAGGAAATCGCGTTACCTTGGGAGAGGATCGGGAGGCTTCGCTTGCACCGCTCGGGAGATTTTTTGGGGTTGGGTTGGAGGGGATTGGATTGTGTGGGGGAGAGGCTCGGAGGGGGTGGGGATTTTATAGTCAGGGAGGAGGGCCGGCTCCAACGGGAGGGAGGGAGGAGTCCCGTGAGGATACGGCACCGGGTGAGGTGAGCGAGGCGGTTGCGGAGTCCGTTCCTACCACGCAATTCCGGGGAAAGAGCCAGGCGACCGCCGCGGAGATATCGAGGAGACGCCGTTTGCGGATGGGTTTGGACGTTTGGGGGCCGTGGAACGGCGGTTCACGCCGTCAGTGCGATGCGCATCATAAATTTTTATTTTATTTTATCTTTATTTTTATCTTTATCATATATAACATATCAGTGATAATGTTATTATACTCTTAATAGTAGTGCCACATCCTCATCTTCTCTTAGCAGACAACAAACTTCTTAAAAATTTCTCTGATAAACTTTCTGAAAACTGAGATCTACATTCTTGATATCTCAACAAACAAACAAACTTCACAAAACTCTCTAACAAACATTTCAAAAAACTCATATTAGTTCCTCTCTTTGTACGTGCACACACGGGCGCGTCCCTGATCTCGTGATCCTGACGTGATTAAATCTTCTTTTTCTTGTATACATGTTTGATCCGACGTCGGTATGTTTGCAGGGATCATCATCGCTGCGGTGCTACTACTGGTCGTTCTCGGATGCTGTGCAAGCGGTGGTGTGGAGGTGGAGGAGAAGCAGACGCTATAGACGTCGCGATAGTTCAACATCGCACACCGCAAGTTGAATAGCGAGCTCCGAAGGAGACGGCGACGACATACATGCGTGCCATCGACGAGGGCGCCAACTTCATCGAGTCGGATATCGCGGTGATCAGGGATGGCCACCTTGTCTGTTTGCACGACATGACGCTCAACGACACCACCGACGTTGCCAACCACAAGGACTTCATCGCCCGCCGCCGCACGCTTGATGTGCAGTGGGCCAACGTCAATGGATACTTCATCAGTGAGAGCCCCATATATATAACCTCACCTCATCCAGCTCTACATTTTTATCGATCTTCGATTGATCTGTGACAGATCAAAGGAACACGTTCTTATATTAATTGGTTTTGTGATTTTTCACAGATGATTTCACGTTGGCCGAGCTGAAGGCTGAGGGTGAAGCAGACATATGAATTCCGTGACAAATCTTACGATGGTACGTGCGTCTTCATTGATCTAATTGCATTTTTTTTGTGAATCCATTAATTTGAAATCAATCGATCTACAATTCTACGTACACGGATGTTTACAATACGTAAAAGTGCTGACATATCAGACCATCACCCATGTAAATTCTCTTTGTTTTCGCAGGCATGTCCCTCATCATCACCATCAACGAGTTCATCAACACTACGCTGAATGTCAAGAGGGTCGTCGGAATCTACCTGGAGATGAAGAACCCCATGTTCATCAACCAACACGTAATTAACCAACATATATTACAGAGTTGCAGCTATGATAATTTGCATTGATTTGATTCTCGGCTCATCGATTCGCGATGAATTCTGCATCTTTCGATCGATCGCATGCATGCAGGTGAAGTGGTTGGATGGGAGGACGTACGAGGACAAGTTCATCACGACGCTGAAGAAGTACGGTTATGGTGGCAAGTACATGTCGGAGTGGTGCCCGATGAAGCCCGTCTTCATCCAGTCCTTCACGCCGATGTTGCTCATCTATGCCGTGAACCTCATCGACTCCCCCAAGGTGTTCCTCATCGATGACGGTGCGCACCGAGGACACGAACCAGTCCTACGATGAGATCACCTCCGACAAGTACCGACTACATGAGGGAATACGTCGTCGGGATCGGGACATGGAAGGACACAGTGGTGCCGCCGACCAGGGACAACCAGCTAGCGACGCCGATGGACCTCGTCACCATGGCACACGACAGGGCCCTATAGGTGTACCCCTACACGTACCGCAACAAGAATCGGTTCATGCAGTTCAACTTCAGGCAGGACCCCTACGCCGAGTACGACTACTGGCTCAACAACGTTGGTGTTGATGGGCTCTTCACCAACTTCCCAGCCAGCTTCTGCCGCTTCCAGGAGTGGACCACCAACAAGAGAGACTGACCAAATACATAGTTCACGTTGGTAGGCTCGGTGGCTACAAAATGCAGATACCATAGTGTTCTAGAGATTAGATAGATTCTTCGATTCTTCCTTAGAGCATCTCCAAAAGCTTCTCCAAAATCCACTCTCCAAAATCTCATATGGAGAGCCATCTCCAAAAGATTCCTTCTTCATATTTCTTCCATCTCCAATAGTTTCTCTATATCTCACTCTCTATATTCCACTCCCCTATATTTTATCCATATGTTGCAAATAATAATATATTTTTAACGGCTTTATTTGTAACGATAATTTGTAACAGTTATTTGAAACGGTTATATTAGGAACGGACATTTTGAACGGTAATATTTTGAAGGGTCATATTTTCAACCGTCATATTTTAAACGGTCATATTTTCAAATGGCTATATTATGAACAGATATTTTCAATGGTCATATTCTCTAATGGCTATATTTCCAACGGTTATATTTTCAACCATCATATCTACAACGGTCATATTTTCAAACGGCTATATTCTCTAACAACTATTTTTTTGTGCTCTATATATGCACAGCCATATGCTCTCCGTGCCCTTCGTCCTCTTCCTGCCTATTCCTTCTCTACCACTTCAAAGCCAGTCCTCCAAACTCACTCATGCAATCTTTCTTTGATTCGTCGTCATCGTCGGATGATGATGACAGACTTGCTTTTACTATAGCATACCTACTACAGAAACATCACGAGCTTATGAGTGCTCCACGCCATGGTGGTCCCATACCTGGACATCGGGTGGTTCATCGCAATAAAGAAGCTGGGCATTTCAGGCTTTACCACGACTACTTTTCAGATTTCCCTACCTACGGCCCAACATTCTTTCAACGCAGGTTTGTAATTAGTCAATAAATATTTGCCGCCCTACTAGTTCGTCCTCCTTTATACAGCTCTGCGTTCTTTGCACGCAGGTTTAGAATGGCTCGTTCTCTATTTTTCCGCATATTGCAAGCTGTAGAAGCCTATGATGACTACTTTGTGCAAAAAAGAAATAACGCTGGAATTCTAGGCTTATCTTCTTTGTAAAAGGTAACCGAAGCATTTCGAATGCTAGCCTACGGAGTAGCAGCCAATGCCACTGATGATTATGTTCGGATTGGAGAGAGCACTGCTATAGAAAGCTTGAAAAGGTTTGTGAAAGCAATTATTGAAGTTTTTGGAGATAAATATTTAAGATCTCCTATGATAATGACACTGCTAGACTACTAGCAATTGGAGAGGAAAGATGTTTTCCTGGAATGTTTGGGAGCATAGATTGCATGCACTAGAAATAGAAAAATTATCCTGCAGCATGGCAAGGCATATGTACCGGCCATGTTCATGAGCCGACAATTATTCTAGAAGCCATTGCTTCACAAGATCTATGGATTTGGCATGTCTTCTTTGGTTTACCAGGATCTCATAATGATATCAATGTCCTTCATTGTTCTCTTCTCTTTGCAAAGTTAGCTGAAGGCCAAACTCCAGAGGTCAACTATACCATCAACGGCCACAACTACACAATGAGATACTATCTTGCAGATGTCATATATCCTGCGTAGGCCACATTTGTGAAGACAATACCATCTCCGCAAGGGAATAAGAAGAAACTATTCAACCAAGCTCAAGAATCAGTCAGGAAGGATGTCGAATAAGCATTTGAGGTTCTTCAAGCTCGTTTCGCCATTGTTTGTGGACCAGCTCGTTTCTGGGATCAAGACACACTTCGTAAGATCATGACGGCTTGTGTCATTATGCATAACATGATAATAGAAGACGAGCGAGATGAAGGCCCCTAGGACTACAATTATGACGGAGTGGGAGAAAATGTAACAGTTTCGCATGACTATACACCTGACCTTTCTGAGTTTATTCAAACTCATCATTGTATTAGAAATAGGCGCTCACTCTCAGCTACAAGCTGATCTAGCCGAACACTTATGGGAACGTCATGCTGCGATGTAGTTCGGCAATATTTTAATAAGTATTGGATCGCATAATGTTTTTTCAGTTTGGAGTACATAAGTTCCAAGCGTCGCTTGAATGAATAGAACAAGATAAATTAAAAGTTTCACAAAGTACATAAAACATAATAAGTCATTGCTCCCCACATGTGAATGAGCTCAACCCGACCTACTGCACCGATGAGCAATGATCTCCCTCCGTTGATGCATATAGTACTCTCGCTGTAGCTCGTCCATATGGCTAATGTCCAAACTTATGATCCTCTCATCTTTCATATACCTCTTCAGTTCCACCTCTCTTTCCTAAATTTCTACCTTTCTCACCTTAAATGCATACTGTCTTTCATACCGTTTTGTAAACACACACGTTGGCATTCCATCTTCCGGAACAAAAACATAAGGCGTGGCCTCGTCATCGCGCGCGACGTTCGTGTGGATATGCCGACGTGATCCATCACGGCAAGCAACGGAGAGCGTGGGGGAGACGCATCTGCTCACGACTGCCCACGCGTCGCCGTGGCCCATTGCTGTCCTTACATTGCGCACGTTGCTTTCCTTCATATTCATCGTGATTTGGACAGCACGCTTCGTACCAGCACCGTTTCTTGGGGCGTCGTTTTCTTCTCGTCTGATGGTACTTTCTGAACCCAAAAAAAACAGCATCAGTCACGATGTCTTTGCCCGTGAACTTGTTTCGGTAGATGTCTGGGCTGCTTTTTGTTCGCGTCTGGTTCGGGTTAGATTAGCTAGGTTGTTTAATTTTAATTTGATTAGGTTAGTCTAATTTTGATTTCATGTTCGAACGACTAGTCGGCGTTAGAATTACTAGATTAGCTAATTAAATTAATTATAATTTTATGTCTGGTTACTAATCTAATTAATTGAATTACCGTTTGACTAGATTAGGTGAGTTCATTGGATTAGTAATAGAAAAAATAAATTTAAGAGAGTTAATTGTATTGGGTTAAGTTATACTATATTTTTAATATGTTAGTTAATTCTAGGTTAGAAGAATTAAATAACTTTGATCTAGTTAATTTAACCTTAAGATGAGTTAAGTCTCGAACCATCTCCTTAATCCTGAACTAAACAGTGCCTTAATTGCATATGGAATCGTCACGTTTTGCAACTCTAGTTGCGAAAAAAACTGATTCGCGTCCCTTTGGGAGCGCTTCTGAATGGTTGTTTGCAGGATTCAAGGTGTCTTCCCAGTTGATTGACCTCCAACAAAATTCAATAGACTGCTCGAACTCTTGCTTGTAGAGCAAATTTTCCTATTGCAAGGAAAGGATTTCTAGGTTTGCACATGCAACTTGGCGTGTAGGAGCCGGGCTCGTTAAAAGTGCGTGAAAGGCAAAGCGATCTTGGTCATTTCCTCCTCCTTGCACGAAACAATTTGTGCTACGTGTGTAAGATGAAAGGAACTGTTTCATGAAAGTTCATTGCTTTCTGAAGCTTACTGTGTCAAGGCAGCAAATTTCACGTCGATTCTTCTTGAAATAAACGGGAAGTTGCTTCTCGGACACCTACGAGAGTACGAGTAAACAAACACGCGATGCGTCTTTGACTTGGCAGGATCAGATCACGGAGCTCCTCTGTGTTAGATTAATAGGGCGGCAGCTCGATGATAGTGTTACGGCTACAAAGAGCAGATGGTCATGGGTGCTGACGGTGACAGACGGTTATCAAGAAATTTATATTTTAATATGAGTGACGGTCATATAATAGAATATGTAGTATTTAACATATTTTTTTTAGAAAAGGAGGTTGACACCTCCTATCTCTACATCGTTACAATGCACACAGTCATATTATTAAAGTACAAGTAACATCATTCAGTACAAAAAGAACACATCAAGGAGATAAAAGCCACAACCGGCGTCTAACAGGAATACATGCCTACACACATAGCCTATTAGTGGACCGCCATCCAAACCGGTTGAATGTATCCCGTGCGACCGTCTCCCATCGGTTGCACCCAAAAGCCATATGATCCTGCACTTCTGCACATTGAAGTAAGGACCACGTACGGATCCATCCTGTAGCCTTGAACGTAACCTGCAAATTTTTTTGGATCTTTGTTCTGTTAAATACATAGTCGCTACGGCAATTTCATAACGTCCAAAGAAAAGCACAAACTCCCACACGGATAAGCGCTTTAAATTTAGGACGAACCCCACCCAAGCAGTTCCCGAACAAATTCGCTATGCTAGTCGGTGGAGGCAGGTTGAAAGCTACATGAATCGTACGCCAAAGGAGGGCGGCAAACGGGCAAGATATGAAAAGATGGTGATTTGATTCTTCATGATCACAAAAGCAACATTTTTTTAACCCCCTGCCACCTTCTCTTTGCCAGATTATCCTTCGTTAGGATGACCCCCCATAAAGAAACCACATGAAATTTTTTATCTTGAGCGGCACCTTCGTTTTCCAATTGTGTTGTTGACGAAAGACAGGTCCAGTATTTATGAGATCTGCATACATAGATTTGATTGAGAATACCCCCGAAGAGCACAAACGCCATCGGAAGGAATCAGGTTCGTTAGTTAGGTTGACCGACATCAACCGACGCACTAAGTCGAGCCATGCTGTCCACTTATCTCCGATCAAAGCCCGTCGAAACTGAATATTCAATGGATTTGTCCCTATTATTGTGCTAACGAAAACCTTTTCCATTGCACAATATTGTAGAGTGACGGGTACTGTAAAGCCAATGGCGTATCTCCCAGCCAAGTATCCTGCCAAAAGCGCGTAGTTCGACCATCGCCAACTGTAAAGCTGCCTCTTCAAAAGAACGGAGTCTTAACTCTCATCAAGCCTTTCCAAAAAGGCGAGTCTGACGGCTGAGCCGTAACCTGAGATAGAGTCTTAGAGTGAAGGTATTTGTTGCGCAGCAACTCTGACCACACCCCCTCCTCCTCCGTAAGAAGCTTATATAGCATTTGCTAAGTAAGCATCTGTTCTTAATCTCGAGGTCTTCAATGCCGAAATTGTCACACCCTGATTTTTGAAAATCTACATGCCCGCATGACACTGCACATAATTAGGGCATTCTTAGTTAAGCATGACCTCATTATACTTGACCCCCGCCACACACGCACTACTCTTGACTAAACCCTAGCGCAAGGACGCACACTAATGCAATACCTACACCGTATACACCGATATACCCACGGCATCCTGCAACCGAGAAGTCCCGAGCTAAGGCAGGAGAGTTCCCGAGAGTCCCTATGCCCTAAATTCATTCCCCGAACCCTTCCTTCCCATTTAATCCAATTTCGGCAGAAACCCTAATCGGATGGCCTATCGCTCTTTGACCTCTCTAAAAAGTTCAAGAAAAATCGTGGGACATCCTAATATTATCTTCAACTCAAATATAAAATAAAATAGGAATGCCCAGTTCAAAAATACTTACATATGGAAATAATAAACTCTAGGGCAGAAATGTGCGTCGAACTACAACCCATAGAAATAAACCTCAGAAAATTTCGATAAAACTCCACAACAATCCTCACACATCTAGGAGTGCAAATATACAAAAATATGGGTGGGTTGTGTTCAAAAATTTAGAACAACCAGCATCGAACACCTGGGGCAAAATCCTTCCGTTACATCAAATCACGAAGAATCTCCAACCAAGATCTGCCAACCAGTTTGTGGAGCTCCTCCTCAGTATTCCCATCATACCTAAGTCCATAACTCCTACCAGCAGTACCATTTGTGTCTCCTACGCTTTAACACTAGCTTATGGCACCGCTTGGCATTCAATGGTTTGCACGGCACGAGGTACCAATCGGTGCCTAACTTTGCTAGTCACTTGAACACGTAACCAGAACCCCCCGTGACATGGTGACGCGTGGCTGGCCTCACCAGGACACTATATGACATCTCATGCCACTCTGGGCGCACTCTAGACTGGCATTGGCATGCCACAGTGTGCGTCGCCGCGCTGGCCATCGTCTCCACCACACCGTACGACGCCTGGCCCGCCGTCCATCCTGTCTGCACTCGCCACTGTTGTCCCCTCACTCCTCTGTAGCCACAGCCGAGCTTCAATCACCCCAGCCAAGTCCCATCACCAAGCATGAGGAGCAAGCCACCCGCCCAAGCTCACCGTCGGCCTATTTAAGGAGCCGCCGAGCTTCCCATCCTTCACTCAAGCCACCATCCAGCTTCCCTTAGCCCAAGATTTTCCCAAATCGCAGCCTCGGGTCCTTTCTTCTCAATTGAGCTCAGCCACTAGCCATCTCCAGCACGCCGGCCCCGAGCTCCCAAGAGCTCCACTAGTCTCCTAGTCCACACCAACGAGCTAGCCACACTCGCTGAGCTAGTTGCCACCGCCCCCTCTACTTCTTAAGTCAAGCACCCGAGAGACCGCTAGGGTTGCCGCCGCCGGCGTCGGCCTCCTGTTCGAAGCACCGGACCAACTGCCGCAGGTAAGGCCACCTGGGGGGTACCGAGCTGGTGAGCTGCCCGAGCCACTGACGCGTGGGCCATTCCCCAATCGAGGCCCACGAGCAGACAAGCGGCCAGCGCCTGACCAAGTACCGCCTCTCCTTCTTTAAACACACAGTTAAACCATCCCAACCAAATTCCCGCATCTGACAAATTAAATACATATCAATTCAGACCCGCCTCCAGTGCATTGAAGGCGTATTCGCGCTATCAGGAAGCGCATTTACACAGGTTCTAACTATTCCAAAACCGGACGCCACCGGTTCGACCGGTTCGGGCCCTTCCCGGCCGGTTTTTGCGAATCTTTTTTCGATTCTGGAAAGCCAAAAAGAAATCCCAACTTTTGGTTCAACAAGATCCAAATTTAATTTTCATTTGAAAGCATAAACAGTAGGGTTAGGTTTTAAGTGATTCTTTTCTTCTCTTTAAAACCACATATACATGGTATACGCCACTTTTGGAGCAACCCAAAAATAAACCCTCTACCCTATGCAGAATAATCAAAACATTTGTAGTACCCCATAATTCGATAGGGCAAATGATTTTGAAATGCAACCTAAATGGCATGAGCTTACTCCGATAAAAAGAACACCGTCATTTTATGTGACATATACGCATATACCCATCGTCTAGGGCATTTCTTGTGCTTGTAGACTTAAGCTCTAAAACCTCAGAACCCTACCACTAAGTTGAGCTCTTACATACCTCCCCGGCTTCCGTCCTGAGTTGCCTTTGAACTTAACAACTCCTAGGAAGGAACGATGATCTGTCTTCCAAAACCCCAAACCCTAATTCTACCGACTTAAAACCAGGACCATTATCACTTCAACCTAATAACATCACCCTCTTCTGCGCATGCATAACATCCAGTTCAGTTGAAGTTGTTTTGATTGCTTCTTATTCACCGATTTTCCTACGTGTAGTTGACGGAGTGAGGTACGTGAGCCAGGAGGAACCAGACTCACCCCCGCATCAGGAACAGGAGCAAGAACTGCCAGGCAAGCATTTCCCACTTTGATCATGTTAAAACCCATATGTTCGAAAATTAGTTATCTTGTTTGCAACCATGCATGCTATGTGAGAATCAACGTTATTTTATGCTAGACCTAGTTACGCCCAGTAGATGCATATACCTCAAGCCCGATGACTCCATCCTTGAAACCCTAATATTAATTGTTGTTCATCGTACGTTCGGCAATGTAATTAGGAATATAGGCGATAGCCTTGCTTAGACCTGCTTAGAGGAAAAACCGTTTTTTATCGGTGTATACCGACTCTTACGGACATGGGACTAAAACCCTCGGACTGGCAGGTGCCTTCTGAGGAAAGTGTTTGAAAAGAATGCTGTTGTTTTCAAAACGCCAAAACAAAAGTGGAGAATAATTTTGATTCGGGTGAGAATGCTAAGGGCAGCTTGGGGATGGTAGTGTAGCTGATAGCAATATGGTTGTCTGTGTGACTATGGAGTCTTGCTTGAATCAACCAATGACTGAACCTAAAGTGCCGTTAGACCAGATTCCTTACCGTACGTCCACATGTCCTTTATGGGAAGGACTTGGCCTATTATCCTGGCAAGTATAAGGGTTTGGACCCGTGGGCAGTAGGAAGAGTGTGCTAGGTAGATTGGCATCCCTAGAGGATCTCCACGATACGTGGGTAGAGTTCTCAGTGAGCTCCACGTAATACGTGGGTAGAGGTTCGACACAGAGATGAGTCCACTTCTTCGGGTTGTGGTGTCGGGCTGCCCGGGCACAAGCGCAGAAATGGGTAGATCTTATCTAGCAGGTCCAGCTCTAGTACGAAAGCGGGTGAAAAGTCTCGTTGTAATAACCCTGCCGATACACCTCGTGAAGTGTATTCGTAGCGCTCGGCAACAAGGGGGACTTACATCTTGTGGGTAAAACCGTACAACCTCTGCAGAGTGTTAAAAATTATTCGAATAGCCGCGTCCTCAGTCATGGACGAGAACTGGTTAAGCCACACACTGGTTAGACTGAGTTTTGTTTACAAAAACTTGGACAAGGGACTAAGGACGTGGGCATGACGTGTCCACAAGAGAGCAATTTAGGCCACGCTGCGGGTGGCAAGGAATTACAGGAGAATGGGACTAGCCGTGTTACCGGGGATAATACGGGCTAGTGATGGGAACCTTGGACGTCGATAGACGGAGCTATCGGGTCAAGGCAGAGAAAGGGGGTAGCGGAGACTACCTCATGTGATGACATGAATGTGTGAAACTCTATGATTTCTAAATATGTCCTTGAAACTATTATTCGTATTTAAGTTGAAAACTTACTTTCCGCTTAACATATGACCTCGAATAGAGCTATTTCCCCTTTGAATTAAACCCTGCATAAAATATAGCTGTATTACCCTCCTGTGAGGATTGTTTGCGAGTACATTCAATGTACTCATCTGGCTTGTTGATATGGCCAGGCGAAGAGGAATTCTTCTCCGACGACGACGACAGTGACTACGAGGGCTAGGGCGTCTTTCCCCAGTCAGTTGCCTGTTGGGTAGGCATATTGATGGGCATCTATCCACGCATTTCGATAACTTCCGCTGGAGTTTCTATTCAGCCAATCGGCTATGTTGGTAAACAAGGACCATAATGGTCCATGTGTGTAAAAGATTTGGTATTGTATGTCAATGCTATCAAGTTCTTGTGTGTACTGGCTACTAATCATGGGAGCAGTACAGGAAGCACAGAGGTTTATCCGGCCTTAAAAACCGAGTACGCCACAGAAACCCCCTTGGTCTTTTGGCCTACATAGGATGTCCCATTTCTCTAAGCGGTACTTTTTTTTTATGTTCGTCACTCAGCCAGAAAATCTGGATCGGTAATAATCAAGTCTTTTCCGCACCCCTTTTTGTACTTCAAACAATGAGAGCATGAACATAGGTAGGCTGGTAAGCACGGACGTAACCTGGACCAGACGTCCTCCATAGGACATCAGTTTTCCTTTCCAACAGCTGAGCTTCTTCTCAAACCTATCCTCAACACACTTCCACTCTTTATTCGTAAGCTTTCGGTAGTGAATAGGTATTCTAAGATAACAAAACGGAAGTTTGCCCACTTCACATCTGAAGAGTTGTTTATAAAGATGTTCATCCTCTTTCGTGCGCCCAAAGCAAAATAGCTCACTCTTGCGGAAGTTAATTTTAAGCCCGGACAGTTGCTCAAAGAGACAAAGGATCAGTTTCATATTAACTGCCTTGTCCAAATCGTGCTCCATAAATATTATAGTATCATCTGCATACTGGAGAATGGATATCCCCCCATCTACCAAATGTGGGATGAGACCACCCACCTGGCCGTCCTCCTTAGCCCTAGCTATGAGGACCGCCAGCAGATCAGAAACTTGAAGAGGATTGGCGACATAGGATCACCTTGTCGCAACCCCTTCTGGGTTTGGAAATAATGACCTAAGTCATCATTAACTTTCACCCCGACACTGCCACCCTGAACAAATGTCTCCACCTGCTTCCTCCAGGCTGGATCAAAACCCGTCATTTGCAGAGCTTGTTGTAAGAAAAGCCATTTGACTTTATCATAGGTTTTCTCAAAATCCACTTTAGCGATAACTTCGTCGAGTTTGTTAGAGTGAAGCTCATGAATGGTTTCATGAAGGACAACCACCCCCTCTAGGATGTGTCGTCCTGGCATGAAAGCCATCTGAGTAGGACGAACCACTTTGTGTGCTATCGCAGTCAGCCTATTTGTACCCACTTTGGTAAACAAATTTTAAACTAACGTTAAGCAAACAGATGGGCCGAAATTGTTCAATGCGCACTGCATCCTCCTTCTTAGGAAGCAATGTGATTGTTCCAAAATTTAGCTTAAACAACTGAAGCTCGCCGTTGAATAAGTCTTCGAACAACGGCATTAGGTCTCCCTTGATAGTCCCCCAACATCTCTGATAAAATTCCGCCGAGAACCCATCTAGTCCTGGTGCTTTATTACTTTTCATTTGTGAGATGGCATCATACACCTCCATTTCCGTAAAAGGCGCTGTCAACACAACATTTTCTTCCAGAGAGAGTTGCGGGATATCCTCCGTGGCATCCTCGTCCATCGACACGAAGTTGGATATCGAGGAACCGAACAATTGCCTATAGTAATTAGAGATATAAATTTTGAGATTCTCCTGACCCACAATGGTTCCCTCGTCCTGTTCCAGCTGGACAATTTTCTTTTTTCAATGTTTGCCATTAGCGATCAAATGGAAGAATTCAGTATTATTATCTCCCTCCCTAACGTATCTCACTTTAGCACGTTGAGCCCATTTGATCTCCTCCTCCCGCATAAGTTTAGCCAGGTTCTCTTCAGCCTCCCGTTTGTCAGCGCCTTCTGCTAGACCCGAGGGGCTGATTCTGCTTTTATATCTAACGCATCAATAAGAGCTAATAACCTTTCTTTTTCTTTCTTATAAACCCCGCTGGCATTCTTAGCCCATCCACGAAAGAATTGTCTAAGATGGCAAATTTTATATTGCCACCTCTCTATATTGGTGGTTCCACATATCTCTTTTCCCCATTCCGCGGCTACCATCTCGACAACACCCTCTCTCGCAAACCACGATAGCTCAAAAGAGAAAGCTGCTTTGTTCCCCATGTGAGCGGCCTCACCGGAGTCCAAAAGGAGAGGCGCATGATCAGAAATGCCCCTTTGCAACACGCGCACCATCACTAGGGGAAATTTTTGTTCCCATTCGACACTAGCCAGGACACGATCCAACTTCTCATAAGTTGGCGTGGCTAGGCTATTGGCCCAAGTTAACTGACGACTTGAAAGAGCGATCTCCCTCAAGTCCAGATTTTCAATTATAGCATTGAACATAAAAGGCCATCTAGCATCGAAGTTAGCATTGTTCTTTTCGTCCTGACGACGAATAATATTGAAGTCCCCTCCCACAATCAAAGGTAAACTTTCATTACCACAAATACGAACTAGCTCAGCAAGGAAGGCAGATTTGTGCTCATGCTGCGCAACTCCATAGACTGCAACAAGAGCCCAATCGAAACCGTCAAGTATGGAACGCACATGAAACTTAACGGCATAATCCCCCACCTCTATTTTCCTGACGTCCAGCGTCAACCTATTAACTCCGAGCAAAATACCACCAGATCTCCCGTGCGGAGGAAGGTAGTACCATGCAAAATCCATACCACCACAAATATTACCCAAGAATTGAGCAGTAAAGTCAGGTCTACCGGTCTCCATTAGAGCGATGAAATCTAACTTTTGCTCCCTAGAAGTTTCAGCTAGAAAATGGTGCTTAGCCAAGTCATGTAGACCTCTGCTGTTCCAGAATATGCCTCTCATTCGTCAGGAAATTTCTTTTTGAACTTGTTTCTAGAACTACGACGCACCGCAGAAAGGTCGTATTGTTTCCGTGTACGCTTGCGAGGGACCTTTGTTGGGACCACCGGATCGTCCGCATGACTTTCCGATGCCTCGATGCTCTCAGGAGTGAGGTCCTCACACATGTACTGAATGGCTGGTACAGACAGCCCATTTGGATCGCCATCCTCAATGGGTGTAATAGCAGCTGTTTTCTTTAACATAACCATGGCTCTGTCCGCCTCTGAGTCCAACAACTCGCTAACAGACATGGCAACCTCATGCCCATTGAAAGTGCATCTAGAGCCCCCTGATGGGTTTTGATGATTAATGACAAACGATTAAGGGACTAATGGTTTATTAAGTGTATTCAGGTGAATAGTCCCCAGGTAATTGGTTTAACCCATGGATGTCGACCCCTAAAAAGTTGAAGATAAAGGAAAGCTTGGACCTAGAAGATTAGTGGTGCTTTTCTAGTCTTTGATATGATCAATAGATCATTTGAGTCCATAAGACAAGCCGCCTATTAAGAGGGGTGTGAAATCTAAGTTAGAGGAAGAATCTTCATGTGTGCTCAATCGAATCTTAGAAGATATCTTTGAAAATCTTTTTCTGAAACACAGACAGTGACTCTCGGTTGTACCGGTTTGAAGAATCGGTTGTACCGGGATTGGCCTCTGTTGCGAGGTTTGAAGACTTAGTCATCTCAAGCCTTGAAGAGCTTCAACTGCAGCACAACCGGTCTTGAGTTCGGTACTGCCGAGAATTGCCTCTGTGTTGGAGAGTTAGGGAATCCTGCCGCTTAGGGTTTGCCCTAATTTCATATTCTAGAAATCGGTATGACCGGTTTGGAAAACCGGTGCTACCGGAATATGCTTCTGTTATCCTAGACTAAGTCCTGTTCGTTTTGTCTTTGGTTGCACCGGTCCTCGTATCCGGCTGCACCGAGAATCCTCTTCGGACTTAGGTCTTTCGCTGCCCTAGTCTAAGTCGTATTCTGAGTTGTCTTCGGTTGCACCGGTCTTCGTATCCGGTTGCACCGGGAATCTCCTCTGGACTTAGGGCTCATTTCGTCTCAGACTAAGTCCCGCATATTTTGTCTGCAGTTGCACCGGTTCCGTTTTTCGACTGCACCGAGAATCAGTTCTGGACTTAGGTCTTCTATGTAAAGCGGTTTTACCGGGTTAAGTTTCCGGCTGGACCATTTTTCCTCTCTATAAAGAAGAACGTGTCATCTTTTCTAACCCCGGCACAACCGCACTCTAGAGTCGGCTCTACCGGGAATTGCCTCTGGAAATGGCTCTGATGAGTATATTCTTCAATTCCGGTGTGACCGCGTTTCTTCCGGAACTACCGGCTCTGTGTTGAAGACTTTCACTGTGTATCTGATGTTTTTCAGATATGACCGTTGGTTTGAATTCCGGTGCTTCCGGGAGCATCTTTGTGCCCAACGACTCTTTTCTGCTGAACGGCTATAAATAGCCCCCGACCCTCTGCGGGCTCGGGAGGACACTTAACGCAAAAAGAACATTCTCTCATACTGTGTTCCCCTTTCCTCTTGACTCCATTGAGATCCCCTTTGAGAGAGGAAAGCTTTGAGAGATACGAAGACTTGATTGAGCATTCAAGCCTGAGCTTCTTCAAGCCTAGATTTCAGATCTGTTACTCTTGGAGATTTGGCATCTCCTAGCCGGTTAGGCATCGTTGAAGAGCTCCAACTTTGTGGATTCGCCTCCAACTGTTTGTGAAGGTTTGGGGATCACCTCAAGATCCACTCGAGTGATTGAGCAGCTCCTAAGTGGACAAGGCTCAAGGAAAAAAATGTAAAGACTGTGTGTCTTTGGAGCTAAGTGCTCAGCCTCTCCAAACGAAGACGTAGAGTTGTTGCCAACAACTTGAACTTCGGGTTATATCTTTGTGTCTTCGATTCCTGCTCTTTGCTTTGTGTTAATTCTTCAATTGAGCTGAATTCTATTTAATTGTTGTTGCTTCACCTATAAATTGCTTCACCCTCGCATGCTAAGAAACTAATTTGTTAAAATTTAATAATCTCCTATTCACCCCCCTCTAGTCGATAAATCTCGATCTTTCACCCATTATTTCCCATCGAAACACCTAGTCTAGACGCTTTTGCAATAATTATCTCCTCCAAAAAAGAAAGAACCGAAAAACGTGAATTAACAGTCATACCTGTGGATGTCTCGACGTCCCTTAACTTGGCCGCACGCGTTGCCCGGCCCATCTGCAACTCATCCGCATCCGGTTGTGCGCGAATCCGCAAACTCACATGCCGGTCCGTCGAAGTGGGGTCGGGGATGCCTCCAAAGGCAATGACCTCAGCCTCAGAAGGTCGCGACCCCCACCGCCACCTGCGGTAGAATCGGAGGAGCAGTCGACGCCACGACGCCCTCACCCATGTGAAGGCACCTCGCTGAACGAGGACGCACCTGTCCAGGGGAGGGAATCGGTGAACGATGTGTCGGAGAAGACCTAGTCGGGCCGGGAGGCACCAGCACCGCGCCCCTGTCCACACCTGCCAACGGCGTCATAGGTTGAGGGGTGCGAGCGGGCCCCAGCACAGAAGTCGTTCGAGGGGACGGTACTGCAACCGCACCGTCGTGCGGCAGCGTCGGCAGCACCTCCCTCCTCGGTGTCTCATTGTCGGCGTGGAGGGAGCGAACCGCCGCCTGCAGTGTGCTCCTCCCAGGCGCGGTCGCCATCAACAGAGGCGACGACGTCGTCACGAACCCAGGGCGCTGCTAGCAGCGTCGCAGTACGCGGCGGCGTCCCAGGTAAGCTGGCGTGCCACTGCCGTTCCATATGGAGCCGGCCGGAGCTCAGCCTCGCCGACTTGGAGTCGAGGCTCAGTGTCGAGTGGGCCGGCAACGGAGCTGTACTTGGCGAGCCGACCGGCAGCGGGGTCCTGCGCGTCGGCGGCGACGTGGGGCATCGCACCACGTGAGCAGGAGGAGACGCGGCAAGTCGCTGGACTGCAGCAGCAGGCTGCACCCCACGGCTCGATGGTATCCCAGGGGCTGCCCGCTGCAGCAGCCGCTCGGAGGATGATGCCACGCAGAGGCCCGGCGAGTCCCCAGAGAGTGGAAGCACGTCCAGACTCCGCATCACCGGCGAAGTACGCTCTGGGCTCGACTCGAGAGGCCGACGGTCGGATCCGAAGTGCCACGGATCATCGTGGGATAAAGCGGCGGCGCCTCGTGCTCTGCCGGGTCGTCCTCCTCGACCCTGTCACTCCACAAACGAGGAGGAGCTGAGAGAGCCCCGAAGCAGCCGAAACGAATAGACGCCACTGGTGAGAGAGCAGCTGTCTTGCTCTGCTGTGGAGCAGACGTCGTAGAGTTGACCACAGTCCCAACGTTCTGGCTCACCGAGATTTCGCTAGCCTTGGCAAAAGAATTGTCATCTCCCTTGGCACGCTTATCCTCCCGCCTTTTCTTAGGATCCCGGTCAACATCGTCATCCAGTTTATTTTTAAAAATACCATCCTCAGCCGGCTGTTCTCTGGGAAATGGATGTCCCTCAATCTCCAAGCGAAGCTCACACCCAACATTCTGATAATACCGGTCAACATATTCTGGGACATCTGCAATATTGACCACCATGACAAGAGCTCGAACAACCTCGTGCTGGCGAGTAAATGGCATATCCAACGACTTGGTTTTGCCAATAACAGAACCAATACTCCAAAGACCCAGAAAATCATTCATTGCATCATATGGGACACCATTAAATCTAACCCATGCCTCTTGAAGAGGGTAACCAACGGGAGCTCGGCTCGCCCACTCATCGAACTTTAGCGAACAAGGACTATCCGGAACTTTAAACTCACCAAAGACAATCAACCGAGAGAGATCTGCCTTTGTAGGAAAATCCACCTTGAACACATTTTCCTCGAATTCGTGAACCATCCAGTGGAAATCAGCTCGAACCAGTCTCTGCAACTGTGCCGCAACCTGTGCAGTGGAGAGGGAACCGCCAGAGACCCGAACAATCCCCGTCCTAGTACTCTCCACACGAGGTCTGCAAGAGTCTGAACGTGGGGTCTCGAAGAACATCAGCTTGTAACTGCACACACCATAGGTCGTTACCACAGGCTTTGGCATTGTCAGCAGATGACAATCGTCAGACTTATGTTCAGGCCGCTGGCAATTGTCACACAAAGGAATCGTGCAATCAACGGAAAAATGTCCAGGCAACCCACAACGGTAACAGTGATTTTTCTCCTTTTTCTTTGCATTTTTGCCAGCCGTAGAAGTGCTAGGAGCCTCGTCCTGAGCCGGTAGCTGTGGAGCAATGGGCATTGCTAAGGAAGGAGCAGCCAGCCCGAGCGAAGCCGTCGGCTCCGTTGCTACGAGCCTCCCCGCTGCTGGCACCAAAGGCAGCAGAGGAGGCTGCGGCTGGGCCGGTGGTTGGTGAACCGGAGGCAGCTGCACCTGCTCGGCATGATGACCAGTCGGGGGAGGCGCCAGCTGCGGACCGGTTTGTACAACCGCATCCGCCAATCCGCGCGGAGGGGGCTCCCGGCAGCGGTCATGTCGCCCACGGCCACCTCTGCTGCCGCCGCGACGACCTCCACGAGGACGGGGACAGCGTAGGCGATCCCCGGTTGGCCCGCTGGCACCCTCGACGAAGCTCCCGAACTCCATAGCCTCGCCTTCTGCAGCACACCCGCCATCGCGGGCATAATTGCCATCATCACGTGCATAATAGTCACCGGCATGATTGTAGTCGCCGGTGTCACGGGCATCGCTACGGCCGCCGCCGTAATAGTGCCGCTGACCGGAGTAACCACGATCGCCGGTCAATGACGACCCCTCGTAGTAATCCTCGCCGTAATTGCCATACGCCAGATCCCCGCGGAACCCGTTCCTTCCGTCAGCACTGCTGCCATAGCCGTCGCGGCCTGTCGAGTGCCCACGGCGGCCGGGCGCGTACCCGCCTCTGCCAGCGTAGCCACCTCGCTCCTGGTCACCGCGGTAGCCATCTGTGCCGCAGCCGGCGTAAGCACCTCCACCACGGTTGTAACCGCCGCGGTAATCACCACGGCCACCGCCAGAAGGATGCGGCAACGGCGGGCCGGCGGGGGAGGTCCCTTGCCACGTCCCAAGTACGGACCCGGCTGTCCCGCCATGACGACGTCGACGAACCAGCGTCGATCACCGGAATCTGTAGACGCCCAGATCACTGGCACACGTCCCCTACCCAGGTTACGAATAAACCCTAGGTAGCGACGGCCACGCCTACAAGAGGGCGACGACGCCATGCAGGGCTGGGCCGCATGCTAGTTTGAAGTTTTATGTAGTACATTTTTTGCCTTAGTGCTATTCGGCATAATTTTTTATACTTGTTACCGCTGGGGTTATGTGCTCAGAGGCTAGGCTGGAAGGCAATATATAAAATTAAATTAATTTAAAAAGCTCAATGATAGTGTAGTGGGCTGGCTGCGTTCTGCAAAAAGTAATGCGTCGAGTTGGAAAACGACTCTGCACCTGACGCGAAACCATTGGCACGACATGAGCAGCTGAACTAATCGTAGCACTAGATTAGTGGTAATGTTTGGCAATTAGGACTTTAGCAATGACGGTGTGGTGACTGGATGAGAACTGGCTGGGCGTAAGATGACTGGCCAGGTGATCTGAAACTCCCAAGACCTTCGATTCTGTCAGATTGAATAGGACTGTTATAAGCCAACAGACTGGAATTAAGTGGATGTTTCTGAATGTTGTTTCTGACTTCGCAGTCAGGTTGAGGTCCTATTCATGAACATTGCACAGTAATCTGGAATGTTCTATATCAATGTTTTTGAAAGGAATTTGGTGAAGAAAAATGATTCTTGAACTTGAGACAGTGTTTTATCGACGGTTTGGTCCCTCTTGTAGCATGCAGAATAAGGGCAAACTCCCTCAACAGGTTTTGACTGGTGTCGTAGCTACAAGATTAGGCAGTGTATTTTAGGCAATCTCGATCGGCTACAGCGACTGTCGGTGGTGCACGAGGAGTACGAGCAAGTATGGCGTTAGGGTTGTTCGTCGAGGTGAGGCACGAGACACGTACGACAGGGTGAAACACGAGTCATGTACGAGAAGGCGAAACTCACCACGTGTATAACGAGGTGAAAGTTACTTTTGTGTTGAAGTGTAGAATCAGGGTTATAAGAGTTCTCCCCCTCTCTCTACCCCTATGGGGGGGGTATTTATAGAGTTTGAGAATGAAAAATGTGAGGTTACAATTTTACCCTCACATTAGAGAGAATTTACAAGGACATTATGGTTATTTTCCCATCCTTAGAGGATATTGAGATAATATTCCCGATTCTTTGAGGAATATTATTTGGCATCTTTGGAGGAATTCCCAAGCACGTCGAGGTGGCCTTTGATGACGTCGACATAGACCTTGACGATAACGGACGTCAAGGTGGTCCTTGATGACGTCAACGTAGTCCTCGACGATGACAGACATCGAGGTAGTCCTTAACGACGTCGACGTAGACCTTGATGATGACGGGCGCTGTCGGCGATATGGGGACCAGGGTCCCCTAAACCGCTGGCAAATGACCAACTCGACACCGCGTCGCTAAAGACGAAGGAGTTAAGAAGAGGTGCTAGGGGGGCCCACCTTGAGCACCGTTCCAGTCGGCTAATCGAGAGGTGCCCCGTGTCGTCCCTTAAGGGTGCTTTCCGAGCACCCAAGGCGACTTGGCCCCCGCTCGAGGACGAACCGAGAAGAAGTGCTTGGGGGCTCACCCCGAGCACCCAAGGCGACTTGTCCCCCGGTCGGGACGAGCCGAGAAGAAATGTTCGGGGGCTCACCCCGAGCACCCAAGGCGACTTGTCCCCCGGTCGGGACGAGCCAAGAAAAAGTGCTCGGGGGCTCACCCCGAGCACCCGAGGTGACTTGGCCACCGCTCGGGGCGCCGAGTGCCTCGCCCGGTGGATCGGCCTAGGGGGCGTGCTCGGGGGCCCCCAATCCCGGGAGCCCCGAGCACCCCATGTGGGCCCTTTTTCTCAGTCCACGTGGCCCGACAGGCGCACTTAATGTCCGTCTGACGGGCCTGTCTGTTCCAGGTCCTTACGGACAGGACACCGGTTCCCGTCCCCCCAAGTGATAAACCCTGTCAGCTATCAGTCTTGAAGGGGATGGAGAGGTCTGACACCTTTTTGACTTTGAGGACGCGCCGCCGCGCGCCCATACGCATGCCTTCTGCACCTGGTCCATGGGTCCTGGGTAGTTGCAGCATGGTCCGTGTCAGGAGACGTCCCAGGAAGTCTTCACCTCCTGACACCACCCCATCATGACGACCCAAATTCCAACCGCGGCGTGACAGGTGCTACCCGCTACATCGAATTTTCAACCACCGTGCGTGGCTTGCCCACGCCCTATTCATCAGCAACACGCATTATTGCAATGTATTTACCTTTCGGCCATTGTGGTGACCCCCGGAGATATAAGGCGAGAACCGCGGCCATGCAAAAGAGGCTGCTCCATTAGACAACACAACCCTAGACATCCGAACCCTAGAGGAGGAAGAACAGAAGCACTTGTGCTGCTAGTTCATTGTAATCCTTCCGCATATTCTCAAATACACGAAAAGCAGGACGTAGGGTTTTACACCAAGATGGTGGCCTAAACCTGGGTAAATCACAGTCTCCATTCTAGCATCTCTGCCACTCAAGATCATCGTAGTTTCTGTTCTTGCGCCTCCCCGGCTGAATCCCAAAGGGGGTCCATCCGGACCACCGATACCGGCGTTTGTACGCCGATAGGCGCTGAGGTTGCTCTTGACGTCGTCGATGTAGTCCTTGACGACGTCGACTAGTCCTCGACGGTGACGAACGTCGATGTAGTCCTTAACGACGTCGACGTAGACCTTGATGGCGACGGACGCTGAGGTTGCTCTTGACGTCGTCGATATAGTCCTTGACGACGTCGACGTAGTCCTCAACGGTGACGAACGTCGAGATAGTCCTTGACGACGTCGACGTAGATCTTAACGATAACGGAGTCAAGGTGGTTCTTGACGACATCGACGTAGTCCTCGACAGTGACAGACGTCGAGGTAGTCCTTGACAATGTCGACGTAGACCTTGATGGCGATGGGCACTAAGGTTGTACTTGACGTCGTCGATGTAGTCCTTGACGACGTCGACGTAGTCATCGACGGTGACGGACGTCGAGGTAGTCCTTGACGACGTCGATGTAGACCTTGATGGCGACAGGCGCTGAGATTGCCCTTGACGTCGTCGATGTAGTCCTTGACGACATCGACGTAGTCCTCGACGGTGACGGACGTCAAGGTAGTCCTTGACGACATTGATGTAGACATGCGCTGAAGTTGCTCTTGACGTTGTCGATGTAGTACTTGACGATGACGAATACTGTGACTGCCCTTGACAGCGTCAGCTTGGTCATTGATAGCGGATAACGGGCTAGCACGGGGACTCCTTCCCCGACAACTGAAAACCAGGATCCTAATCTCGCATTGACCCTTTAGGAAGTAGGATGTATTATTTCCAAGAAATTAATGTCGGAAATCAGTGGTTTCAATGCTGAACGATTCAGCACTAAACACTTTCTGTTCACAAAGAATTCTTCTGCTTGATCAAAAAACCGGGCCTCTGCTAAATGTCTGATCACACCAGGGTCACCGAAAGACGTCTAATCACAACATTACCGGTCCAGACTGATCTTAGTATCGGGGTGGACGGTCACCATTCGTCGGTGAATAGTTGGATCGTATGTGAAAGGGAGTAATGAATAGTTGGATCGTATGTGAAAGGGAGTAAGTATCAGGGATAGCTTGCTGAAATATAGCAGTTTTGCAGGATTCAGATAAGCCTACTGAAAATCATCAGGGTACTCTTGTTCTTTCTATGACAAGTGAGGTGGCGAATCTGACACCACCTACACCGTGGATGGCTTGGTATCATCACCCTAACTTTACTACTACAGTATGGTGATTGATAACAGTGAATGCTGAAACTCGCGCACCGCCTACGCTGTGGATGTCCTGATATCATCAAGATTGGTGAACAGTGAGCACTGTAACGTTCTAAGCTTCTACACCCTGAAGAAGATGGACACTGTAATTGGATTTGGATGTGGTGTGACCAGATCATCTGAACTGGGTTGCCCACGTCCTAACTCGCGAGCAGCGTCGGTG
This sequence comes from Stipa capillata, assembly GCA_019208055.1. Classification (NCBI taxonomy): domain Eukaryota; kingdom Viridiplantae; phylum Streptophyta; class Magnoliopsida; order Poales; family Poaceae; genus Stipa; species Stipa capillata. Next base: position 401,368 of record JAGXJF010001169.1, read on the forward strand.
GCCGGGTAGGTGTAAGGCGTGATCATTCAGATAAGATCTTGCTTTCAGCAACAAAAGGAAAAACATGACAATCTGCGCCACATCGATGATCCGCTCTTCTCTTCCCTCAAGAAACTCCTCAATCTGCAACAGAACTAGCTAATAGCTTGCATCAATACAATGTTTTACGCCTGCTCTTTTATATTCATGGTGAAAAGGTTGCTATCAATGTTTCATGATAAAATTTAGGTGTTTTGTACTGTCGTTTTTGGCGACGTCTAAGGGGATATCCGGTCCGAGCCACATCACCATGCAAACGCGGGAAGCCTGAATTCGTGGAACTGTTTTGTATGTTCGGAGCTGTAATTTATGCAAAACAGACCAGCATTTTCGGGAACCTGGAGCCATCAAGAAAAGTACAAACGAAGACAAGCAATTGCACAAGTACTTGCAGAATGATGGTGAAGTTCCAGTTTGTTTTATTTCCTATGTTTTTAAGTTCGATTGCTTGCGAGGTTCTCACATACTATACCTTGGATAAGTCCAACAGTAGGGATTTGAATGGGCAAAATTCAGAGAACTGGAAGCCAAGGAATTGGTTGCTGGTGTTGAACTTTCAGCTAAGAAAGGAAGGAATTGTCTTTGCTAAAAAAGAAAAGAAAAGAAAGAGAGTAAGAGTAGGAGTTAAGGAAAACTCCATGGCCCACAAGGATAAGAATTAAGTTTGCTCACAATTAGAAATTCAGGTGTCGAAATCAACTTCTCATAGAAAATTAAACTCAACGGACAACACTATTACTATTGTCTGCACTTGGACAGATCAGCATGAACTATGCCAGGTCTGTGTTTTGGGACCCCATGCATTAACAGATGACAGATTTGAGAAACAATTCAAGCCTACTCTACTCTAGTCAAGTGAGGTGGTGTATTATTTGCATGACAAGTGAAAAGTAGGCAAGATATTATCTCACCTGTCAGTTCTAATTTGTTAGCCTGGGTAATGTGCATGTTTGATTGCTTGGACACTTCAGTGTAAAAAGAATGTCAGTATTTCACTGGACGGCGCAAGGTAGATCCAGCAACTCTGCATGTAGTAAAATGTAAATCTGTAGACTGTACCCTTTTATGAAAGACAGCATATATCAGAAAGAGACTACGCAACAATTCTTTTGCATTGGTTGTATACAACTATCTCCTTTCGAAGCAGATCGTGCAGAACATTAGGCGCTAACAAGAAAAGATCACGAGGGACAATGACAAACTTAATATCACAATAAAGCACAATTAGAACATTAAACTCAAGGTACAACTAGTACATCACAAGCTATTCATCAACTGGACACCTGTCTTGAGAAATGGCCCGAGACCGAGAAAGGTGGGTGTAGAAGACGAAACGCCAACTAATTTGTCACATTTATTTAGGCAGAAGTACCATGTTACTCTTTTGGAACATTTAGCTCTCTTTCCATCTGCTCACACTCTCTGTGATCCAGAGATTTCTTTCTCTCTCCTTACCTTCCGTCGTCTCCCATTATCTCTTAGCCAAAACTTCTGCATATCAAGATCAATGTCCTGACCGCTCCTTCTTGTGTACTTCGTCCAATAATTTGGAAGAGGGCTGCTTGCATTTTGTGATAGAAGAAGTCTGCCTGCCGACGAGTTCTTGTTCATAGTCAAGAAAACTTTGGAGGTACACCTGCTTTGCGCTCTCTGAGAATAATCATGCTTGCACAGATTCATGCAGTGTTTGTGATCTTTTTTCCTTGCACCAATGAGCAGAAGTACTAGTTTCTGAGCATTCCCTTCAGCATTCTCTGTGCCCAATCTTACTGTCGGTTGTCATTCGCCTAGAGGCCTTCTGTTTCTGGAACAACCTCATCGATGGTGATAAAGATGAAAGCATTCTTCAAAGGGCTGAAGATTATCTCTCAAATGTTCGGTAAGAAACCAATCATGTGTGCTTCACTGCTTCTTGCTTCTGCTTCCAGCCCCTGGTCTTGCAGAATTCAATTGCTATGCTACCGCTTAATAGTCATGTTAGTTCATCTGAGTAGAGTGCAGTTAATTACACAGTCAGCAACAATCAGTCAACTCAAACCTCTGCTTTCTCATAATATCTGTTTCTTTTTTTGGCAAGGATGCTCATAATATCTGTTGATGTTCTCTCTAAAAACAACTATTGTTGTTAAAAAAAATTCTGTTATCTGGCAGTTCATAAGGAGCATGTGATGGAGATTGGGTATCCTACAGACGTCAGGCATCTATCCCACATAGGTTTGGGCACTGCCGACACATGTCCAAGCTGGGTAAGGATCTCATTACTCGAAGACTTCTTCAAGTAAATCTTCTTCTTGGCAAGCATCTACATTGCATTCACAATTCCTGGCTGTGATTGTTCTTTTTTTTTAACAGATGAGTGAGTTCAGAGGGATAGAAGAGTTGTCGGCAGGGTCGATGAGCTCCGCTGCGCAGTCAAGGCAGACGTCCTCTCTAGGCAAGTAGCTCGCTCTCTTTCCTTGTACTCTTCTCATGGATTAAGTGAAGGCGACAAAGTAGTTAATCTGGCTATTCACATGGAAATCTTTTGCAAACAATTCTATTGGAAAATGTTGTCGGTGACGCTAATGGCCACCTGTGATTAGCCTAGTGGTCATTATTAGGTTTAATTTATGATTGCTGAATGATGTCGTGCTACTTATTTAATAATTTGCTATGTAAAAATAGTTACGAGAATATAAAAGAACTGATTATCCAAATGATAAAATGGTTAAACTAGTTAAATAAATATAACCATTATAACATCTGCATAGCAATCATTCAGCGCGAGAATCTTTTGAAGAATTTTCTAGTGGCAGTAGTGCCATACCAATAGCATTGCTCGCTCTGGTCTTCTCCGCGGATGCAAATTCTGCAAGATCAATCATTCTACGATCTTCCTTTAGCTCTGTTCTTGCTTTCTCTCTGAGATGCCTTTATCTCTGGTATTTGCTACATCTCGAGAGCAGACGTGTCTGCGGCCTCGTCACGACGATCCATCGCGTCGCGTGCCCCGTCTGCCCGCGAGACGAAGCTCATAAAACTGTTCGCCGGCGCCGCTCCACCTGGCCCGTGTAGTTCTCTCGCTGCTTTTCTGGGCCGTCCGCCTACCCACTGTGCCGTGCCTACTATAACCAACCTGCGCCCCATGGTGATTTCATTTGTTCGTCCGCGCGATCGCACTGCGTTCAGCAGCTTCAGCCTCAAGTACTGTCTAGACAACGTTCAGTAATCACCAGCTTAACTTTTAATGGAGGGGACGGATCCGAAATCCAACTAGTGACTACCGCGAACCCTAGCCGCCGAGCGAGAGGCGATCACCCTTTTCTGTTTGTTCTGCCAATCTGGTACGGCTTGCTTTCGGCTGCCGATGCGATGGCAGAAACTCTGGATCAACGCTTGATGTACAGATTACGTACTTTATAGGTTTGTGCGTTTGTTGCGGTGATATCTTGACGGTGGACACATCGTTGTGCAGAATAAAGGCCTTGTGGCTTTCTTGGCGTGGCCGACGTTAGGGAGGTAATGATGTTTTGATCCTATGGACCGACGGCTCCTGATTCGGATGTCGTCCGGTGCCTCAACCTAACTTAGCGGTGGCAACGTTGATGGTGCTGAGTTTGTTTTAGTTTCTGTTTCTCTTGTTTTGTCCTTTCGTGCTTTTAGTCTTCTTCATCGGCGGTCCGAGGACTAACAGTGGTTCAGCAACTTGTTTTGGTAGGATGCGTTCTTGACCATGGTATGTTTAATGGTCTTATATTCACTGCTGTTAGGATGACAGGTCGTAAGACTATTCAAAACCTGTCAGTTTAGCTTGTGCAGATGATTTCTGAGGACTGTGACATAACTTTCAATTTTATCAATGATTGTTGTTATCCGTCAAATTTCCCTTTATTGTCTTAAGGAAAACACTTTCTATGACGTTTCCTCAAAATTGTGGTAGTTTATTTCTCGGTAACTCTGATTTTCGGATCAGCTGGGCATGACTTTTTGCGTCTTGTCTACTGACATGCGTTGTTCTGTTGCTACAGATTTTGACCAAACACCAAGAGCCACGCTGCCAATAGAAGAACTCTGCCCGGACAGGTCCGGCCAGGACCCGGGAGGTACCACGAAGGTGACGAGGAGGAAGAGAAACGCCAGAGCATCATCATCATCATCGCCTTCGTCGTCATCCTCGTCGACGTCAAGGGCCTCGTCGTTCGCCACAGCATGCGGCGATTTCAGCGAGCTGCATGGCGGGCTCCGCGTTGCCTAGCCTTCATCTCTCTCTAGTCTCTGTATACGTACGCGCGTGTTACGACGTAGGTGTCGAAGCAAGATCGTCGAGTGAGAGATGGAACGAGGCATATAACGCGTCACGTAGGGTGCATGGCTCGTTCTCTGCATGATCTTGCAGCGTGAAATAGGAGTGTGTTAATTGCCGCGGTGTAGTAGCAGTAGAACTGAGATTGATGACTGCGACTTGGCAAGAAGTGATTGGCGAGTAGCTAGCACTGGAGCGGTGGAATGATCGAGCTGAGCGCCACCCAAGCATGCATACGGGAGCAGCAGCCACCTGAAAAGATCAAATGCATATTGGAAAAAAAATCGATGCCTAGCTAGCGTGTTGCAATTATCATGTCGTGCTCCGGTCGATCGATGAAACTCGAACGGTTTCCTTTGCTATTGATTCGGAACGCGGATAACATGTCGAATCGGGCAGAGTGTTGGATTTTTGTTGCGACTGACGAGTTCCCGAACGCGCTCCGCGTCGTCTGAACATTTGATTATTCAGAAGCCTCACCTGTCAGATTCATGGTTCTGTGCTCCTTTTTTTTTGCAGGAAAGGACCTGAATTAATTTAAAGGATCAGTAGTACAGGACACCTCAAACTTTAACGAAATTACATCGAGGTCCTTGGACCACCGGACGGTTGCCACCGCGACCAGACCGAGACGAAGGCGCGCCGCTGCCGCCGCTCCCCGACCGGGGCTACCCTAGGCTTGACGAAGATGCAGGCAGACGGGAAGTCTTCGATCACATGCCCCGAAGGACCAGCGCCCTGGAGCCGAAGCTGCCGCCGCCGAACCCTTGAATCGAACTCCAGATCCAGACACTAGAAAACGCCGGCACACGCGCACGGCGAGAAACCCTACACCGGAGCTCCATTGAATCCATCCGGACGGAAGAACTCGAGGAGGAGCAGAGCCCGGAAGACCACCCCGGCAACGGGGCGCCGCCATCCTCCAAGCGCCGCCCCAGCGAGGACCTACAACTCCACGCGCCTCCCGGTAGTACGACGCACCACCGGAACGAGGACGAGGCGGGGAGACTTTATTCCAAGCCAACGGTGCCGCCATCACCTCGCCGCCACCGATCGGAGAACCACCTGCACAAAAGAAGAAAACAAAGGCCACCCCCAGCAAGCCCGGGGTCCGGCCCGCCTCGCGAGACCTAACAGGTCACCAGAGGCGAGACGGACCGGCGAACTCGCCGGAGAGAGGAGACGAAAACGGAGTCGCCCTCTTTTCTCCCCTTTTCCTGTAGCAGCGAGAGGCTTCCCTGTGCTCCTATCTTTGACCAATCGAGATCCGAAACTACGAGTAGCACTAGCTGCGCATTCTAGGAACACGTCGGAATTACCTGCCAAATCAGACTCGTTCGGTATTTTCAACTGAAAACTACCGCTGCTCTTCTAAGACACCGATGAATAGGTCCCAAGTCTCCAACCATCATATCGTTTGGAACACGGTATGTCTGTTTACGTGAAAATGGTTTCTGTGTATAATTCGTGACAGTTAAGTCTGCCCAACCAAGTCACATGTTACAGTAAGCAAAGATCCTGCAGGCACTGCTTCCTCGTGGCTCTGCACGCAGAGGCTGCAGACGCAGTTCGTTTTCCTCGCAGCAGGGTAAAGTCATACACGAATAACTTCGCTACAAAGGCAAGAAACTTCTGATCTTTTTTGCAAAAAGAATGGATTATCCTCCACTACTTTCTTTTCTCTCTTTCTTGGATGAACTCAAATTCTTCTTGTCGTTTCTCCCTGGACCAAGGCGACTGGCCGGATGGATAGACAGAGATACAAGCCACGGCAAGAACTTTCCAGGGACGCTGCTGACCGGGGCATCAGCTTCTCGCCATGTGTGCGGACAGCACTTCGACTCATCACTCCTCAGAAAACGACGTTGCCAACGTATCCAAATGGGAACCGAGAAACTCACAGTTTCCAGGGACGCTCGTCAGGTCGTCGGCCGCGTATCGGCGGTGCTGTTCCGATATCGACTTGTTAAGCACAAGCCAACCAGGACAAGTTCCATCGAACCCCTAACGCTTTCAGTCACGTGAAAAGGCAGTGATCCATCAGGTAACCACAGCCATAGCCATATGGATGCATGCCTTTGCAAGCTTGGACCCAAGTGATTAACGAACCTGACACCTCTTGTAAAGTTTGGCAGTTCCCTTGTTTTCAGATCGACCTCGACCTCTACAAATACCCAACTACCCTTGCCATCGATCACAACTACGACCGCAGGCTTGCTGCAGTGTTAGTTAGTTAGCTAGTGTTTCAGACATGGCAAGGTCTTATGGTCTCGGACTCGTCTGCTTTGCTCTCGTGGCTGCAGCGGCGAGCGCGGCGCAGTTCAGGGTCGGAGGGCAGAGAGGTTGGAGCGTGCCCGACGCGAGTGCCGAGCCGTACAACGCCTGGGCGGGGAGGATGCGGTTTCACATAGGAGACCAGCTCTGTAAGTTTTGCCCGCGCTCGAGAGCTAGCTAGGCTTGTGACCATGAATGAAGGTTCCCGTGGTGGCTGATGCGAGGACTTTGCGTATTTTTTTGCCTGGTTTTCGTGCAGTGTTCGTCTACCCGAAGGAGACGGACTCGGTGCTCCTGGTGGAGCAGGCCGCGTACAACGCGTGCAACACGACGTCGTATGCTAACAAGTTCGACGACGGCAGCACGGTGTTCACGCTCAACCGCTCCGGACCCTTCTTCTTCATCAGCGGCAACGAGGCCAGCTGCAGGGCCAACGAGAAGCTCATCGTCATCGTGCTTTCGGCGGCCGTCTCGCCGTCTCCTTCCTCCATGCCGCCACCGTCTGCTGCGCCCATGCCGCCCCCGTCAGGTGCTCCGATGCCGAGCCCATCGTCATCGCCTCCGTCCGCTGCTCCTATGCCTGCGCCTGCAGCCACTCCAGGCTCAGCACCGTCGCCGATGGCTTCAGCACCGTCGCCGATGGCTTCAGCACCTGGCCCTGCTCCTACGGCAACTCCAGGATCTCCACCGTCGCCGATGGCTTCAGCACCTGGCCCTGCTCCTACGGCAACTCCAGGCTCTCCACCGTCGCCAGAAGCTTTGGCTCCGTCACCATCGTCTTCGCCAGGTACCCCTGGAGGTATGCCACAGCCACCATCTGCGTCAACCAGCCCGCCAGGAGCCGGGGGGTCGAGCTCAACCACGCCGGGGAGCGGGGCTGCTACGATGGCGGCAGGCCTCACCAGCGTGCTTGCAGCATTCATTGGTTACGCCATGCTAGCTATCTGAAGCGTTCTACAGAGAGGGAGTGTTCTAGTGTAAATTCAGAGATATATACTGTGAAGAAGGATTTATCCTTGTATTTGTTTTTGCATGGAGAATAATAATAAATACATACAAGATTGAGATTGTATCTAGGCCGACGAAATGCACAAGCTCAATATGCATAACACGGGGCAAACGAACAAATTCTTGACAGAAACGCACGAATACCTTGATCTAACTAGCAGTCTAGCACCACACCCAGAAAAACCAAACGTTGAAACTGTTCTTCAGAAAGCATGATTCCATTGGGCAACAAGCAAAATCACTGAGCAATATAGCAGCACCGATAGGACATGCAAACTAGCAATCGATCTGAGGCAAGACATGCATTACAGGGTTCCACAGACTGAAAAGCTTGTTTTCGCATAAATATGGCAAGTTACTCATCCAAAAATTGGATCCAGGATCATAGATGCGACTACGAACAAATAATCCTCAACATAGAGCAAAATTAAAGCTCGTCTTGATAAATATAGAACTAGCAGGACTACCCAGAGAGGAGTAAGTTCTTGATTGCCACCACAAGAGATGAAAGATAGCCTGAAGAAGACATCTACAGCCTCCTTCCCCTCCTTCCACCCTTTCTGCGAGTGCTGTCAGTGGGAACTGGGGTCACATCCTCTGCAACAAAGAAGAAATGTTACCATTATGTAAAGCCGGATCACATAATGACATAACAATCAATACTCTTTCAAGATAACTAATACAACTATAGCAAAACTTATTCTTACCAATGCGCCCAATTTTCATCCCAGAACGAGCAAGAGCCCTGAGAGCAGCCTGAGCACCAGGTCCAGGTGTCTTGGTTTTGTTGCCTCCAGTGGCACGGAGCTTAATATGCAGTGCAGTAATTCCAAGCTCCTGAAAGCACACCATGAAACAACTCATTGATAAAACATCTGGAGACAGCACTGAAGGGCGATATTCTAATAAAGTACACACGTTCCATCCTAACTCGGCATACAACATGTCTAATAAATATACCACAGGAGACAGATGGTAGTAGGAACAGTCCAAAGCAAAGTCCTGAGATTTCACAATGTATACCTTGCAACGCACAGCAACATCTTGGGATGCAAGCATAGCGGCGTAAGGTGATGATTCATCACGATCAGCCTTGACCTTCATGCCACCTGGATGGTTTAAAGGAGTTAATAGTGACTACTAGGTACCATATTTAATAGTGACAGTGCAAGTAATGACAGAGATAAAGATACAAACCAGTGATCCGCACCAGTGTTTCCCTCCCAGACAAGTCAGTCACATGCTGCATATTGAGACTGATAGTCAATATTCATAAGGTAATGATAGGTCCATGGGTATAGGTGTGCAATAGAAGAAACTACTTACAATGAAGGTGTCATTGAAGGATGCGAAGATGTGAGCAACACCAAAGACATACTCTCCTTCACGGACAGTGGGACCAAGTGTGACGTTCTCCTCCTTGGGCTCCCTGGTCTTCCTCTTCGACTGAAAAATTAAACCACTAATACCATTAGATAACTTACTAGACTTGCATGCATGACAGCCATTTACTGAACATTTCCGGCTTTCTGCAGTGCACATTAGTTAACCTAACTTGAATTCCAGCTTTTTTTTTGTTTGAGCGCTACTTTACGACACTAATTGAGGACACTTTAGCAAAAGATTGCCATTGTACTTATAATGGAGGAATCTGTTCCAGTAAATTCTAGTAGAATCTGATCAACTGGCACCAGAGTTGCAACCTACTGTGCAAACCAACGTTTCTAACGACCTGACCTTGCAATCGAAACTAGAATAATAGTGTTTTTACAATATTGTGAACAATCATGTGATCCCAACAAGCAAGATTGGAGATTGACGTATCTTCAGAGTTCGCACCGGGCGCCAAAAAAATGACAACATCCAACCCATTCGTCATTCGAGCACGTTAATTTAATTCATCTAAGCTTCCGCACTGCGTACTGCCATACTAAACGTGAGTTTCTCGACTCCAAAACAACTCAACTACCTTCTGTTCTTCCCTACATACTCAACATCCTTTAACATCCACACAGTATAATTACAGATAAATACGCGATCCTACCGCAGTTTCAACCGATGCACAGCGTCGCATTACAACTGCTGCACAAGCTACATCGATTCTGAGAAAACTCGCATCACCTCGCAAATCATTCAAGCGCTTCTTGGGATATATCGAGCGAATAACCGCAGTTGTTATGTACGAGCGTACAAAATCCGCCAAGTCTGCGCTCTTTGGAACCCATATATAAACATGTAACAATAACTCCGACCGTTCGCAAAGATTCTACCTAGATCGGGGAACGAATCACAAGTAGATGACGGGAGAGACTCACCATGGTTGCGTGAAGCGGCGGTGGATCGGAGACGACGAGAGCTCAACGGCTGGTTCAGATCACGAGATCGCCGCCGCCGCCGCCGAAAGCTCAGAGACGGAGGAACAAGGGGTGCGCGCTTATATATGAGGGTGCTGCCCACTAGGGTTTAACCCTCTGCCTCTGCTCGGCTGAAATTCCGCTTCTGCCCTCACACCTCTCCCTCTCTGACAGTGGGCCGCAGTGCTCATTCATGGACTATGCCGGTAATTTGGTAGTTTTCTCTTAATGGGCCGGTTAATTGGTCTTTCAGGCCCACGAGGTACCGTAAGTCTAAGTGGGCTGGATTTTGCCAGCCCATTTGCTCACCCTCTACGTCTTCCTTCGCATTTTCTTGGACTCCGGCGAGTGAGGGGAAGAAGCCGTCGTCTCTTCTTGGGATCTCTCGTCGGCGTGCGCGCTCAGGGAGAGGAGGGTTGGCTCCGAGGTGAGTCGCTCTCCTCTGATTTCTTTGTCGCGCTGCAATGATCTGGGGATCCATGCGGTGGGTGCGTCGTGCTGGTGGATTGGATTTGAGCCGTGCTTTTGGTCTTGTTGAAGTGAACAGGGAAGAGTGGTGGTGAGAGGAGGATGAGCGAGGAGAGGCCGGTGCCGAGGCGGGAGAGCCCGTGGGGTCTGCCGGAGGGCGACAAACGGCAGCCCAAGGCGCACCGCTGCAACGACCGCGTCGAGGATGTCGTCCAGGTCCCCTCACTGGTCACCACCCTCGCCCTCTAATTAGTACTAACTGCTGCTACTACTAGTTATATATATCCATTTCGGATTTGTATAGTATCTTCCAACTAATCGATGAGTTAGTTATGTGGTTCTATGGATATTGTCACAACTAGGGCTGCAATGTTAGATTTGCATGATATCTTCCAACGAATCAATGAGTTCATGTGGTTTTATAAAGATTGTCGCACCTAGGGCTGCAATCGAGTCTGATTCCAGTAGTCGCTCAGCTTTGCTCATTTTAAAAACCGAGCAAGAGGGCGGACTTATACTCGGCTCGTAGCGAACATGAATCGATCTCAAGCCTGTCTCAAGCTAAATATAAACAATGAAAAGGGTGTTCAACTACAAAAGTTTATTGACGTTCTAGCATGATTATTAGTGTAACTTGCATATGTATATGGGTAGATAAAAGCTAGAAAATCGCAGGTGCAACAGCATAAGGTAACTACGAATCCTTGTGTAGTTTCTGTTAATCAGAACTAAAATATATGATGTATAATAATACGAGCTATATCTAGCTAATTTAACTCATTTTTTGTTCAAGCTCTAAAAGGTGCTCAAGCTTGGCTCATTTCCTTTCGAGTCGGTCTTGAGTCGAGTCAAGAGAGGAGCAGGTCATGAGTGTCAAGCTTTTCTTCCAGCCCTGACTCACAATTCATAACGAGGCATGTGGTGTTTTTAGGCTAGTTTAATTAGTGGACTATCCCCTAAGCCTGTTTGCTACGAATTTTGGTTGTTCCCAGCTTAGAAGTGATTGGTAGCTGTCAGGCAGGCATCGAATTGTTCCAGTATTAATTTGCCAACATGTCTCAAAACTCTTTAGATGTGTTTCATTCATGTTAATAATATTGCCCACTACACAGTACACTCCGCGATTCAATAACCTGTAACCAGGATGGTTCCTACCTGTGCTATTGTACTGCTTTTGCGCTATTGATGGTAGCCCCAAGTTCAAACCCCAAAACACAGTTAGAGAACGGATCTGTCCACTTTGAGAGATATCACAAAATTTAATGTTTTCACTGATGGACAACTTGAACTGCGTGCTGATTTTGCGAACACTAAACCTGCTGGTTTTCGAAATCCCGCACCTTGTCTGGAATATCCTGTAACTATCGGCTAGCCAGTAGCCAAAGCCAGTTGCTTGTTTTTGAACAATGGCAGACGTTCGCCTGTATTTGATCATGTTACATGCATTAGGTTAAATGCTGAATCTGAAGTCTAAAATGATTGGAAATGCTTGTGCTGAACGTGTATTGATTAATATTTTTTGCAGGCTTGTTTTGAAGGGAATCCGTTCAAGACAGTTCCAGGTCCATTCAAGCTCTTTTGGCAATGCATGCGTTCAAAACCTGGGTATCTGTTATTTCTCATGATCTCTATGTTAAATGCTTTTGGTGACATCATTTATGCTCGCTGATAAGTTAAAACATACTTTTATATTGTTCACAACAATTTAATACTAGTTAAAGAAATAAGCAGTATCTGAAAATCTGATTGGGCGGAATATTAGCTAGTGATTTCTGAGCATGCTCAATTGCTCATGTTAAGCTGTTTAATTAATGTTCTTCTTGGTTGTTTGCACTTTCAGCAACCTAAATCCTTGAGGTGCCTAATGATATGTGCAACAGAAAAGAGTATATTGACTAGTGGCTACAGAGCATGCTCATCAAATAGTAATCTCTGCAGCAAAAAGATTAGTGGCTTGAATTTTTTTAATCTGCCAGTAGTAACCAGTTTGCAGAGTGGTTTTGTCTAAACATTAATTTTCTGACAATCCAACTTGTGATTACTTTATGAATTAGCTTATAAGGTTGTTTTATATTCTTTCATAAGCTATACATTCTCAATGTAGTTGCAAATCCCTGAAATCTACAAGGTTGCTGCCTGCCTGCATACTCGTTTGACTTGCTGTGCCATATATTATGTTTCAGGGAGTGGCTTGTTTGTGTTTGGTTTTATGTGTCATGTAGCAATTTTTAGGGAGGTGTTTTGGTTGGTTGTTAGTTGGGTAGCAGCATAGATGGGATGGGACAGCCTTTTTTGTGCAATATCTCAGTCTGGCTGGTTCGTTTGGGCCCAACTGAGAGCATTGGTGTTGGCCATGTTGGGAGAACCAGTTAAAACAGACCAGGTCTAGACTCAAGCGATCAATTTACCACCAAAAGAAACCAAAGAATTATTGTGTGATGACATGGCTTCTTCCCCCAAAAGGCTTGACTACATAAAGCTGTTGTACTGAAAACACAAATTATTCAAGGACTCCTTACAGGTGTGAAGCTGTGTGGATTAATAGAATGCTCACGATGAATTTACCTACGAAGCTAGCAACTTAGTTTGTGGCTTTCTTCTGCACATATAATATACTTGAACGTTGTGATGAGTGTTGTATCCTGAATGTTGTCTTATTTCTTTTGCATCAGAAAGTTCACGTATGGACCTGTGATTTGCAGGGAGGAACCAACCGAGCCATTTACTTACCTGCAGCTGGATCCTCCAAAGAGGGTGGAAGCCAAGCTAGAGTAAACGGCACTTAAATCCTCCACAAGTGTGCGTAGTTTTATTTCATAGTGAATTTATCTTCGCCTTTGAAACACAACTTAATCTCCTAGGGATCATACTGAACACAATGCCTTGTGTCTGGATGTTCATAAACAAAAATAATTTTGCAAACTTGATCCAGAGAAATGTGTCTCGAGGAGGTGAATTCGTTGCAATTGCTGTTGCGGATGCAAGAATGGCCAACCCTTTTTCTGATACCAAAATGGGCCCTGTACTTTCAAGTCCAGCTGTTCTGGACCTTAAGAGTTAAACTCTTGCTCATCTTTCATGACGCCAATGGCTTCTGAAGCAGAGTTACTTATGATGTCCTTGATCTGTCTGTTCGTGGAATTCCATACTACTATAAATATGGATTTGCAATTTGCAATGCCCATTTATTCTTGCCATTGTCTCGTACTAGCTCGTGCTTCCCCATTCCTTTTTACTGCCCATTTTGCGTGAGAATTCACACAAGGGATGCAAATGCACTTCAGTACTAGGTTGTTCTACAGACCCTGCTTGGACCAGTAATAATGCACTACTGCATATACCTCTGTGGAGAATGCGACATACAAGTCATGTTCTTGCCACTAGGTAGCAGCACATCACATGGCCTTGAGCCAGCCATGCATCAAAGCCTGAGACCGTGCCGTCCACGGCGAGTCTCCCTACCACGGACTGTTTCCTCGACTCGATGCAAATCCAGTGCCTTGGCACGCACCTTACCTCCGCATCCCAGTGCAAGTCACACTACCAAGGCGCAGCTGATCCAAAGCTGCAAATCTGTCAAACACGAGTACCATTCTGCTACGCAGATCCCCAGCATGCCTCGGCCTCGATCGGATCCAGGCCTTGATTCTCCTAAAGTGGTCAACACACCGGCTGATTAGTGATCACTACATATAAATCCAGAATGCGTCGATGCAATGCGTGATCAATTCAGCTGACTGAGCAGATCATTCATGGCTGCCAAGAACAGCTGTGGCTGCCCTGCTGGTCTCCTCCTCCCCCTGACGACATGTCTCCTCCTCGTCTTCGTCATCGCCGTTGACAGCCTCACCTGGTTTCCCCGCGCCCTGGGCAGGCCTGGAGCGGCCGGACACGCCGACCATCACCGTTCACTCTCCTCACAGCCCTCACCGTCGTCAGCCACCTCACTCCCTGCTTCCGCCACGGGGTTCGTGAACCATCAAGTACGCATCCATTAATCATACCCGAAGGGTTGACAGGCGCAATGCAAGCGGTCACTGTGCCCATACTGCCATGTCATGATCTGTTTATGGGATCGTGTCGGGGACAGCAGGGGCGGAGGAAGAAGCAGGGGAGCGAAGCGACGGTGGAGGCGGGGCTGACGGAGGCGAGGGCGTCCATCCGGCGCGCGGTCCTGACGAGGCGCAACGGCACGTCGGACGACAGGCACGGCGGGGGCTTCGTCCCCCGGGGCGCCGTCTACCGCAACGCCCACGCGTTCCACCAGTTGAGCACGCATGGCACTACTCGCTGGAATATTAGCATCTTGCTCGCACATATTTTCTCGTCGTAGACTTTTGGTTGAACTAGCTGGTGCATGAATAACGATGCGACCTAGCATTTATTCATACGCCTTCGAGTCACAGGTACCAGTAGTCCAAAGCTAGTGTAAACAGCAACTGTGCTGCGGTGCAGACAGACATGCACGCTCTGCGCATTAACACGCCTTCTCCGATGATTCTGAGCGGCCAGCGGAATACATTGATGGATGCATCGCTCCATCCGTTTCTTCTTGTTGTTGCCTTGTTGGTTGATCGGTGCTTTGCTCTGTTAGGTGAGACACACTTGTCATGGCCTCCTAACCTTGCAGCCAGCATGCATGCATGACTACATCGATCCACGGTTGAATACCGATTCCGGCTTCTAGATGACCGAGACTTGCTCGACATCCGGTGGTGGACCTAGCGCAAATTTCATACTCTAATTAAGCAGAAATATAGTAGTAGCTAATATTGTTGGCTAGAGTACTCTACTCACACAGTACAGCAAGACTGGGTAGTACCTGGTCAAGTTCAGTTTTGAGAATTTAGGGCCACAGGTACATGTAATCATGCAAGATTAATGTAACAATACACTAAATTAATTTTATCGGACCACATCGTTGGTGATTGTAGTAATTAGCCCTAATAATAACCCTTATACGTTTTGGTCATCTCAGGAGTTACATTGAGATGGAGAAGAGGTTCAAGGTGTGGGCGTACAGGGAAGGCGAGCCACCGGTCGTGCGGCACGACGGTGGCGGCGCGAGCGACGTGCACGGCATCGAGGGCCACCTGATCGCCGAGATGGAGGGCGGCCGGTACCGCGCGCGGCACCCCGGCGAGGCGCACGCGTTCTTCCTCCCCATCAGCGTCGGCAGCATCGTCGGGTACATCCGCCGCCGCGACATGATCGACTACTGGGCGCCCCAGCTGCGCCTCGTCGCCGGCTACGTCGACGCCCTCGCCGCCAAGTACCCCTACTGGAACCGCAGCCACGGCGCCGACCACTTGTTCGTCTCCTGCCACGACTGGGTACGCACGCACTAGTTGGTTACGCTCGTCTTGGTTTTCCTAACAATATCATATTGAAATGGGAAAATTTATCCTGCGTTCCAAATACTAAGACCCAACATTTTGTACCCCTCCTGAATAGTACACAACTATTTTATTGGAAAAATTATTCTATATGATCTGAGTCGTATGCACATGAAGTTAGACCCGAACGGCGGTTGATAAGTTGCTTTCCACAGTTGGTGCAAGACTGAAGAGCACCAATGAGTATCGAAGCTTGCTCGTTTAGTTAGGACGTCTCTCTCATGCACAGACATGTAGAGATACGATGCTGCATTATGACACGAGGCATATGCATCTAGTAATATCATTCGGTTTGCGCATAATCTGGTACGATCTCATGATGTTTTGGAAAGAGACAGCACTACGTGACAAATATTTTAGCGCACACAGCGTCTGCGTGCATGCATGTAGGCCCCGATCCTGTCCGCCGCCAACGCGGAGCTGCGCGCGAACGCTATCCGTGTCATGTGCAACGCCGACACGTCCCAGGGCTTCGACCCCGCCACGGACGTGGCGCTGCCGGAAGTCAACGTCGTCAGGGACGGCCGCGCCGATAGGCGGGCGTCGGAGCGGACGGTACTCGCGTTCTTCGCCGGCGGCGAGCGCGGCGTCATCCGGGAGGCGCTACTGGCGCGTTGGGAGGGCAAGGACGACCAGGTGCTGGTGTACGGCGAGCGGCGCCTGCCGGCCGGGCTCGACTACGACGATCTCATGGGCAGCGCGAGGTTCTGCCTCTGCCCGAGCGGGCACGAGGC
Organism: Stipa capillata; assembly: GCA_019208055.1. Classification (NCBI taxonomy): domain Eukaryota; kingdom Viridiplantae; phylum Streptophyta; class Magnoliopsida; order Poales; family Poaceae; genus Stipa; species Stipa capillata. Next base: position 417,923 of record JAGXJF010001169.1, read on the forward strand.
GTCCAGCACCCACGTCGTGGAGGCAATCGCCTCCGGGTGCGTGCCGGTGATCATCTCCGCCGCCAACTACTCGCCGCCATTCAGCGACGTGCTGGACTGGCGCCGGTTCTCGGTCGCCGTCCCCGCCGGCCGCATCCGGCGATCAAGGACATCCTCCTCGCCGTCTCGGACCGCCGCTATGCCGCGCTGCGCGGCCGGGTGCTGCGCGTCCGGCGCCACTTCCGGTTCAATCGGCCGGCGAAGCGGTTCGACGCGACCAACATGGCCATGCACTCCATCTGGCTCCGGCGCCTCAGCCTGCGGCTCCACTACTGACAGAACAACGTGTCACGACACACATGCATGCGCGGATGCACCTGCACCTGACAGTCTGACATGGCCTAGCTGAGCTAGTCACATGCATGTGCATGCCATTGTCAAACTGGAATTTGTCGAACTGTCAGTGTGCCAGTGTCAATGTGTCAGTGCTATAGGCTACCAGTAGCTGTACCAGTACCAGTACTACACTGCATAGTGGTAGCTAGCGCTGTAGTCTAATGTAGTGCAAAAGTGTTAAGAGGTTGGACTAGATGTGATCAGGACCATGGTAACAACATTAACTACCATGCTGCTGTACGTGTTGGATCACGGCCGGCCGGGAGGAGCACACCGGAGTTACTCCGGGGCCCAGTGCTAGTTCAATTCTAGATCTGTTCTCGATCAAGGTCGACGAACGCTGCACGGTGATCTAGAAGAACCTAGCGGTAGAAAAATCAATTGAAGCTTCTCCAACAAGTTATTTTTAGGAGCTATTTCTTACTAGCTTCCATATTATTATTTTTCTCTCCTCTTAATCTTTGTTTTCTCCTCATCTCTTCTCTTTTCTTGAGGATTCACCTTGTAATAGGTTGTTTCGTAACTAAGAAACAGCTTCTTCAATCCACCCCTATTTCTTTCTATTTTTTATTTTTTTTCTTCATGTCACCTCTATGAAATGGACGGCGTGGCCTTGTTAGAGAAGCCCTCATGTACATGTTGGAGTTAACGGGAGGAGCTGGATCCATTTATTGGTGGTTATTGCTGTGAATTTTGGAGCGAGGTTAATAAATGTGTGCACTGAAACTCTGACGAATTGGCCGGCCGGACAGGCCGGTCGCGGCCAAGCTAGCTTGCTTCGGCCCGGCCCCTTCTTCCTCTTATTCTTCTCCGCAGTAAATTAAAGAAGGTTTGGTGGGTTGTCATGGCGCGTTGTTGCTGCACTGGAATCTGGATACAGTACTGCAGCTAAGTTAGCTAGCAACCGGGCGATCTTTTATTACGCTGATCCCAGTCCCGAGCCCTACCGCTTGAAGGGTCGTCCATCTCCTGTGGCATTTGTCCTCCCCTCGCGTTTACTATGATCTGTCCTGTGTCTGATATGCGTGGTAAACTGTTTCGCGTGAAATGTCTGCGTCCGAACCTAAAATGCCTCACATGCATAGTGGTATTAGTTTTTGCTATGCCTTTCTTGTGCCTATCCTGCTGTCGAATTTTGCATTCGCAATTCTGCTGTCGAATTTTGCATTATACCACAATCCAAAACAAGTCTGGTTATGTTAATGAATTTCACAATTAACCTTTTGTAAGATCCCCAATTTCTTAATCCTGTTTTATTGTGCGTCATGGCATTTATGCATGTCATCTCATCTTTTACATGAATATATAAATGAAAGAGAATTTTGAACCTTCAGTTACGGCAAACAAAAAGAAAAAGAAAAAGAAAAAGAAGCAAGATGAAAAATTAAAGAAACTTTAATAATGAGCAGATCAAAGATCTATTAATCGGAGAGATTTCTTGCAGTCTCTTTAAAATTTATAGTTAAGCTTATGTATAATATCTCTGAGCTATTGGAATTTTTTCAAAACTGTTGGTAAAACTTACTCTACATACTTACACTACGACCTCAAAAGTACTACAGATTATAATGCATTATTCATTAATCGTAACTAATCTGATTTAGATATCTCCTCTCATATGTCTTCATCAATATATGTATATCGACGTGCTTAAAAGAGATGTGTATTTATCTTTCTTTAGAATATCACCAGATCAATCATAGAACTATAGTATACGTGTATATGCATATATGCCTCACACGGGTTTTTTTTTCTGTCACGACCTTTTCACCTAGCACCCATAGTAGCACAACATCGGCAGCAACACAGCAATCAGCCACCTTTGGTTTGGCTTATGTTCATGTGGGCATTTCTTATCTATTATTTTGGTGAGGCTTATCCTGCTGTTCTTACCGTCGTGCGCTGGCGCCGTGCTCGCCGCGTGCTCAGGCACGTAGCTGCTCGAGTAGGCATGCAGCTACTTACCACCTGCCTAGACATTTCCTCCACCTCGTTGCCCTGCGTGGCAGGGAGCTAGAGCATGGACTGCATACAACTACACGTCCCTACCAGTCGTGGCAGCATGACAAAGATTTCACTGAAACCTTATTTGTCCAGGGGCACCGGCCGTCTCAATGGTTCCGTCATTCTTGATTACACCGTGGACACTGCAGCAATACGACCCTTCCATCCAGTATAGTCTGAGCTTTTTGCTTTCCTTTCCCGTGCAAGAAGAGGGGAGCAAGAAGTTGCCTTTCTGCATACCAGTAAGCCATCGAGTAGTTTGTCCAACTCTCTTTGATTTGTGTTCTTATAAATTTCAGCTCCTCTATACATGCATGCATCCACCCCATCTATACACACACGCATCAAACATCAAGGAGCAGCAGGCCTCGAGCATAGCATGGCCATTTGGGCTACTTGTGCATACACCTCCATACACCCCAGCCAACTTAATAATCTTCTGTTCTATCTACCTCCTCAACCAGCAAGAACTAATACTCTTCCCCATGGATATATCTATGCTCCAGTGCAAATAGTTGCTGCCACAATTTATCTAAGCTCTAGAAAACCTACGTATATACATATGCCTTTTGCTATATGCATGAGCTATGGCAGGTGTGCTACTGGTCATGCATATATCTCATGTATATATGCAACTGTTATCTACGATTATTTCATTTCCGTGCCGCTCAGGCCAACTTTGCACAACATGAGAGCATAGCCTAGTACTTAATTTATTAAGCTTCTAAATAAAATTATTACAAGTAATTAAAATTCGAAATTAATTAATTAGAATGACATAAAACCTTTAAAAGATATTTTAACTTAAGATATTCATAACTAATTCATTTTTAATCAGAAAAATGTAAATAATATATCAAAAGGTTCAGAAAAATGAGATCTATCTAAATATGTCATCTTTATACATGTTTGCATACTATGAAAAATATAAATAGCTAAAAACTTAAATTAGGGTTTTCTTGATTAGCCAGAGATCTTTTAATTGCAATATCTCGAGCATCCGGACTACGATTAAATTGATTTTACTTGTATTAGTCTTTATTTTAAATCCTCTATGCCATGACATACATTTTATATCATGCCAATGTTCATCATTTTGGTATTTATTATTGCATCTCTTTTTCCGGTGTTTTCGTTCTTCCTGATAGAGCCGGAGGATTCCGAAGCGTATAATCCCGAGTAGGAACAAGATTTAATAGCCAAACCTCAAGGCAAGCAATCCTTTGAACATCTTGTGATCATCTTACTACTTGTAAATTATTAATTGTTTTCAAAACCCTATCACATGCGTTCAACTTATAATTTCTGTTAAGTGCTAGCTTTATTCCTTGCATAACTTATTTTGTCGCTCAATCAACACCACCATACCCCAACCTATTTAGAGTAGTATAGTGTTGCTTCTAAATTACTTATATGGTTAACGATGCTTAGTCATGTAGAAGTCGTAATTTCTTGGATGGCAGACAAAACACAACACTCTGGGTGGGTTAAGTGGTAAGTAGGTGCTCACCAGGAAGTAACTAATGAACTTGATTAATAATGATCGGGCTTAGACGAGAGGCCATGGCTGGGAGCATGGTGGGTTGTCTCGTCTTTCCCACAAGGACCGGTTCTCGGTGTCCTTTTGAACCAAGATTTGCGTACTTCTATACGAGTGGTATAATGGGCCACCCACGACTGAATAATTTATCTAGACTTGAGTTATGAGCTACATAGTTTGCCGTTTCTATTTGCTGGGTGAGTGAAAATGATGTGATGTGGTGCCTCAATATAGGTATAAGGGTTACACACGGTCCGGGACCGGGGATGTATCACCTGCTACAACTTTTAGGACCGTATCGGGGTACTGGCCGGACTGGTGTACACGGATTAGCTCATTAGGGTGGCTCATACTTAAGTCGAAAACATGGTAAAGGTCGTGTTCAATCACACTCTGCTAACACATATCGTGAAGTGTCTTCGGCCTAGCATTAAGAGTCGATTGATACGTGTAGGTAAAGATGTACATCCCTGCATGGTTGGAACTATTCGAATAGCCGTGTCCGTGGTTATAGACAACTTGGTAAGAATCCGCATCGAATTAGACAACTACAACATTACTTTAAAACATGCCAACTCTAAGGATGAGAAGTTAGCGATTGCTTCCTCCCTGGTGGTTGAGGAAAAATTGAGGGTTAAGTGTGCGGTAGTCTGCAATAGATTTCATCGTAAAGATTCGATTCATCTCCTTTAAAAGTAATCTAGTATTCGAATTTCATCCTACTTAAAGAATATTGTCAAAAGAATAATTAGCTTTTCACAAAATAGTCCATAATTACCCCCTTATTGAAACATGTTGCATCTATTACTAATTTCCTTTGTAAGTCTTGCGGAGTATAATTTTTGTACTCACCTTGCAGTTATTGATAATTTTGTGCAGAGAAAATCATTCTCTCAACGGATGATTTCTATGTAGAGATTGACGCCCACGACGACTAGTCGCTGGGAATCCCAGGCAGTGGTCCTGCCCAGGGTTCGGCAGTTTGGTTTGTTTTGCTACCATCTTTTGGCCTTATCTTTTTGACTTCTTAGCCATATTTAATCTTTCGCTGTGTAATAGACTCTTTATGTGAATTATGTTGTTAAATTTCAAAGTACAACTAGTATTATTGCAATTTTCAGTCGTAGAGTTGCTGTTGTGATACTTGTTTGTACTCACCTGCCTCATGTGTCTTGCGTGTATGTTTTTGAAGCACATGGTGTGGGTAGAGTTTCAGAGTCTATATCATAGAATGGTTAGGTTTAATCACCTCTGTGAAGTGACTCTTTCATTAGGAGTTTGGGAATTATATCATCTTATTACAGCCGAGCATTCATTTGTCAGGACGAGTTTGGGATTGATGGTCGGCTCAGTGAGAAAAAAGTGAAGAGATCATATCACTCTACTTAATCTGTGCATTAGTTTGCCGGAGCAAATTCGAGATTGACGTCTCGGGCTATTCGAAACCATATCACTCCACTCCTCTTAGAATTGATATCCAAGGGTTGAGGTCGAGATTGATGTTTCGACTTAGCGGATGATTTTACTTAAGATTTTCTGTTATGGACTTTGGGTCCCGACACCTATTTTTAGGCAACAAATGTGACGATTGAAATCTAATTACCCTGGCTTGCTTCTCAAATCAAAGATATCCAATTTCATTCGTGCGCTTTTGTGGATACCATAATATGTAGCAGCGGACCTATGTACAGCCAGCAGGGTGCACTAGACACCGATAAAAATTTGTATTTACTTCTTTGTAGCTTATGTATATATAGAAGTGAACTCCCTATGCAACACTTTGTTATAATGTTACATCTATTTTGAACACCGGATTATTCTCGTTCTAGGTCCGTCACTGATATATGTTTGTGTCATGTATGATCTTAGTTAATCAATAGAAGCAGTATTCCCCTGTATTAGCCCAAGGGTTATGGCATAAATGTTGATACGGAATGGCTCTAGTTTAGATGGAATTCAAAACTTAACTGCCACTCATTTATTTCGTACCTCTGGCCACTACTCCTGCTTGCCAACCGTTTCAGTGAAGCTGTTCTTCTAGACGCGTCCATGTCTGTCAATCAAAATAATCCGTGATTCTTGATTCAAGGTTGAAACATCGGCTTAAACCCTTTTTAATTTCTTCCAAGATAACACTACTAGTAAAAGCTTTCTAACTATTTTTGTAAGCATCGGAAGGGGAGTAATCAAACATTTTGACAGTTAACGTCGACATAGAAGGATGGACAACATTAGGATATGGCAATTTTCTTTAAATTAAGCACTACATTGTTCCTTTCTTAAAATTAACCACTGCATTATTTCGGTGTTGAATGTTTTACATGAGGGAGCTAGCTTCAGATCCTGCTCTGGAAATGTGCCCTTTTTGTTTTTCCTTTCGAGTAGAGGTTTAAATTGCCATCTTCACTACTCCTTTCTTATAATAAAACCTCCACCTAAGATGGAATGGGTATTTGGTCTTATGCAATTAACGTTTTCCAAATATGGTGTCTTGTGCAACCACAAACATATAATATGGTCCCAGGTGATCTGTGTACGGACCATCAGATTAGGTGCATATGTTATCAACTGAACAGATGCTACCCACTTTTGTTGTTTCAAAATTCAGGCAACAAAAATTTCTAAAAGCTGCATAAACAACCGATCCAAGGTACAGTCAATACTTCAAACTTGAATCACACAGTACAGTCTTGAACCAAACGAATCCAAATGCTACACGTGTACACAGCAAGCTTGAACCTAGCTAGTGTCTTTCGGCGCATGAAACATCAGTTGGTACCTCTGACAAATCACACTTGGTGAGCTGCACGGATTTTAGTTGATTTAGCTTACACTCGCACACCAAACATTATTAATTGGTTGCTCTCACAGAAGCAAATCATGGACGTTCATATCGAGTACATCATAGGACTGGCCAACAGACATCAGAATGGTCGATTATTAAAGCAAAGCCACTACTTTCTCCCAAGATCAACTGATTAAACCGGTCAAAATGAAGGAGCTGTTCATCAAAAGTCAGACACACTGCACTAGATCGAGGATGAAACTAAAATGGCTTTTTTTTTGACATGACGACCAATATATATGAGCAGATCGATCGAGCAGCAGCAGGTTATAGGTACACTTCTGGATTAAATCAAGAATTAAAAGAGGAGAGACAGTAAAAAAAGTCAAGAGAAGAGAAGATAGGACACTAAAAATCAAGCTAGACATGCATGATGCATATCCATCCATCAACCAACGAATAACTACTGGAGTAGTGAACCGATCATGGAGTATTTATAATCTGGCACCCCTCCCTTATATTATCTTAAGAGAATTAATTAAACCCCGCCATAATCACCTAGCCGGACTACGTACGTACGGCGCCGCGCATACGTACGTACTTAGACGTGTACACGAGCCATGCCATGCCAATGCAAACTAATTTTTGCTGCGCTCTACAATGGCGGCACGGAGCGGGTTCTTCATGACGACGGTGAAGGCGAAGGTTTCGGTGGGGTCGGGAGGCCCCTCGCCGGCGGGTGGCACCCACCGGAGCTCGCGGACCATGTTGGCGAGCGTGAGCTGGATGTGGAGGACGCCGAGTGTGGCGGCGGGGCAGATGCGGCGGCCGGCGCCGAAGGGCATCATGCGGAGCGCGCGTGTGCCGGTGATGTCGGTGTCGTAGCCCTCGCCGCCCTCGAGGAACCGCTCGGGCCGCCACGCGTCCGGGTCCGGCCACGTCGCCGGGTTCTCCGTCACCCACGCCGTGTAGAACTCCACGCTCGCGTCCGCCGGAACCCGGTACCCGCCCAGCTCCGTGTCCCGCGTCGCCGCGTGCGACAGCACGAAGTGGCTCGGCGGGTGCCGCCGGAACGTCTCCTTCACCACCGCCTGCAACGACCAAAAATCACGGCCGCCATCAAGATTACTACTACATGTGGTGATCATGAAAGCTGACTTGATTAGCACTCCAGTTAGCAATATGCTTAATCAAAATGGCACCGAAATTAGAAATCCTTTTGCATGCATATACCCATCTCTTTCACTTAGCCCTGAGCTAGGACAGGTCATTTTCATGACAGAAAAGCGTACCTGTTGTCTTGTAGTAGTAGAAATCATCATTAATTAATTGGAGGCCTGCTAGTTAATTAGTGTGCCAGCTAAGTGTTCGAACATGAACTGTCCTTATTTAGTAGCTGCAAGCTCGGCTCGAAGGTCGGAATCCCAGATAAAGTTTAGTTAATAAGTTGACGATCAACAAGTGATTATCAATTCTTGTCCCTTTTCTGTTTACTCCATAACGCAAGAATTTCATAGAATTTAATTTACAGGGACGACGAACCATGCATGAATCAGTTCCCTATAAATTCTTTTTCAGGATACTATATATGTTCCGAGATGTGGCATAAACATTTTGTATGGATTTAGCTGTACTATTAATTAAATTGCTGCTAGAAAGGAATGAATTAATGATGTTAAGAAGGAAATTAACTTCGCATTTGCTATTTCTCAATCACTTGAAATTATTATTCTCAGTAGAGCAAGTTGCACGTTTATTAAGTTTAAATTTGCACTAACTGTTTAATACTATTTTAACTCTAGAAATGTACAATTGGTCAGTTCCTTTAAATCTAAAATTATAGTATAAATTTCTAAAATATGTAACAATCAATTAACCATCAAATAATTATTAAATTAGAAATAATAATTTATTAAATGATTTAGAAATAGTGGCTCCCATTAACTTAATAGATTACCTGCAAGTAGGGCATGGCCTCGACGTCAGTCTCGGTGATCCGGGCGGTCTTGCCGGCCTTGGCGACGACCTCGTCGTAGACCCTCTCCTGCACGGCGGGGTCGAGGATGAGGTGCATCATGGCCCACTCCAGCGCGGTGGCGCTGGTGTCGGTACCGGCACTCATGACCTCGGAGCAGAGCGTAACAAGCTCCTCCTCGCCGAGCCGCTTCCCCCTCCCCGGCGGCTCGAGGTCGAAGAGCGAGTCCACGTACGCCTCCCCGGGCGGGCTCATCATCTCCACGCCGCCGACCACCCTGTTCCCCCCCTCGCCGCCGTCGGCCTTCCCGGCGTTGCCGCCGGTCCGGAGGAACTCCCTCCGTGCGCGCACGAGCGGCACGAGGCAGCCGAGCTGCCTCCGGCGCAGGTTCCTGGCGTCGGTGAGCTGCTTCTTGAAGAGCGGCGTGAGGAGCGGCAGGAAGTCGGGCAGCTTGGGCATGGTCATCATCATCACGTCCTTGAGCACCTCCTCGATCTCCACGATGAGCTCGTCGGGGATCTTGGCGCCGAAGCAGATGCAGATGAGGATGCTGCAGATGGTGAGGCGGCAGGCGGCCATCATGCGCACCGCGCCCGTGGCAGCGAACTCGGCGCGGATCCGCCTGAGGTGGTTGCCCATGGCCCACTCCCGGATCCAGGAGAAGCCCTTGACCCGCGGCGGCGACACGATCTCGGCGACGAAGTTCCGGCGCAGGGCGCGCCACAGGGGGCCGTAGGGCGCGGAGTTGACGGTGCACTTGCCGACGCTGAAGAGGAGCCTGGTGGGGCTGTCCTCGGGGCGGCTGGCGAACATGGGTCCCTGCTTGACGAGCGCGTCGTGGATGAGGTCCGCCGACGTGACGACGATGAGGGTGCGCTGGCCCATGCGCATGGTGAAGATGGGCCCATACTTGTCACGCAGGTCGCGCACCACGTACATGAAGGGCCGCTGCTGCAGGATCACCTGAAAGAGGTTCCCCACCACCGGCCACCCCGGTGGCCCTGGCGGCAGCCCGTCCACCCCGCCCGTCTTCGAGCACCGCCGCCACCACATCGCCCCCAGCACCACCGCCGACACCAGCAGCAGCACGTCGTTTACGTCCATCCTCTCACCCTGATCTCTCTCTCTTCTTGGCTACCTCTCGCTGGTAGTGGCAGCAGCAGTAAGTGTGGGAGTTCGCTGAGGTAGTGAGGTCAGTGTATACCAATGGTGGAGTGGGTGGGGGAGTGATATATAGCGGAGGGGAGGGAGGGAGAGACGAGAGTACGTACCGTGGCTGCGTAAATGCGCGCCATCTACCATCTGAAAGGGGGCCATGAATGCATGATCCAGTGTATGCTTTAATGCGGGCTCGTGAGAGCTTTGGAGCGTACAGAGTACGTAGCAGTATACCGGCGGCCGGCAGCTAAGCTAAGCTAGCCTGGCCATGGCTTTTGAGTTTTGATGGCTAGCTAGCCAGCTGCTGGCCGGTTTTCCCCGGTATCTAGAAGGTGCCATGCATTGCCGCGCACGCTATAATGTCGCGCATCAGTGCCACGAGCCGGTGCGGTTGGGGAGACGACGCAAACGCGGTGCGATCGAGCGAACCATCGAGCTTGCGCTACCGCGTCTCCGCACTGCTCACGCGTAGGGTTGTCGGAGAAAATGCATTATCGGCCCCCCCGGACGCGTCAACGGCAGAAACGGCCCCCGTGCGAAATCAAAGGCAAACAAAGCCTCACGCCGCACCCCCAGGCCGCGTGCCGCTCCCCCAGGCCGCGGGAGGAGGCTGCCGCAGCCCCCAGCCGCGGGAGGAGGGGTGCCGCTCCCCCAGGCCGCGGGAGGAGGCGGCCGCAGCCCCCAGCCGCGGGAGGAGGGGCTGCCGCACCCCGGGCCTGCGGGAGGAGGCGGCCGCACCCCCCACCCGCGGAGAGGGCGTTTCGGTGTGCAGCGAAAATGCCAGGAGCCACGGCGTTTGGCTTACGAGGGGAAACGCTCAACGAATTGGCAGAACAGAAGCGTGTTTATGGCAAAGTATTCAAACGCCATGGAAGCTGGCGTTTGCTACGTTAAAAGAAACGCCAGCTTAGCTGGGGTTCGCCCTCGCAGACTTCACAATTCTTTAGTTTTTTCTCCTGCTGCCATTTCCTGTACAATCCTCCCGTAATTTTCTCTCCATATTACTGCACCTTCTCATTTTCCTTTATAAACCGAGACGCAGCTCAGGAGAGAAGAACACCTTCTTATGTCGAGAAGTTTTGCTTCAAAGCCGCCGCTCTAGGGCTCTTCGTAAGTGATAGCGAAGATGACTTCATGTAGTTTACGATTTGTTCCGTCATATTGTAGCCCCTGTTTACTGATTTCTATGTATCGAACTCTAGAATTGCATCGAAGAAACTTCTTAAATATTGTTCGCAAACTGGATCGTTACAAAATAACAAAGTAGTACAGTACAACCATCCGGAATAAATAAACAAATAGAGCGATCAACGGCCTCTTCCCCTCTTGTGTCTAGGTGGCATGTGATCTGAGGGGAAAGTAAATTGTTCACGCCGCATCGGGTTTGTCCGGAGGTCGTACTGCGGAGTCTCTTGAGTCTCTTGAGTAGGTTCTGGCTGAGTATAAATTTGGCTATGCTCAATCTGACTTTGTGCAAATAAATTATCTACCCAATTGTGGCCCGGGCCGTGGGACGAACCAGCGTCATAACCTCCCCCTGGAACAAGGGACTGGTACTGAAGTGTAGATTGCATCCATGGGGTCTCGACAGCAAAAGTGGCATCATCCTGTGACGAATCATTCATATCCATTGTCTGAAAAATTATGGAAGTATTATTGCAAACTGAATTTTAGATAGAACGGCAACACTTAAGTATCAAAAATTTAAGATAACATACTCCGTGAGACCCTTGGGGCTGTTCGTCGGACGAATCCATAGTGAACTAAATTCGAAATTGATAATTGCTTAGTAATTATTTTTCATAACTCATCATTCATTTAATTTTGGTATGCAATAAATTAAGTGCACCTGAAGTCCTCGAGGACCTCGTGTGGACGACATTGGCTGTAGCGATGTGGCCTCACGTTCCTCGAACTACAAATGTTAGAAATAAGGTATATGCAAAATCATACAGAAGATATATGGAAAACTTGACGTCATTTACAAAAGACATACCTTTCGAGGTGCACCACCCTCCGATGTCTGGCCCTCTGATGTCTGGCCCTCTGATGTCTGGCCTTGCTCGTGCGCCGAGTCGTACTATGTCAAACAAGTGAGCATTGCGTACTACAAAAATATACGTACAAAAATGGAGTGAGTGAGCTTCCGGTCATGTAGCGTACCTGCAGTCGTTTACCAGCTTGCGTAGATGACCTCCTCAAAAGTACGGTGTCTCCACGCACCTCGGACTGTTAAATGTAAGAAGTACGATTCAATTAATATCACATAGAGTATATGCGAAAAGGTAACCTCTAACATTTGAAATGGCATACGTCTCGACGTCCAGAAGCGGCACGTGTATCTACTGCCTCACTTGGTCGTGCAGACCTCAGCTCTGGCATGTTTGAAGCGTGCGGTAGTATGTCGTCTGTCCGACCGCAGCTCAAAGTCTTGAGAATCCCTTTGGCATCCTCATACATATCCTTAATCTTCTGCAAAAGGGGATGGTCGCGATAACGGCTAGAGCGAAGTTCGGATGCGGCAGTATTGTGGATCCGCATGGCTCGATCAAACTGCATATGGAAGGTTATTTTTTGTCCTCGAGATGTCCATTTTTTTTATCAAATACATGCCAATATTTGTAAATATTACCATGTCGTCACGGCGTGAAGCTCGGTACCGATCCGTCCCCAACCGTAGCTGATCAGCATGTGTGATGGTTGCTCGTCTCTCGGGTGGAGGACACGTGAGCCTAGTTCGGGTCCTTGGCACGTACCACCGCAGGTAGTCATCGTACGTGCTCTCGTCGTATTGCCTACGTATAACATAACAGTGTAACTGACATGGAAGACAAAACATATGTTAGCTGAGTGTCACAAATTATTTACCTTAGTTCAGGGATGACCTCTTGTGCAGCCAAGTTGTCCCACATTTCCTTCCACCGGTGTTGTGTCATTGTCCAATCATCGTCCTTCCTGCCTTTCTTACCTTGCCTGCATTTGAAATATGAAAAGTACCGGTTAGTATAATAAATTTGCAAGCACAAGCAGAATTGTTGTGAAGTTCGAAACGTACTCATGGATTTTTTTGGAGAGTTCTCTGGTAGCTGCTGGAGGCACTTCCTGGAATAGACCAAACTGCCTCATGACGCGTTGTGGTGCATATGGCTCTACCATGTTTGAGAACACCAGGTGACAGGTGGTCAGCCAATAATGCACGTCCCTTCTGCACTGGATGGACAAACCATGAGGTGCTACAGTGAAGACATGGTTATTTGTCCATGGGAACCATATCACCCCATGGTGGTCCATCATCTCGAACTCCTGATGGTACGCTGGATAGCAACGTGCCGACACGTCCCGAGCCCAGGCAAGAGTCGCACCTGTCCACCGAGTGCCCATGGTGGGCCCATCAATGGCGCTCTGCCCTATGGGATACGGGTGGATCGCTTCAAACATCTGGGGCCGTCCAACGGGGAAGTGCTCCCAAGACCACAACTGGAGTAAAGTATGGCATACGCACAGTACCGGCTCTTTGCCCCTCTTGCGGGACGTAGCATCACACAACCCCCTGTACGTAGCACAGAGTACTGCAGATCCCCAGCTGTATTGAGGAGCGTCCCCTAGGGGGGCACCAGCTAAAGCCTCTGCAAGGTGGATGTAGCTTGGATATACTATATGACCGTTGGAGTTGGGGAACATGAACCAACCAAAGAGATATAGCAGATATGCAACCAAATATGTCCTGACAAGCTCCTCGTCTGCATCCACGGGGCATGTGTGAAACCTCCTAAGCCAACTCTTTGGGACACCTCGCGGAAGGTCTCCTTCTCCGTTCTTGGAATCTCCTCACCAAATCTGGCAGCCAAGTGCTCCATCCAGTCAACTCTCCTACGAGGTGGGACAATTGCCTCTCCGCTAACAGGCAACCCAGTGATCATAGAAACGTCCTGGAGAGTCAACGTCATCTCTCCCCAACAAAAGTGAAAAGTGTGAGTCTCCGGTCTCCACCTGTCCACAAGAGCACTCAGCAGAGACGCGTCCAAAGTGAAAGAGTGGCCGGTCGAGAGCATCCTGGCGAATGGCAGAAGCCCAGTATCTCGAAGGAGTGGAACGAACCGCTCGTCAAGGGGCCAGTGTGACCTCGGAACCCTTAGCACGAACGTTGGTGGAATGTCGACATCAGTTCCCAGCCAAGAGTGGCACCGATGGTGATCATCGTAGTAGTGTTCCAGTAGTTCTGGTAGTGCAGCCATGTGCTGCAAAAAGAAGTGTACTGCCAATTAGCGAACATTAAAACATTAAATAAAAGAAGGCATTACGTATGTACAAACAGAACCTCATAACTGCTAACATTAAAACATTAAATAAAAGAAGGCATTACGTACGTACAAACAGAACCTCATAACTGCTAACATTACATGAAAATAGGTACTTGAGACATTACATGAGAGTACGTACATGGAACATTACATGAGAATATTGCTGAAAACAGCCGTGGAGAACTAGTTACGGGACGAAGCGCTTGGTTTGTTGGGGCAATCCTTCTTCCTGTGTCTAGCACTCCTACATATCGTACATGTGCGGGGTTCTCCGATTTGGCTATCGTCCATGTCATTCCTGAACCGCCGAGTATGCCGGCGACCCTTCTTTTGCTGCTTCAGTGATGCATTCGGCACCCACTCAACTTGGCCAGCCCAGACATCCTTGTAACTCATATGAAGGCCGTAGGAGTAGAACTCGCTGCTCCATGTCGCAAGTAGATGGTGAATGTTGAAGTATGGCGAGACGTACTGTTGCGAACCCTGTTTCAGGTGTGCACACGCCGTATACACATGCGAGCAAGGGTAGTGCAGAAGCTTCGGCTTGTTACATGTGCATGCGCACACGGTAGCGTCAAGCTTGACCTCGTGCTTCCTGTCACCTCTAGCGTGGCTGTTCACATGCTTCCTGCGCAGACGGATCTCATATTTCCTCCGCAAGCCATCAACAACTCGAATGTCATGCTTCTGAGATTTTTTAATTTTCATATCCATATATCTCTGCATGACCTCAGACCATTCCTTGCCTTTCTCCATGTTATCTTTCGCAGCCCTGGATCTATTATCAAAGTATGCAACAGTCCGGGACCATGATTCATCAACGATGGCAGTGATAGGGAGACAGCGAACACCTTTTAGCACGCCGTTGTAACCTTCTAACATGTTGGTTGTCATTATTCCGTACCTTCGACCCTCCGTGTCATGAACCAACGCCCACTTCTCCATCTCGGGAGCGTACTTGCTGACCCACTCCGAGAGAGTCCGGACTCTTCTACTGGGCCCAGCACGGGGATGCAATGGTTGTTCACCTTCAACCGGAGCTTCCCCACTGTAATGGGCCGTTGCACTCTCCAGTACGCTCCAGATCTCCAGAAACTTCCGCAGCTGATTTTGCATGCACATCTTCTTGAAATTTTTCATAAGTTCCTTGTTTCGGAACTTTCCGAAGAAATTGGCCGCTAGATGCCGCATGCACCACCTGGATTCAAGATCGCTCCACCTATACTGCTCAACAATAGTATTTCTGATTGTGTTGATTGCATAGAGCAGCCCAGCATTGCGATCAGTAATGAGGCATACGTGAGGAATATCTCTGACAACTGACAGCTTTAGATTTATGAGGAACCACAGCCAGCTATCTGAGTTCTCGCTCTCAACGATTGCATATGCAACGGGAAGCACTTGATCATTCGCATCAGCTGCCATCGCTATTATTAATGTCCCCCTGTACTTTCCCGTGAGGAAGGTACCATCAATTGACAGCACGGGACGACAGTACTTGAATGCCTCGATGGTTTGACTGAAGGCCCAGAATACACGATCAAGTATGAACCGACCAGGTACTCCATCAGGATGTGGCCTGTCAGACTTGTTTATGTACGTGCCAGGGTTTGCTTCAGCTATCTGATGCAGCAATCGGGGGACATAATTATACCCCTCCTCAAATGTCCCGAACATCCTCTCGATCACCTTCTGTTTGGCACGTCTGACCATGTCATAGCCGACCGGAAAACCAACTTCGTCGGCCACTGTTGCCATCAAAGCTTTTGGTCCCACCGAGATATCTTGCGACACTACGTGGTGCACTTTTTCAGCCACATAAGCAGCACTCACGTTACGGTGCCTTGTTAATGGCTCAGATAGTTCGCATGTGTGGTCTATCAAGACTGTTATCTCAAAATCCGTTGAAAGGCCCACGTGCTGGGTCGCACGGATTCTTGCTGGACAATTAGGTCGTGTGCATACAACCTTCAGACATTGAGGATCTGATCTTTTGGATTTGTATTCACGACTTATGGAGACAGCATACTTTGTAATGGCGGTCTTCACGGCCTGCTTGGTTGGAAAACGTTGGCCAACCATGAGAGTGCTCTCATCAAATCCCCAGCGTGAATTGACGTCACGGGAGATCACTAGGTTCTGTATTGTCAATTCATCCATTTCTTCCACAGTAGCTATTTGAGCACCGCCTTCACCATCACCTCCATCCTCCTCGCTACCTTCAGATTCTTGCTCGCCATCTTCATCCGAATCCAACTCGTTTGCCATGGTAGGCAAGACTTCGAATAAGTCTACACGAGCGGACCAGAATGGACCTGCGTCTTCGTTACTGACTAACTGTCCTTCTTCTTCATGTCTGGGGTTGTCCTCCGTCGCCGCCAGCACTATTTCATGACCTCTTTCTGTAGTACCAGGTTGTAGCTCAAGTGCTGCACTACATCCTTCATCACGATCAACAAATTGAACGTATACCATTGGCCGACCGTACATCGCGGCTCCAGGAGTGCTGACAAGTCTCATGTACCCAGCCCATGACACAGTGCCGGTGACCTTGTGTAGTTCCCACAAGGGGTTCGATGACCCGTCACCGTGACTTCTACATGTCACTGCCTCAATGACAAGCTTCTTACGCGCTGTCTCTCGGTCAAACTCTCGCCGTATGCACCTCCTTAGTTCGGACATACTAATCTCCACCAAACCTTCTATTCGTGCAACTTTGAACTGACATTGCGACAGATCGAGCCCATAAGGCCCGTCCCGAATTACGTTGCCACCGTAAAAGACTAACAATTCATTCATTGTACCTACGTACGCATAAAACATAGATTACAAACATTATTACAATTTTTAGTATAATAAATGTAATACTAATACAATTCCGTACGACAAATAATAATAATAATACATCTAAAAAAATTATCGTTACTACAGTATTGCAGCAGTATCATCTGCAGTACTGCTACAGTGACACGTACAGTGAAGCTACAGTGCCATCTACGTGACATCTACAGTGATGCTACAGTATCATCTGCAGTACTGCTACATTGACATCTACAGTGATGCTACAGTGACATCTACGTGACATCTACAGTGATGCTACATTGTCGTCTGCAGTACTGCTACATTGACATCTACAGTGATGCTACAGTGACATCGACGTGACATCTACAGTACTGCTACGTGACATCTACAGTGATGCTACAGTGCATCTACAGTGGCATCTACTAATTATTCCCTAATTAACTCTTTTTTCCAACACGAAACAAATGATGGCTGTTAATATAGATTACTTCAATTAACTAATTAATTATTATGTAATACAAACATTATTTTGTGCGGTCCACAAAATAAACTAACGTCATCATATGAATTCTACATATCAACATATTATCCGGTCTCTATATCACAAATAACAAGATTGCGTTCAAATTTATACCACTGTAAATACATACTAAACATTGTGTACATCGTGCCAATTAATATTTTCCCTCCCACAAAATAACCTAAAACATCACATTTAAGGTTGCATATATGTCATATAGCAAAGAAAGTAACATGCTAATTTTCGACTAACCAAACAACTAATCGGCAACTTGCATGCGAAATTTTCTTACCTCTACTTGTATATCTCGACTTGATTTATTTTTTCTTCAACTGCTGCAACCTGATTTCACACCCAAAATCTACAAAAATCCCTCCAAAGTTCTAACTCCTCTTCTTGTTCTTCTCTGCTGCTCACTTGAGAATGCAAGTTCTCATACAAGAATGCCACTGCGAAGATTCCTCAAAACTCTCTGATCTCTACATTTCGAATAACAATAAGATTGTGTTCAAAATTTATACCACCATAAGTACGTGCTAACCATTATTCTAATTAATATTATCGGTGCTAAAAAATAATCTAAAACATCACTTGAGTGCATGAGATATAACAATGAAAATAACGTGTAGCATACTAATTTCCGACTAACCTTGTTCTTCTCTGCTGCTTACTTACGAATGCCAGGAGGAAGAGAGTGTTAGGAGCAAGAGAAATGAGAAGAGAGGAGAGGCAGAGAATGAGAAGTTGGTGGCAGAGAATGTTAGAGAGATGAGAGGGAGCTGGTTCTCGGGTTATAAAAAGAGAACTGACGCGAGGAAGCTCTCCAGCCTTGGATGCTTGCGGTGGATGAGAAACAGCAGAGCTTTGCGGTGGATTGGATGGAAAACAGCAGAGCGGGAAAAGGCACCGACAGCGCGGGCACGAACTCCAACGCGGAAGCAGCGCAACACACTTCCCGCAGCGTTTCTTTCCGCGGGTGGGGGGTGCGGCAGCCTCCTCCCGCGGGTGGGGGGTGCGGCCGCCTCCTCCCGCAGGCCCGGGGTGCGGCAGCCCCTCCTCCCGCGGCTGGGGGCTGCGGCCGCCTCCTCCCGCGGCCTGGGGGAGCGGCACCCCTCCTCCCGCGGCTGGGGGCTGCGGCAGCCTCCTCCCGCGGCCTGGGGGAGCTGCACACGGCCTGGGGGTGCGGCGAGAGGCTTTTTTTGCCTTTGATTTCGCGCGGGGGCCGTTTCTGCCGTTGACGCGTCCGGGGGGGCCGATAATGCATTTTCTCCTAGGGTTGTCACTTGTCAGGAACGGCGGGGCAGGGATCGGATCCGAAGAAAGTAGGTCGAAATGCTTAGGCAGATATTTATTGGCTCTGCTATATAATCCACTTTCTCGCCGTTTTTACTATATATATGTCACTTGCTTCCAAGTATCCATTCAACATATCTGTGTACTAGGGAAACCAAGAGCGAGGCTGCACTATGGAGAAGGGCGGGGCGATTGGCCTCAGCTCACTCTCCTCCGGTCCGGATGATATACCTTAAGGATGCTTTAATTTATTTTCTCTCCTAATTAGCTCCCCAAACCCACAAACCTCTAGTTAACTTCTTTCTGTATTTCTATATGTAATCTCCGGGATCCCGACTATTCTTTGCAATAAATAGCACGCTATGACTGTTTCATTAAAAAAGAAAAGAAAATCAAAAATATAGTTAATGTTATCTACCCTTACTTTTTTGGAAGATGTTAAGTAGCTGCAGCACGCTATCTGTTGACGGGGTACCACCAGTGTTGTGGTTGCTGTCGGTGACAGAGGAGGAGGGCAAGGGCAGCAGTAGCGATGAGAGGCGTCGATGGCTGCTTGGGAGGAATACGAGCGAGAGAGAGAGAGAGAGAGAGAGAGAGAGAGATGAGAGAGAGAGAGAGAGAGAGTTGGGGCCCGAGCCTAGAGGAAGAAGAGTAAGGAAAGTACTATGATGACGATCCAATGGTTGAAGCAATTGATTGTGGTCGATTTGAAAAAATAGCAGATGATTGCGCTCCAGGCGCTTCCTTATTTCAAAGTATATAGTTTCTTAAATCATTAGATCCACACCTGTTTGATCTTGATCCAACCACTAAACCCAATTAAACCCTAACTCAACCCCACCTTTGGGCCGTGGCCACTCATTCCTCACTAGATGCGTCCTTTTTCTCCAACCCTGGCGGTGACCGGCTTCAACATTTGCGGGGCGCCACTGGTTCGCTAGTGCCGGGAACTGAGTTTGCCACTCGTGTTCTCGGTAGACTAATATTTAAGAAACATATGTGCTAATTCTCAGTGGACTAGGAATTTCAAGTCTTAGTTGACCAAGTTGCATGTCATGAAGCCTAAAGCTGCAAAAAAGAAAGAGTTATGCTGAATTCTAGGTTTGAAAATGTGTAAATATGCATAAAATTGCATAGAATTTCTAAAATGTACAACTTCCCCTTTGCTGTTGATCAAGATAGTAAAACCTGTATTCTACTGAGCCTAAGACACATGACTGTTATTTTATTATCCCGATCTTATGTAGGATCGGGATCATAACAGTTTGACATGATGAAGATATTACAATACGATTGCGATATCGGGGAATGTCTTTAATCATCTCTAAATTTTTAGACTTATATAGATATGTAATTTGCAATAACACTATATTATGGTCAGATGTGTTGTTGTACATGACATCAAAATTAAAGTTTGGATCGTCGAGCTGACGTTGGTTTGTATGTTAGATGGCTAGTCATTTTCAATGGTATTGAGCTGACAATTCATTTGACTAGAATATTAGATTATATGGAATTAAAGTTCGAATCGCGTCAAGCTCATGAGCTTTTGGCTTTCGGGCCTTCCTCCTTGCCGCCTCTCTTTACGTTGACGCACAAGCAGAAACCACTTCCCAACATTTCGGCGTTAGAGGCAGCGAAATTGGTTATTTCTCCCATCAGATAAAGCGATCGATGGAGAATATGAAAAGAAGAAGGCTCATAATTAAATCCCCCGGCCTTCTGATCCGATGGAGATCGATCGATAGATAGGGGGGCCTGACTGCGATAGCTCAGTTCACGAACAGGAACTGGATGGAATATTGCCAGTGCAAGTGTGTGGGTGCTGGTAGTAGTTTTTTTTCTTCTTTTTTTTTCTGAGAGAGAGAGGATACTGGTAGTTGAGCTTTGAGGGAACCGGAATAACTTTGTCCATGGATCCATCGATCTGATGAACAGCTGCACAAAAACATACTCCTTTTTCTATTTTGTTTATGCTCCCCCATTGATGCATGCTTGTGTTTTTATTGAGCCTTCAGTTCGAAGCAGCGCTGTTCCTCTCTCCAGCATTGATCCCATGAAGCAATTTACTAGTGCCATTCTGTTAATTTGGGAGTAGAGTTGTAGTTAGTTCGTAGTAACCGTGTTTGATTTACTTTTTTTACAGGACCAGGAAGGTGAGTGAGAATCATTTATGGTTCTTGTGCAAGACTGGCCAGATCTGGATAAACAGCACAACAGCTAACCAGTTCGGGATTCAGAGTGATACTGTCCGCAAGGAATTTAGGTTTGTTTGGTAAGATTCAGACAAATACAAATTGCGTGATATGATCGTATAATATGGACTATGAAATATGTACGGGAAATAGTTCTCCTATGCCCAGATAGCTCATGTTAGTTGGACAATTCGTTTATCAATAATTTGTGTCCATTATGGCATAGATCAGAGTTCACCCAGAAAAGGAAGTCATATATGTGCTCTGGAAAGGCAATTGAAAGAAAATTTTGCAACTGTCAACTGGGAAAACTTTGTTGAATACATGCCGTGGTATCCGAGACAGAATTCCATCGATCCTCGAAAAAATGGATATCTAGATCCTGCCACAGGTATAGCGCTGTTATCTACTTCAGTGTGTTATCTTGGTTGTGTAAGAACCCAGAGCTTTGTCCTCTGAAATGACTAAAACAGGAAAGAATCTTCTATGCTGAAGAGACTGAGTGCGCGTCTGAGGATCCTGCGGCTCGATTATCTTTGTCGCTTGATCTCCGTTTCATCGCTTTCCTAACCTCTTCCTCCTTCTTGTCAACAAACTGTATCAGCTCTTTGAAGCTACCAAGACGTGTTGGCTTCGGCTTTGTCGGCTGTATTTCAGCAACAGTAGCAGTGGTGACAGCAGCAGCTTCGCTTGGCTCACCAGCAGCTTCAGAACTGGAGTACCTGCTATATTGCCAGCAGACTCTTACAAAGAACACCACAAGAGCGAAGATGCATATCAGAGCACACATCAGGAAAAGGCCCCAAAAGCTTCCGAGGCCAAGTCTGGTTGCTCCCAACCCACTGTCATCAGAGCTGCAGCTCGGTTCTGTGAACCACTCGTCGTGAATTCTCTGAAGCTGGCCAGTCTCTGAAAGTTGAAGGATGGCGGTTGATAAGTCTGCAGCAAGGGGAGAATCTCTTTGGAATGCCTGTAAAGAGAAGAAAAATTGAGCAGATTAAATTTTTTCTTTACTAGACGCCCAGAGAAGTAGAATTCAAGATACATAGTGAGATAAAAGATGATTAACATACAAATCCCCATCCCTCCTTTGTGAACTCTTGTCCCACTATTCTGAAGTTGCAGTGGTATGACAGGAAGATCTCAACATATGGCATCTCATCAACAATTGCAGCAACACCACCATCTTTTGGCCCACGATTTAGGGCATCAGCATACTCCTGGATCGTGTTCAACGGTACCAACCGGGATTGGGGAATATTCAGCTCTTGAATCAGATAATTTCTGGTAAATTTTCCAGCCTGGTATCCAATAGGTAAAGCACTTGCAACCAAATTGTCAAGGCCAGTTATTCCGGTTGCAAGCTGCTCGACTGTGAGAATTGATGTCAGGCTAGCAGTGTAACTTGAATTGATGATCAGCACGACAAACAACCATATGATCAGCACAAACCGCCCAAGAGCACTTACGGTGTTCTGTCCTGAAGTAAGTTTTTCATTAACAAGTTTTCATCCAGATGGGAAAGGAACATGGAATGGAAGAGTTAAACATAATATCATGTGATGCATCTAGTGGACTTACTGTGTGCAAAGAACATTGTTGAGAAACTGAACCTGAAAGAGAAGCATGACGTATCTATTACTTTCTTATAGATAACATTTAGAGAAATCACCAAGATAAATATTAAATTATTTTGTGAGGACAAAACAAGTAAGGTAAAAATATCATTTGCCTCTATTAACAATTCCAATCTGAATTCTGATTCGAGAAAGATATAGTAACCTAACTAAGATGAAACACATCGTTGGAGTAATGAAAACATACCAAAATATTGTTAGGACTTGTCGTCGGGGAGAGCCTCGAAACTCCTCATTGGTCCGATGTTCAAGAATCCAAACAACTACTCCCACAGAAATAAAAAGAACACCTGTTACACACCACATCTCTAATGTGAAAGGTTTAAGGAAAGCCCAGGCGCTTGAACTCGCTTTTTTCACTGGTGCTACTATCACAAGCCCTGACTCAATATAAGGCTGTGTGAATTCTGCAATCTTCGTTCTATTTCTCACAATAGCAAAGTCTCCTACAGCTGCATCAAGGGACTACGAAAAAGGAACAAAAAAGAAATCAGAGGATTAAAAGCAAAATGATCAAAGAAGCAGAGCAAAGAATGAGGACATACATTGGCAGCAACCATATTAATAATGTCGTCATAGTTAGGATTCTTTGAACCATCCCCAATTGTTGTGAATTGGCAAGGAACTGGGTAAGGAAGCAGTTTAATTGCTGCGTTGAATATATCAATGCAATACCCTGTCACGTTATAAGGGCCATTGCCACCTGACACTAATTCCTTAAAACTTGCTTTATTTGGAACACCAACTCTCAGAGGCTGGCCATTGTTTGGAAAAACCCACCCCCTAGGTTTAGTAGTAGTGTCACCTGGCCACACCACACTGTACAACTGTTGGGCACTGGTAGACATATTTGGTGGCTTCTGATACAAAATTTCAGGTGCAGCAACAGAAAGGCCAGAGTAATTAGACCAATAGCCAATCAAACGAGACACAGAGCCACCAACGTTAAGGATATCATATGCTGGGTGTACCAAATTGCGGTCTGAGTCAAACTGAACCAGACCTGTTAGGCCTGTAAAGTTTGTGAGCAGAAGTTGCTGTAGCAACTGCTCACCACCATCAAATATCTTAAGAGTTGATAGACGCAAAGTGCTGCCATTTGAATCGTGCAAACTTGGATCTACAGAGAAATTAATCTGCTGCCCGCTATTGAGAAATTGGTCGATAGCACGGGCAACAACCCAAACTGAGTCGTAAGCATAAAAACCATAAGAATTCAAGCCAGAAGCGATGCTCCTATTACGAGCCGCATTATTCCATTTGGATATGAACTTCTTCTTGGCATCAGAATCAGGAGTGTGCTGGCGAAGAACAATTAATCCTTGTATGTAACTCATGTCTTTACGATCTCCCGACCCCAAGGAGTCCAGGACAGCAGCTAGCCAATCGGTTACTATCCAGACATAGCCACTGCACATCATCCGGAGCTTGTTAGCTATAGAGAATATTCTCATCCCTGCATCAGGATTGACATGCACAACCAACACCCTTGATTCCATCATGTTTACTCTAAACAGTACATCGCTGATCACATCTGTATTTGAATTTGGAGGAATGGCTGCTTTATATGAAATTCTCGCCCGCTTTGCTGCAAGAGCATCACCGAGGGCTGACACTCCACCTCGTCCATAGTCATCATCAACAAATATAGCAGTCACCTCTTTCCATTGATAGTAATCAACAATGCTAGCAACAGCATGCATTTGGAAGTAGTCACTCAGGGTACTCCTTAAAAAGTAAGGATACTCTGATGCAGATAGGGTTGGATCAGTTGCTGCGAATGATAGAAGCGGAACATGTAGCTCATTAACTACATGTGAGATGACATGGCCTATTCCAGAGGATTGTGGACCAATGACAGCAACTACGTTTTTCTCCATTAGTTGCAGTGCTGCAACAAAGTAAGGTTTTATGAATCAGTTCATGAACTATTCAAATTACTAGCAACTGCTTGACAATTGAAGCTGAATGTCCAAATTGGCTATAAGATCCTAGTAATCTTGTGCTAGTACTTGACTAGTGTTAAGCAAAGTCTATTGTCCAACAACAACAGGGAAAATGGTTATGGTTCAAACATACGATGAGTAGTCTCCAATAAATCTTTTTATTCTAATGCTCTGCTCACACATGCCACAAAGAGAAAAAGGAATCTTGCATAAGAAGAAAGTGAAGAATTGGATGCTCCTTTATACATGTTTCTTGCACCTTAAGGAACATCCTCGATCATAAGTTATGCCATTTGAGGTGCCCATTGTACCAGTATGCATTTTGTCAGTTTCTCTTCTATTGCCAGTATAATCAGGTTAGCACAATTGTCAAGAAAGGACACCATCATCATAAGTTTAGAGAAACAGTTTGTAAGAACAGTTGGTTTCTCCATTTCCAATCAAGACATTATTGAAGCATCTCATGGAACACGAGCCAGCAATTATTGTATTAAAGTAAAAGTGAAATGTATAAAGAATGGACCACCTCTTTAAAAAAAGAACAGGAGACATACTATCAAAGGAACCCTGACCAAATTCAGACTAAGATACCGAAGTACTAATATTACACTGGAGCTGAATTCCTTTTTGCTAGTAAATAGTCAGTGCCCCTAAATTTATGGTACCAAACCCAATAAGTGAATCTCAAACAGAGAGACAACAACAATAAGCTAAATAAAGTAGGAGTATAATTGAAAGGATCACCAGGATTTATGTTTAAAAAATAAATGAAAGGAACAAGTTTCCTCATGTATGTGCCAGAAGACCTGGTAGTGTGCAAGATTATAGCAAAGCTACTTATCAACTCTGACGTGTAAATTCTGTCATTTTGTGGCAAGTAGCAACTACTTTTGTGCCTTTTATAAAGGGTTTGCAGATTTGCAGATGCAATAATCTACAAGGCCCACTACAGCGAGAACAAATATGCTGGCCAGATTGTGGTATCCTCACCCCCCGCACTACCAATGAGCCTTATGCTAAGATCTCAAAAAGTATAAAGGAAACGATGAGGCTGATGCTGAAGTTGAAGGTAAAAGGTCCTAAACAGCTAAAACTAGTTCAGAAATGAGATAATTAACCACTTCCCAGATTATTTTTCTTGGGTCATGGCAAATCAATTCTTCTCCTTTCCATACTAAAAGAAGACCTTCTCCTTTCTCATTTGCAACTACTAAAGAAGGAAATTTTATTTCTTCTTCATCACTTCACTCTGTAACTAGTTGGAAAAAAGCACCAGATCATTCCAATCAGAAATTATAGATACAGTATGTGGAAAAGTCACCAAATGTCTCAATTTTGAAGTCCATGAACGCAGAGCTCGCGAAGAATTCCACTATCCTAAGCTCTAGTTCTTGACACATGGGCATGAACAACCGAGAAAGAAAGAAGAAGAAGAAGAAAAAAAAATCAAGAACCAACCAACCTTCGATAGTTCCAAGAAAGCTGCTGCAGTTCGTGTCCTGGGTGATCAAATTCAGCTTGGTCCCCGCGAGCACCGCGCGGTCCGCGTTGACGTCGTCGACGGCGAGCTCGATGGCGAGCTGCGCCGCGCGGCCGATGGTCGACTCGTAGGTGAAGAGCGCGCCGACGGTCACCGCGCTGGACCGCGCCCCCGCCCCCGCCGCCGACACCGCCACGCCGAGCACCAGGCACAGGACCAGCAACCGAGCCGCGCGGCCCATTGCGCCCCCAAACCAACCTGAAGCGTGCGGCGCTAGAGCACGGCCCCCCTCGTTAGGTGGAATGTTGGCGCGAGTCGCATCGGCTTCCGAAGCCAATGGGCGGGGAACTGGCAAGAAGAGGACGGAGGAATGGATGAAGAAAAGCCTAGAGACTATCCCAATCCGGTTGTTCTTGGATGGCTTCAAGGATCGGAGCTATCATATCATATCATCATCGCCATGAAAAACGCTGGCTTTGAGGTGGGCGCGCGAGGAGGAAGAAGAGGACGAGCTGAGGCTGGGCTGAGCTCTCTCCTCCCTGGGGAGTAAGAAAGCCTGACGATGACGACGGTGGTAGTAAGTCCAAGACTGTACTGTGACAGCAGCGCTTTCGGCGCAGAGACGTGGTGTGGTGCCGTGTGCTGCCGCTGCTGCTGCGCCTGCGTGCGTGCGTGCATCACATGGAGCAGGTGAGGGCGAGGGGGGCAAGGTGCTGTGCGATGGAGACGGAAGCAGGGGAAGGAATTTCCATGGCATTCCTACTCTAGGCGCTAGAGATATTTTGGCGCAACGATGGATGAGTGATGATCGACGCGGTTATCCACCGTCCGACTGTGTGATCCGGGGCCGTCGCGAAGCAAACCAATTTTGGTTGCGGGAACGGAAACATTGATAATTATAGAGAAAATTGCCCAAACAATTTTTAAAGCCACGAGTTGTCATATTTTTTTCAGTTACAAATAAAGAAAACGGATACACACATATACACCACCATAACATCTATGCGAGCGTGCGATCTAATCACATTAAATCCTTACTAAATTTATCTGTGTATAACTGTGAACACAATATTTAAGCTCTTGTGGAGGGAGCCATGTCCCTACAACTCTACCAACCCACTACGCTATCAAATTTTCATTTATTTTGCTGTTACTATGTTGTTGAATTGTCGTATTTTATATTAGTTTTCGATATAAGTCGGGCCTATGATCCATCTATCTAAAAATAAATTATTAGCTAGAATGACAAGTGGAGCTGTTGAGTTTGTATCGAATATGTGTACGAGTGGGTTACAAGTTGGACTAGAGAAGGCATTTGTAATAGGGTACTACGGGGGGAGTCCAAGTAGGATACGAATAGAGTTGGAATTAGACTCATGTATACTGGCCTCCTATATAAGGGGGGGGGACACCACACAATATAACCAAGCTAATACAAAGATATCAAGGCAAGGGGAGGAGCGTCCGCAGTCAAGCCCCGTGGATGTAGGCCTCGTGGCCGAACCATGTTAAAAACGTCGTGTCTCTCATTGCCAATTCTGCAGTGTCTCGGTTTAGATCTACGCTTCCGCGTGTGGCCTCGTGATTTCGCAATAAGTGTCATTAGAGCGCGAGGTTCAAGTAGATCTTGAGACGGTGCAGAGGAATCCGGCGGTACGAAACGGAGGACGGCGGCATGTGCACAAGGTGAGGTGGAGCCTAGAGCATGTCGTGAAAATTCGTGTCTAAAATGCGTGAGAATTTGCACAAAATCTTGTGTGGAAGAAATTCGAGCGCGAGGTGGAGCGAGGGAAGAGAAAAAAAAGGGAAAAAGAGGGCCGTGGCGGACGCAGCGGCATGCGGCGGCGCGACGCGAGGCGGCGGCATCGGCCGCGGACGGTAGTTTGCACAGCTGGCCGGCCAGCAGCCGCGCGCGTGGCCCAGGCGCTCGGCCAAGCATGGCCCAGCAGTGGCCTGGGGAGGAGGCCCAGGCGCGTGTGCCGGCCGGCCAAGCGCCAGCAGGCCTGGCGAGGCTGGGCGGCCTAGCGGTCCAGGCA
The DNA here is from genome assembly GCA_019208055.1 of Stipa capillata. Classification (NCBI taxonomy): domain Eukaryota; kingdom Viridiplantae; phylum Streptophyta; class Magnoliopsida; order Poales; family Poaceae; genus Stipa; species Stipa capillata. The sequence goes on from JAGXJF010001169.1 coordinate 445,970, forward strand.
CCGGCTCGGGGTAGCCTGGTACGGCCGGCCCAGGCGCGCGCGGCCAGGCGGCCCAGGCACGAGCAGCGGCAGAGGCCCGGAGAGAGCTCGGGGGGCCCGGAGGAGCCCAGAAAGCCCAGGTGGGACTCGAGGAGGCCCGGGAGGGGCCCATGCCACGTGGGAAGCGGCCTAGGAGGGGCTGGGTACTCGGGGAGGCCCAGGGAAGCCCGGGAGGAGCCCGGGGAGGGCCCAGTAGGCGTGGGGGCAGCCTAGGAGGCTTGGGGGAGGCCCAGGACGCGTTTTAGAAGGTTTTTTCAGCCAAATTTCGGGATTAAATCCGTTTTTGCTCCAATTCGAAGTGGATTCTGAATTTTGGAAGGAAAGGGACTCGGAGTAGGAGTCCAGCTTGGATTTCAAGGTCCAAGGGCTGCTATATGAGCAGGAGCTAGGGGAGGCTTCAAGGGAGTTGAAGCATGCGACCAATATGGAGAACACGTGATCCAGAGGAGAAGAGTACTCGGTGGTCCGGAGGTGAGACGTAGGACTCGGCATCAATTGTGGACAAATTGATGGAGGAAAAAACAGCGAGGTTGGAAGAAGTGTGGGCTAGCTACCCAGGAGATCTTTGACTAGGGCTGTGGAGACTCGACACGGGAATTGTGGCGAGGCGTACGGCTGAAGGCGCATGGCAGACAAAGATGGTCTGGAAAGACTGTTCAAAGAAAGGATGATGCAATTGTGAATTTGGCTCAGTGAGATGACTTAAGATATGGTTGTAAAGTTTCTTCAGTTTCAAGTGATGAATGAAGAAGGAAGTACAGTTGCAGGTAGAATCATGGTGGAGTCAGGGAGTAGCAATGGAGTCTCATCGACGGTTCAGGTGATTGAGTTGCAAAGGTGAATCTCAAGTCCAAGGTACACGGAGGTTCGCGCAAGACGGCTTCAAGGCGGTGAAAGACATATTCGCCAAGGTGGAGTTTGTTGAGTTTGTGTCGAATATGTGTACGAGTGGGTTACAAGTTAGACTAGAGAAGACGTAGTATTGTGTAATAGGGTACTACGGGGGGAGTCCTAGTAGGATACGAATAAAGTTGGAATTGAACTCATGTATACTGGCCTCCTATATAAGGAGGGGGACACCACATAATGTAACCAAGCGAATACAAAGAGATCAAGACAAGGGGAGGAGCACCCGCAGTCAAGCCATGGATGTAGGCCTCGTGGCCGAACCACGTTAAAAACGTCGTGTCTCTCATTGCCAATTCTGCAGTGTCTCGGTTTAGATCTACACTTCCGCGTGAGGCCTCATGATTTCGCAACAGGAGCCTTGATTCCATATATCATTACAAATGGTATTTTAGCAAACTGCTTAGTTCTCTAGTGTTATGAGAGCAATGCCCTAAGAAATTGTAACGTTATATGCGAGATCAGAGAATGGGAGATTACTCCCCAAATTTTGCATTGTTCATGGTGCAAAGAATGTTGGTTTTCCTCAATTATGGCATATTTAGCGGGTTTTTTTAACGAAACAACTGCAGCGAGCTATTTATTGCTAAAGATTTGGGTTGAGGAGACTTGGGAAGTTACAAAGGAAGGAAAACAAGACGAAGGAGAAAAACAACCAAAACAAAGCAAAACAAGGACTAAGGAAACTATGAAACATCATCTGGACCGGAGGTAAGCCCGCCAATGTCAATGCCTGGGCCGTTGGCTCTCGCCTAAAGTCCTGCTTTATTCTGGATGAGAGCTAGGATCCCCGCTGTCGGCGTAGAGACGCCTTTAGCGGTGGTCCGGTTGGACCCCCTTTGGGATTCGGCCGGGGGTGTAATAGAGCTCTTCTTATGAGTCGATGACGGATCGAGAGGGGGATGAACTTGATCCGCAAGACACAGGGATTTATCCAGGTTCAGGCCACCCGGAGGTGTAACACCCTACGTCCTGCTTTGGTTTTGTATTGATCTGTATGGGGTATTTTGCTTACAACGGGAGTTCTTCCCTCTGTGCTCTAACCCTAGCTGCCTTGCTCAAGAGACCAGCCAGAGAAGAAAGCCCCGGAGAGAAGATGTGTGTTTCGTTACTTAGCTATCTTCTGAACCAAGAAAAATCTAACCAACCCCTTGCATGGCCTTGGGCCTCCCCTTATATACTTGGGGGATTTCCACAGCGGCCATGCGGGTCCTATTGGTGACGTGGGCGCAACAGGGCGACCCACGCCCTTCAATTAATGCACGGAATCGACTTCCGCGCTGGGCGCACTCTCGCCATGCTTCCAAACAGGGGATCTGACACATTTTACTCCCGGTGGGTCCCGCCAACGGAGACTTACCGGGCTCCTTCTGACAAAACGGGTGAAGCATCCATCGCTGGGCCCCAGGGGTCAGCGTCCAAGCCCGCGCACCGGGGCGCGTGGTGACGCAACCCAAGGGGGCAAAAAGCGTGACAGTGACTGGGGCGGGCGGTGCAGCGCGCCCGGTCAGTCAACAAAGCGGTCAGACGGGCCCATCACCATGCAAAAGGTGATAGGCGGAGGAACCTATCGCCTGCGCGGGTGGGGCCCGGTCTGACCAACATCATGCTCTCATAGGGCTTAGGATTCCTCATCGAAAGGACATGCATTAAATGCCCCTGCCAGAGCAGAGGCTTGCGGGAGAAGCTATCCACTTGATGACGAGGCTGGAAGTGGGCCCCACAGGGGGACCCGACGACCCCGAGCCCTACGTCACCGAGCGGCACCCTCGACGCGAGGGGTGCCAGCTGTCCCAGGGTGCCCCCGAGCGACCCCGAGCGCTCGGGGAGCGCTTGTTGGGGGATCACTCGGGACCCCTACAGGCGGAGCCCCGAGGGGAGCGCTCGGGGGGGACGCCCCGAGCGCTCCACTGGGGCCCACGCACCTAGGAACGCCGGGCACTCGGGGAAGGGCCCCGGGCGCTCCCTTGATTCTTGGGTCTTGGGCTCTCGGGAGCCCAAGGCCCTTTCAGATGGTGGCCCACGGGCGCGGCGCACGAGGAAAGACCCCGAGGGCCTGGACTTGAACGCCGGACCCACTTGGTTGCCGGGGCGGGGACCACCCCGACCCGACCGCCATGTGGCTCGCTTCGCGGCATCTGGTTGGCCTCCGCCGGTGGTTTGGGGGACCCTGGGCCCCATTCCACCGACACCCGCACCCCGAAAGGCTTTTTGATCAAAGATGCAATGGTTCTGCTCTTTCCAAATCTCCCAAAGTGTTAAGATGAGCAATGACTTAGCAGCCTCGACGCGGCTCTTAGTCCCCAACGTGTTGTTTTCCGCATTTCGGCTCAGCCACCAATCGTAGATGGAGACTCCACGCACCTAGAGAGCTGGTCGCGGGTGTTGTAGATTGGACCATGTCGCTATGCGTTTTCAGATATCTCGGACATATGGGCAGTGGATTAAGAGGTGTCGTGCCGTCTCTAGAGAGTTTCTACAGAACATGCAGCACCGATCATTTGAGATATTCCTGGCTGGTAGGAAGTCAGTTGTAGGGATACATTATTGCAACGCAAGCTAGCCATGCGCCTGATCAAAAACGCGCTGTCTCGCGTTTGACTGTACCCAAATTTTGACTTGGCTTGTTGGGGTAAATCAAATAACCCCATCTTAACCGTCTGATTTGCATGAAAGAGAACTAAAGGCAAACGACAGTGCAGGGCTACAAGAATACGAAGAGAGCAGCAGGGGTATGGCGTCCAAAAATTCACCGTTGTTCCACGTTTTCATTTCCATTTTTCTTTTAAAATACAAAATAGTCACAAATTATGTTTACGCAATTGTATACATGCTAGAAAGATATTAGTTATATCATAGTCCTATTTAGTGCGGACACACATTATTTCGTTGAGTGCACAAACGTGTGTACTTGTAAAATATAGGACAGATTGAGTTAATCTTAGGGACGAAACTTAGGTGAATGAGAGCGAACAATCTCGTTCATGTACCACATGCCAATCCGTTTATATTTCTATTTCGCTAGTCCCGATCACATTTTGTCTCCTATATAAGAAGTCTTGTGGCTACAAAGAGTGAAAACAGTGAGAGGATTGGACATTGGAGAAATTGTGCATCACTATTTTTGTTTGTCTGTTGTGCACATCACAGAAAGACAGAACAATTGACATGAGAGATCCATAGCATTTCCCAAAAATATAAACTTCTCTTTCTTTGGAAAGTCAGCAAAAACCGAGGTAAGATTAGACATGGGTCGTGCGTCACTAGATTTTCTTTATATCTTGTGTACATCATAGAACGACAGAACAACTGACACAAGAGATCATATCATTATGTAAAAATGACTTTTGTCTTTCTTTTGAAGGATAAAATGAACTCTATTTTATGTTTTACTAATATAAGGAAATTGATAATACATATGTTCCAACTGGGATTGAACACGTGTATTGCCACTGAAATAGTATGTATTTTAGTTATAGGAAATTTTGCATTAAGACATTTGAAATAAAACATCAGACCAATTACCTAAGTATTTCTTTCAGTGATGTTAGATAGAAGTTAAAGATCTATTGATGTATCGAGCTGAATATTAAAGAGAAAAGCTAGTTCATATAGAAATAGATTCAGAGCAAAATCTTATATATGTCGTGTATTAATGTTATTTCAAGTTCTAAAATGTTTCCAAAATTTAAAGGAGGGGAAATTTTAATCTTAAAAAAAGCAGATAAATGAAAAGAAGAGAGAAAATATTAGAGTTTGAGACTTTTCGGAAGTATTCAGTTGGTTGGTTCTTTTTCTTGTATCGTACAGGGTAAGATTTGGCTATGAAACATACAGGAACAATTTCTCGTTTTTCCTTTGACGGAAATAGAAGAAACATGTTGACTTCTGCTTCTTGTTAGAACTAGCATAATTTGGCATTTATATCAGGGAATAATATCATGTAGGCGCTTTGGAGAATAAAGGCAATCCAATCACTTTCCAGAGAACTTCTTGTCATGAAGTCATTTTGTCTCAAACTTTCAAGTTGCAACCAATATTCCAAAAATACACCCGAAAATGAAGCCATTTTGCCACGCTTTGACACTGCTTTTCTCGGCGAAACATGGCAGGAGGCCAAAAGGGCACCACAAATGAGGTTTTTTACCGACTTGAACAACAAATGCTCAAGTTTACATCACTCATGAACTGTAGCTCGCTCGACTGATTTTGTAATTTCGATTGACGCTATATCTAAAATTAGAGCGTTCCTGGCCCGCGGATCAGTCCGTCCGGTTTTGTTCGAAGTTCTAGCGATACATGGATTGTTAACTCTTAACCAGCATTCGGTGCACCAAATGATACTATTTCTTGTGATCAACACTCTTTGTACCGTCCAATTAGTTCCTTTTTAACTTAAAACATCCGATTAGTTCTAGACTTCGCTTTAGTGGACCGTTGGTTCCCGCGGCCTCTCGGATTGAGATTCTCTGACTTACTGGTCAGATGCCTACTGGAACTGTGATTTTGGACGATTCTCAGCCATCCAATTGGAAACGAATTGGCCTAGATCCGATGATACGATACTTTAGCTACAGTACAGGATGGATCTCGATCTTCAATTTGTATCTCACGGCTGTGAAGCGAAGTCACAACACTGTAGCACCGTGACATTTCAAGCATCTGTGGGTCTCTCTCTACTCCTGCCACTATCGTCTTTACTCCCTCCTGCTCTCTTTCTCTACACGTCTTAATTTCAACAGCATCACCTTTTACTCTCTTCAGGGTTGTGTTTTTGGACTACCCACGTCCATATATCACCCTCTTCTTGCCCTCTTTACTCCTCGTTTATGCAAGTCTTCCGTCCTCTCCTCCCCGACACCCATGGTGCTAAACTACCTTGCCGCGACTCCACGTTTGGGTGTGTATAATTTCTGACCAGGATGGTAGTTCAGACACAAGTACCTTAGCTTCTCAGTCTATTGACCCCAGTAATTTCTGATCAGGATGGTCGATCAACCGTAAAGACGTGGGGATTAGTCTTATCTTTTGCTAGCTCATTGCCCGGTCCATTAGTTCGGCATGAGACGTATTGGGACAAGCAAATGTGCAGATATGGGCGTTGGCTTAGAGACCCAAATGTATTTTAGTTCTTTTTGACCGAGATCAACTGCGTTGAGATTGTGAGCGCTGGCCAATAGGGGCTGGCATGCTAGTTTAGTAATCGGGGGATTACGCAACAAGTGGTATTAGAGTCTAGGTATTCAAATACAAATCTCGAGAACCTAACGGTTATCAATCATGGTTTGGTGGACTAGAACACTAGTGTAAGTGGGTCTTGGTATTACCGATTTGTGAGAGAAAAATTTCTTGGGTTGATTTCTATATTGATTCTGGAAGTAGATAGAACATAACTTATAAGGGTAATGGTAGCCATTACTATTAGACTTGAGGATCTAAGGCCTTTTATAAGAATTTGTTGCAATGTGGTTGGGTCTATGAGTATAGCACGCAACGGACTTGGGACCGAAACACTAGTATGGCGGGCCAGAGGCGCAATAGAGATTGGAACGCTGGTTTAGCAGGCCCGAGATTATGCAACAAAAATATTTATATTTAGCACAAATACAATTTCAGCATACATCCGTCTCACATAGATATTTACTAGACAGATTAGCATGCTCCGCCGTGCCATGTGAACAAGGATATTTTAAATTTTTTTCGGATGGTAATAGATTTGCAGCTGGCATGCAGTGCATAACGGACTTTTGAACGAAAGATTTGCATGTATTTAGTCGTTCGGCTCTCGACATTGGACGCTGCTTGTGCCTGGCATCCTTTTGCGAAGAGCTCGACCAGTCGTTTTATGGGCCTATCATGCTACATGGGCTCCCTCGGCTGTTAGCTATCTTCTTAGCACAAAATTTTTATCCATGTCCAACTTAGTAGTAAACAATTGAAAATAACAGAGGAACTACACGCAGCTAAAAGATTGAGTACCATAACTGATAAAATTACAACAAAATAAATTAACACTTGGTCCGGAATATACAATGTTCCACAGTGAAGAGAACCGTCTAATGCAGCAAATTCAAGCATAGCAGAACAAATTTAGGTTACCACCAAGTGGGGAAGGTACTTCGCCGTCCTTCGCAGCGCCCATGGAGACATGCTTACTATGCTCCTGGTGGAACCACAGGAATCGGCAGCAACACCATTTCTTAGTCGGGGAAGAAAACACAGCGAAACAAACAAGTCAAGTTACATATATGACATCTCTGCAGATAATAAGGGAATTTGCCATATTTACAGCTAAGCTCATACTCATCAACTACGTAAGGCCAGTGATAACAATGGTCCGGTAAACTAATAAGATCAACATAGCTATACTACATGGGATGGCTGCGGCGATTATAAACGAACATGGTCAACACGATTGTCTGTGCCACAAACTAAGAACAAAGCTGTTAAGGGTACCAAATTTCGACCATCACTGATGCAAAGAATGACAGGAACTGCCTTTATTGTCGAGCCATGGAGGAAAAATTGCGGGATGAAAAATAGCAGCAAGGCGCAATCCCAGATTGTGCTTTCACCATATCATAGCTAAGGAATACATAAACCAATCAGAGGTATATGGTCTGTTCGTATGGAAAGCGGCACGGGTAAATTATGTTCTCTACCTGTGGTTAGAGGGTTTGTCGTATTCAAAGGGGAGCAACTCTCTTGCCACTGGTGATCTACATCTTACAACGGCGAACCTTTGCCACTGGTGATCTACATCTTACAACGGCGAACCTTGTTTGACATATCTGGGAAAGGTATCTCTCTTGCAGAAGGCGAAAAGAAAAAAGACATGGGCGTACCAGTGTACAAAGTACACAAAGAAAAAGGTAGAAAATATATTTTATTAATGTTTAGAGAGTACCAAATATAATTTTTTGAATTGCCCTCCATGGCCTGCTAGTGTGGTCAACCTGACTGTGGCGATGTGGTCTCCTAATTCCCTAGACCTCGGAAGGCTCTCGGCTAATTACTCCCGCAGGTTGAACCGTGAGACACCTCCGATTAAGCCGTGTGGTCGTCATCTTTAGTCTTCGTTTTGTGTTCTCCATGCATGATGATGATGGTTTGTGTGCGTGGGTAGCAGCGAGTCTATGTCCTCCTTGGTACACGCATCACTGGTGGGGGGACCTTTTTAACACCCGGATGTCAACCCTACCTGGAATGCTACCACACTATATAAAAACCTACTAAGTCTGGAAAAAGTTATAAATTTTGGCAGAGTTTATTTGTATGACATTCACGATGAACAATTAACAATACATCACAAGCAATAACAACATAATTCAAGTAAACCATTTACGTAGTTCATATAACACATTACGACTTCACGACATAGGTTATAATGACTCGAGCAACCAAAGGCTCACACTAAACAGTTCTATATGTAGTAAAGCTCCAACACGCAGTTATGATATGAATGACCAATCATAAGACTAAGCAACTATATAGTACATTAATGAGCTAGCATGTAAAATTTATGTGAAGTGTCCGTATAAAGGTGAACTATTCCCTCCCATGCATGTCGTTACTCTTTATACCTGAATACCAAATAGAAACCAACAAAGGAATAACAAGAATGAGTAAAGGATATTCAGCCAAGTACATTTTAGAGTCTCGAGACAACAATCATAATTTATAAATAAACATCCATATGAACACAACTTCCCATAAAGACAACGAGTGCCATACCAAATGATTCCAAGAGCATCACGGATTAGCCCATATGTGACAGTCTCTCACTGACCTCATAGGACTAGCCACATGGGACCGTTCTCACCGCACCAGGCTTAAATATTTATAACACTTTAATGCAGGAATATTGAACAAAACATCAACCAAAACACAAGAAGAACCAACAACATCAACTGTACAACAGGATGGATCATCATGCACTTGCCCCCCATTCGACGCAATCAACCCAAAGAATTACCCTCGACACCGAAAGCTTCCAAACCTGTGAAAAACTCCTCTTAGTACTAAGTCAAGACATATATGATGATAAGAAGTTGTAATTATACCTAGGCTTCTCAACAAAACCTCAAATCGAGCTTCCTGACAAATTTTGGGTACCTTCTCTTTTCTGATCTCTCGCTGTTAATTATTTATATTTAATTTCATATATCCAAATTAAGCAATAGAATACTCTACGGACATCTATAGAAAATTCTCTACAAATTTCATGTGGTAACTATAATTTAATTCTGCCATGAAATTGATGAAAACTTGCTAAACAATAATCTGCTCTAATTAAAAACTCCGATCTAGCAGTATTTTCGTCATGACTCGTAAACCGTTAAGCCGAGTTGAACAAAATCACGACAAACTCTACAATTTTCATGTTGGGGACATCTCAAAATTATGGACCAACTGATCCCAGATTTGAATTCAAACTTCTGTTTTCAAATTCCCATAGCCAATTACATCTACCGTGCACAATCTCACCATCTGATGATAAAAAAACACAACTAGGGGCAATATAGAGGTTACCCTTGTAGCGTGGACATCGAATTCAAGATCAATCTGAGGAACTCCAATGAATTTCAATTGAATTCGTGAAATCCCCTTATTTCCTTCTCTTCTTCTTTTTCTTTTCTCCTTCCTCCTCTCTTCTCTTCCTTCCTCTTCCTTGTGCAGCCCAGCTCATCCTTCTTCTTCCATGTGTAGCCAAGCCCTACAAGCACTCCTCCTCTTCAGCTCCATGAGTAGCACATCAGGTTGTGTACGGCGCGGTGGCAATAGTCCTCCGATGGCAGGCAGGAAACTCTCCGGTGAAGTCCTAGCAGTGGCGGGATCCTGTCGACCGGTGGCAGTGATTAGGGCAGGGGCACCGCCCTTCTACTCTCTCCATCTCTCCCTCAGTCGCTCTGCCTCTCGTGTCACCAATTGGAAGAAGCAAGGAGGATGCGGCACAAAACAGGCACAAACACATCGCAGGTGCGACGAGACCCGCGGACCCGAAAAAAGCCCAATCACAAAGCATATCCAAGGGTTAAAAAAATCTGACTATAACGAAATTGAAATCAGTCGACTATGATCTAGCAAATCCGAAAAACAAATATCCTGTCTTTTGGGGAAACTGCGGAAGAGTCATCCATATCACTGAGATCTCGATACTGCATATGTTTTAAACTTTTAGTTAGTTTTCTCTTGTATCATAAATATTTATGTTTTGCACACAAAAAAATCCAGCACATGTATGTCCACATGTAAATGTTACTACTTCACCTTCTTTTTGTATGTGCAACGCGGCAGTAACATCTCATCACCTAATTGTAACTCCAGCATGCATTCTCTATACCACATAGTAATGCTCTATACACTTTCTTGTCTACTCTTCTACATACTCACACCGTTCTTCACTCTCTTGAAGGTTCAAGTACGTACCCCTATTTATTTACGTAGTTACATTCTTCTCGTCTATCTCCATCGATCCTTTATTTATAAACTGTCTCTCTAGCTTGCTTCCTCATGTTCCCAATCACTTGAAGTGATGTATCTTACTTCGTTATGAGACCAACCCATTGTGTATTTCCCTTTCACTTAATTTTAGCTGAGTTGTCTTTGTTTAAAATAACCTTCCGATATAAATACCAAAGAAATACTTTGATCTTTAAGGGGAGTTTGAGTCGCCGCAGCTTTTTACCCCAAAAGCACATATATTAGTCACTTAATGTCTTATATATCGATTGGGACACTAAACTGTCTTACCGATCTGTCTGTTCTACTATTTTTTGACTCGCATGCTTGCTGACCTATTTGTTCTGCATAACAAAGAAAATCCATCGATCTGACTAATTGGGTGCTGATACAATGATTTAGCCAGCAGTTTGCACTAGCATTTATGTCTTGCACCAAAAAAATTCAGCACATGTCTTTCTCAACGCTTATGATTGTGCATACTCTCTTGGTTAGTTCCGTACGTGAAAAAGTATTCTCCAAATAGTAAAATTTCCCTGTGAACGTTTCTTTCTGTGCAACAAGGCAGGTGAGATGTATAAACCCCTTCTGTCGGGATGTTGCTGAAGAGACTTATCTAGTTAGCCTGCAAAGCCCTCCAAGATTAGCTCCCTATTAACGCTTCAAAGAACCTGAAGAGTATGGCATGATTACAGGAATCATAAGAACCTGGCATTTAAGGAGTGTCGGTTCGTGCAACGTACTGTCCTCCGATCTACTTAGGCTCTGTCTCTCTTTATAACATCATTTTAGGGCCAGGCCGCTTTTCAAATCAATCTTTAATTGATTTCTAATGTAATTTCTGAGTTTCTTACAGTGCATTGTTATGTCAAGATATGTAAAAGGATAGGTTTCAGCTCACACCCGAAAAGTTGTATATATTGGGCCTCATGTTCCTTGATTTTTCCAAAACAAAACAGTTTACTCTTGTGAAAATTTAAAAATAAAAAATTGCTCAAAAGCACACAACATAAGCTTTAAATTTTTAGCTTGTTCGATATCATGGTCTATAAATATTATCGTGTCATCAATATGTCGTATCATGTAGTTAAGTAGCTTTATAAAGGAAGAAATCCTCGCAAATATAGATCTGTGATAGTTTGGTGTGACATATGTAAAGCTATGCACGAAAATTACTCTACTCCTCTCCCCCATTTGTACTCTCTCGATCCGTCTACCCCTCTCCTGTATTTACAGTTCACACACCCCCTTCTTAGCCGCTTTATCTATTGCTGCTTCCTCTCCAACCCTCTATCGTTGGAAGTGGTATAGCTACTTCGCTGTGAGCTTGAATCCTACATACACCTTTGTAGGATGCATGTCACAAGAGGTATAGCACTAGATAGAATCGAATAAAAAGTTTGAGCATTGCTGCCTAGCTAATCTTTTCCTTCCCATCATAAACAAACCGCATCATGCACACGGGTGTATTTTCGGCACGGGAGGTATCAGGACGCCAAAAGGTGCAAAATCCTTTCTTGTGTGGAGAGGCAGGGAACGTCTTCGATCAGGATGCTCAAGTATAGACTCATGTTTGAGCTGCGAAGTTGCCTCAAATAACATAAGATACACATCCTTGCCTTGATCTCTTGAACTTGGAAGCACTTATGTGTACATGTTTTGTTATTATGATTGGTGTAACTAAATTCCAGTGTATATTGTTTTCAGTTATTTTACACGAGCATTTAATGTTACTAACTACAAGAGATTCATCGTGTTACAAATTGCCGGTGACCGGCATATATCACTATTGAGGCGTATACCAACCAGTTCATATTTACTATTGAGTTGCATGCACTAATCTCAATGGGTTAAGTGAACAATATTCAATAGAATACCTGGTTCCCCAAGGTGGTTAGGTGCATCTAGAGGGATTTGGCTTCAAAGAAGAAATGGCTGGCCAAAGCAAAATAGCCCTTCAAAGAAAATGGAAGTATGACATAGATTGGCATACATGGAAATTATATATATATGGGAAAATTTGAATGGGTGGTGTTGGAAACTTGGAATCACAAGAAAAGAACGTCTATGAATTGAAACTTTTTCACTACATCGTAGTATGAAGAGCACGAGGATCTCTAATCATGCATTTATCTATATAGATCTTACACGAAATGAACCCAACGAGCATTCCTCAACCTCCTCTTTTTTTCATTAACACGAAATAAATATTTATGATACTCAGGGTCCTTCCTAAGTATATACGCTGCATATAATTTCCTTCCGGTTCTCTTGGTCACTGGGAGCAAGCTGAATCAGAAAACCTCCTCTTTTTTTCATTAATAGGGAAGACCCCTTGATTTGATTACATGCAAAGAATCCACAAGTATCAACGATCACGATTAGTAGGTTCTCGAGTGAAAACTGCACGTCAGAGTACAGAGTTGATAGGCAGCAAAAACTCGTTCGTCCGTACATTGCACCGATCCTGCGCCTTACCTCTCATTTCAGCCCTCAAATCTGTTTATGTCATGTCCAATTAAAAGTACGAACATTTATGGAGTGCTGGTGCGTGCAGAGTCTATCATCTTTACCTCCTGATCTGCCGAAACTCTTAACTCTATTGGAGTACTTTACATCATCATTTTACGCTTTCTTTTCCAAAACTCTATAAATAGTCATTTTAAGCCTGAACCACAGATCATTAATTTTGCACAATCTCCTTGAATTGCGTTCTCTATATCTTATTTATAGAACTCTTTTATGGTACCCTCGGATCGACATGGGTCGTCCGTTTTATAGATTCAGTGATGAGATTAATCTATACTATTGTATCATGTGAGTATATATGGTCCAACCTGAGTAGTATATAAGCCTAAGGGGCAAAACTGAAATCTATAGACAAATCCCAATGGTTGTAGAGGTTGTTTGGGAACCCAATTTTTTACACCTGGATCCAGACTGAAGAAACTCCATCACAGACTCAAGCTTCCGTTCTTGTACAAATTGTTCTTTGAAGATTAGGGAAATTTCTGGAATTTTCTTTCTTTGCTAGAGGTATAACATATATATACAAGTATGTTCCTATGGGCTATAGGCTAACTCACCCATTCAGCCCAACACTCCCCCTCAAGATGGATGATAGATATCTATCATTCACATCTTGTTACAGGCCAAATTACATTGCTTAACTCCTAAACCTTTAGTTAGACAATCTGCTATTTGGTCTCCTGAGTTTACATAGCTTAACTGTATTACACCCTCATCTAGCTTATCTTAATGAAGAAGCGATCTATCTCCACATGCTTGGTTTTATCGTGCTGGACTGGATTATTGGCTATATTGATAGTTGATTTGTTGTCACACCATACCTTCAAATGACCTTTCCTCAGCACTTTCAGTTCTGATAGAAGATTTCTAACCCACAACATCTCACTAAGTCCCAGTGACATAGCTCTGTACTCTGCTTCAGCTGTTGATCTAGACACAACTGGTTGCTTCTTACTTCTCCAGGACACCAAGTTTCCTCCCACAAAGACACAATAGTCAGAAGTTGATCTTCTATCATCAAGGCAACTAGCCCAATCAGCATCATTATAACCATCTATACTCAGATGCCCATTCTTCTTGAACCATAGTCCTTTCCCAGGGCTCCCCTTTAAATACCGCAAGATTTGGTAAACTGCATCCAAGTGCCCACTCCTAGGATCATGCATGTATCTGCTTACCGCACTGACTGCATAGGAAATGTCAGGCCTTGTATGACATAGATATAGAAGTCGTCCAACCAGTCTCTGGAAGTTCTCCCTGTTCACTAGATCTCCTGACTGGGCACATAGCTTGTGATTTTGATCAATGGGTGTTGAAGCAGCTCGACACCCAAGCATACATGTATCACTAAGCAGGTCCAGGGCATACTTTCGCTGTGAGAGAACTATCCCTTTCGGGGATCTGGCAATTTCAATACCAAGAAAGTATTTAAGTTGACCAAGATCTTTGACCTCAAATTCTTTGCTCAAGTTCCCCTTCAGTCGTGATATCTCCACATCATCATCTCCCGTGATTATAATATCATCAGCATATACTGCAAGGATTGTAATCCGACACTTTGGGTGCCGGTAGAATACAGTATGATCCCCATTGCACTGCCTGTATCCCATATCACATACAGCACGTCTAAAACTATCAAACCATGCACGAGGAGATTGCTTAAGGCCATACAAAGACTTTCTCAACTTGCACACCTTTCCTGTTGTTTTGGGAGTAGAGAAACCAGGTGGAATCTCCATGTACACCTCCTCCTGTAGGTCACCATGCAAGAAAGTATTCTTAACATCCAGCTGATGCAGTGGCCATCCAAAGTTAGTTACACAAGAGATTAGGATCCTCACTGTGTTCATCTTTGCCACTGGTGCAAATGTTTCATCATAGTCAATCCCATATGTCTGACTATATCCTCTAGCAACTAGTCTTGCCTTGTACCTTTCAATTTTTTCTTCTTGATTTTGCTTCACAGTGTAGATCCATTTGCAACTAACAGCTTTCTTCCTTGCTGGAAGGTGTACAAGTTCCCATGTTTTATTCTTTTCAAGGGCATTCAACTCCTCATCATGGCGTCATGCCACTTAGGGTCCTGTTTTGCCACTTTCCACTCTTTTGGAATTACCACTAATTGCAATGATGCAACAAAGGTTCTATATGCACGAGATAGAGATGTATAGGAGACATAGTTACTTATATCATGCTCAAACCCATACCTTGATGGGGGCTTTCCAGCCTTAACCTGAGCTTCCTTTCGCAAGGCAATTGGTAAATCAAGAGAATCATTTGTCCTAGATGGGGTTGGTGTGATACATGGATGATCGTCAGATGATGTAGAGGAATCAACAATTTCGATGGTTGGTGGGCCTCCTTGCCGCTCCACTGGCAGCACTTGTTGCTCTAATGACTGCACCTCAGCTGCCTCTGAGGACTGTCACTGCTCTGTAAGCCCCATCCTTGAGTTTCTCCTTATATACACCTGTAAGTTTTTTTCTTCATTTACCCTTCTCCACCTTCCCTCATGTGTTGATTTATTCACAGGACACGGAATAGAACCAATTACCACCTTTGACCTTCTTACTTGCTCATCCTCCTTGATACTTGATACATCCTTCCCCTCTTGACCATCGCTATTAATATTAGAAGTTTCAAGATCAAATAACGAGCTGAGGTCAGTCTTCTCTCCATAAAATGGCTCAGATTCTCTAAATGTCACATCCATGCTCATGAATGTGCGTCGCTCGCTAGGACTCTAACATTTGTATCCCTTCTGCCCAGACGAATATCCCACGAAGATGCATTTCACTGCACGTGGATCTAGCTTCCCCACCGAGGGTCTGTGATCCCTGACAAAACAAGTACATCCAAAAACCTTAGGTGGAACCACAAACTTGTTCTCTCCTAGCAACATTTCGCATGGGGTCTTAATCCCAATTACTCTTGATGGCATGCGATTGATGAGATACGTGGCTGTCATTACTGCTTCACTCCATAAAAACTTAGGCACATTCATTGTGTACATCAATGACTGAGCCACCTCCAAGATATGGCGATTTTTCCTTTCTGCCACTCCATTTTGAGGAGGTGTATCTGGACAGAAAGTTTGATGCAATATACCTTGTACTGATAGGAAGGCACCAAATTCCTTGTTCACATACTCAGTTCCATTGTCTGTCCTAATCATCTGAACCTGTGTATTGAACTGATTTTTCGCATATGCATAAAAGTCCTGAAAACATCTGAATACCTCATCCTTGTGCCTCATAAGGTACACCCATGTCATGCGAGAGTAACAATCGATAAATGTAACAAAGTACTTCATTTCACTAACAGAGATAACAGGACATGTCCATACATATGAATGAACAAGCACAAAAGGAGATATACTCCTAATCCCCCTACTCACATAAGATATCCTTGTGTGTTTTCCAAACTCACAGGCATCACACACAAGCTTGTTGTTATCCACCCCACACATTACATCAGGGAAATTTTTTCTCATTTTATCAAAGGACATATGCCCCATTCTACATGCTGAAGCATCACCATAGTCTCATTCTCTCCCATTGTTGTTGTGAACACAGTACATACTACATTATTTGGCACCTCACGATCCATGTACCATAGCCCACTACGCCTGGTTCTAGTCCCAAGCTTCCTCCCTGTTTGCCTCTCCTGAATTAAACATACTTCCCGGTCAAGTGTTACCCGACAATCCAGATGATCAATTAAAGCACTTAATGAAACAAGATTGACTAGAAAAGCAGGAAGCACTGATGACAGCTTAATAGTTGGTGTGCATTGAACTGTGCCAACACCTTTAATGGGCTGTGAGGTGCCATCTGCAGTTTGGATAGTTTCCTTGCGTGTGGGTGGATATAGAGTATATGAATCAAACTCCTTTGATGTGCTTGCAACATGTTTTGATGCCCCTGAATCTAAGATCCAATCCGGATGTGAAAAAATAGATACATGAGCAGAATTACCTTCGTTAGCATAGACAAAATGAGCGAAATTCCCGAAAGTGGAGTCCTCTTGGCCTTTATAATCAGTACTCTCCATCTTCTTCTTCGATTTCCTTAGCTCCTCTAACTCTACTATAGGGACTTCAACTGTGTCAGAGGATTCTTCTTCCTGGACTACAACATTTGCTTTGTGATCACTCCTATATCCCTGGCCTCTACCTTCTCTTGATCCACCTCGAACATTTCCTCTTCCCCTTCCACGGTTAGGCTTGCACGGGGCACGGCAATCACGACTCAAGTGTCCCCTCTTACCATAGTTAAAACATTTTCTGGTCTCATTAATCCCAGTCACTGTATAGGCAGGACGGGATGGAGGTGTTGTATTGCTCTTCATTACCTTCAACCTGACCTCCTCTTGTGCAACTGCTGCTATAGCTTCCTCCAAAGTAGGAAGAGTAGGCTGATGGAACATAATGGCACACCTTCCCTCAAATTCTGAGTTGAGACCCTTAAGAAATTGTATCACTCTCCTGCGTTCAATCCACTTCTTCACAGTGGATATGCACTCTGGATGAGACAACTCAAGAGGATCGTAGTGATCTAGATCGGTCCACAATCATTGCAACTCGGCAACATACTCCATCACAGAGTGCTCCCCTTGTCTCAGATCACTAAACCTTTCCTGTTTCTCTACCATTAGCATCACATTGCCTTCCCCTGAGTACAACTTTGCCAAAGTTTTCCATACCTCAGTCACATTTGAAATGGTCTCAATAGTTGCAACAATAGTCGGAGGCATCGAACTCAACAACCACGCCACTACCAGTGAGTTGGTAGTATTCCAGGTTCGCCATTCTGCACTTGTCTTATCCACCAGCTCAATTGATTTTCCGTCGACAAAACTCTCTAGTCCTTTCGTCTTGAGGATCAACAATGCTCTCCGTGACCAACTCAAATAGTTTCTCACACCCTCCAACTTAACATCATTCGGCATCAATTGTATCGTCTGTATTGTCTCAGCATGAGGAACAATTTCTCTGCCTGAAGATGATGCTGCACCCGTCCTTTCTGTGAGAAGTTGTGCCAACTTCTCAAGCACCTGCTGCAGGTTTTGATTCTCTCCCATTCTTCAAGAATTTTACTGAACTGGAGCTTCAAGTTCTCTCACTCTCCTCTGTTGCAACGCAAGCAGCCGTACTCTACGAGCTTCCACTCCGGACTCCACTGTCCAGACCAGCCCCCTCGACAACCTATAGCTATAACTATAACTGCAACCAGGCTACAAATGTTACTCCTTCAAGCATTTATATTGGAGACCAACCTTTAGCTTGTGAAAGTAGTGATTACACAAAGTCATGGTCTGGAAACACTTTCCAACAGGATGTTGGTCTTGGACCTATTGGTTTTAGTTCTTTTTCACTTCATTACCAGACTTCTGCTACAAGCAATTTTTCCTCTTCTTCCACAGCAAGCACCAAGCAGCCACACCTACTAGCACGTCTCCTCTACTCTCTTCCCTTCTCACCAGCAACCTTCAAGTAGCAACCTTTAGCTTGTGAAAGTAGTGATTACACAAACTCATGGTCTGGAAACATTTTCCAACAGGATGTTGGTCTTGGACCTATTGGTTTTAGTTCTTCTTCACTTCATTATCAGACTTCTGCTACAAGCAATTTTTCCTCTTCTTCCACAGCAAGCACCAAGCAGCCACACCTACTAGCACGTCTCCTCTACTCTCTTCCCTTCTCACCAGCAACCTTCAAGTAGCAAAAACAATAGCAACAAATCAGTAGCAAACGCACCAGCAGTATCTCGATGGTGGACCTGTCCGTCTCCTTGGCGTCCTCCGCCTTCTTCTCGCCTCGGGGCCCTTCTCGCCGGCCACCTCGGCCGCCTCCTTGGTCTTGTGCTTGGCCTGCTCCGCTTCTTGCAGCTCTCTCTCTTCAACCACCAACAAATCCCAGCTCCTCAATCCTGCAGATTGTTGCGCTCGCGCTGCCAGCCGCCGCCTCCGAACCTAGGGCTCCCTGCACCGTTGCAAGCTCATTCCGTCTCCTCCTGGAGCTTGCTGCCCCCTTGCTTGGAGCACGTCTCCACCTTCACGTTGCACTCCTTGAAGCCCGGAGCTCCACCACACGCAGCTGATTCACCGCCAGCCACCTCCAGGACGAAGCATCACCTCAACCTAGCTCTGATACCATGAAGATTGGGGAAATTTCTGGAATTTTCTTTCTTTTCTAGAGGTATAACATATATATACAAGTATGGGCCTATGGGCTATGGGCTAACTCACCCATTCAGCCCAACATTCTTTGTTCATAATATCCAAAAAGGACCTCCAGTACAAGAACCTTCGGTACAAGAACAACAAATGTTTTCTTTACAGGCTCCGGTTTCAGCCGTGACGAATCACAAGATGCAGCTAAGCACATTCAGACGGGTCGACTGCAACGCTCGTCGGGACAACCTCCCCTGCCTCCCGGTACATTTTGCACATAAAACAAGAGGAACGAGCTGTCGAGCTTCCGAGATCATGCTAATCCCAGCAAGCGGCGGACGAGCCGCACCAACGACCGACGTATGTATGCTAGTCCCAGCAAGTGGAGTGATAAGTAGCCACAACGATAGAATACTCTATGTTTGGCGTATGTATAATTTCAATTGGGGCCATAAAAACATCATACAAGTAATAACACTCAAGAAAAGTCTTCCTGGTTGCATCGCGGATGGCTAAAGCCTGAAGACATCATAAATTTTAGTTTCAGCTGTAGAGATTTCTCAAGGAAGTCTGAAGGAACAAAGTTTCCCAAAGTACTGAGTTGTACAAAGAACTCCAAGCTTCCCCCCATTACATGTCATCTCTAGTTGTGCTTGTTGCCGTATTCAGTCATCGTTGAATGCAACATGAATTATTAAAATATAGTTTTGCGACAGGTATTCCACTAAAATTTTCCTTACGAATGTAATTTTGTGATTACTTGATTACAGTACGGGAAGTTCCACAAAATTTACTCCCATCCTGTCAGCATGTTTATCCACAACTACTCTTTTTGTTTCCTCTGTCGTTGGAAGTGGTATAGCTACTTCATTGTGAGCTTGGACCATAAATACACCTTTGTAGGATGCATGTCATAGGGGAAATTGATAAAATGCCCCACATTTGTGTGGATTTTGCTAGAAAGAACTCATTTCGTTGATAGTGATAAAATGCCCCATCTAACTCTGCAACTTTGGTAAAACACCCCATCTGGGTAATTATACCATTGCTGAGTTATTAGACTCAATACTCATGACGTGAAATTACCTTCTTGCCCCAACTCGCGTGACACCGCCTCGCGACGGTACCCGGCCACGCGGTGGCCAGCACCGCGGAGCCAGAGACGCAGCACCCGACCTCCAAGGACGCATACTTCATGGCGGTCCACCACCTCTCCACCATCGTGCAGCACGACTTCTATCTGTAGCGCACCCTGAACCGGCTCCGCCTCCCGTCCCCGTTCCCGCCGGACCTCTCGCTCCGCGTCATCCGCGCCGCCGCCCCTGCCGAGCCCCTCCACGCCGCGCGGTTCCTGGCCTGGCTCCGCGCCAAGCCAAACTTCTCCCCCTCCGCCGAGCACTTCGACGCGCTGCTCCTCCCGCTCGTGCGCGCGCCTCTTCACCCACCTCTGGACCCAGGCCTCCGACATGCGGGCGCTCGGCCTCCCGCTCTCTCCCTCCACCTTCTCCGCCGTCATCTCGTCCTACGGCCACTCCCACCTCATCGAGCAGGCCGTCGAGGTGTTCAACCGCCTCCCCTGCTTCGGCTGTCCGCAGACCACCCAGGTCTACAACACACTCCTCGACGCGCTCTGCGCCAACGGCAACTTCGCCGGTGCCTACAAGCTGCTCCGCCGCATGGCGCGCAAGGGCGTGGCCCCCGACCACGCCACGTTCAGCACCCTCGTCGACGCCTGGTGCGCGTCGGGTAAGCTCCGGGAGGCGCAGGCGTTCCTCGACGACATGGTGACCCGCGGTTTCCGACCGCCGGTGCGCGGCCGGGACCTCCTTGTCGACGGGCTCGTCCGAGCTGGGCGCCTGGAGGAGGCCAAGGCATTCGCTCTCCGCATGACCAAGGAAGGCGTCCTCCCCGACGTTGCCACATTCAACTCACTCGCCGAGGCCCTTTGCAGTTCCGGTGATGTGGAGTTCGCCGTGGGTCTTCTTGCCGATGCTTCCAGTTGTGGCCTGTGCCCGGACATTTCAACGTACAAGGTGATGCTACCAGCTGTGGCCAAGGCTGGCCGCGGTGGGGACGACCTGGGGTGCCGCGGCGTCGAGGCCTCGTTGGGTGAGGATGTCGGGGGAGATGGAGAGGCGGCGCGCCGAGCGCAGAGAAGGTAGGCGGCCGGAGCCTCGACGGGGTGGCCGCCGGAGGGGACGACGGGGGTGGCGGCGGGTCTACCAGAGGACAGGGAGGACAAGGGAGGAGGACAGATGGCATCGGGGGCACTTGCTCCTCTTTGGCTAGATTAGGCAGGGGCAAGAAGGTAATTTCACGTCATGAGTATTGAGGTAATTTCACATCATGAGTATTGAGTCTAATAACTCAGCAATGATATAATTACCAGATGTGGCGTTTTACCAAAGTTCCAGAGTTAGATGGGGCATTTTATCACTGTCAATTCTTTCTGAACAAAGTCCACACAAATGTGGGGCATTTTATCAATTCCCCCATGTCATAAGAGGGATACGTAGAACAGAATCAAAATTTGGATCTTGCTGGGTCCTCTTCTCCTTAAGCATGAATGTACACGTGTAATAGTTTCGAATCGCTTCCTACTAGTACTAAAGTGTTGGTAAAAGAAAACCATGACAAACGTGTATGAGGTGTATTAGCAAAGTTCCCCAGTACCAGTAGTTATATTGTCAGCATAACTGTTTCTTGGTCTGCAGCATGACCAGATTTACAAATTCTTTCTGTGGAACTCAAACTAGCAGAAATGTAAGCCCTCCAAATCATGATTCCTAATATCGGTGTCTTTAGAGCATATCTCAAGTAAGTCTGAACTTTGAAGGAAGCAAAGCTAGCTGCCAAATAAACCGAAAAGTATGAAACAGGGCAGGGCATACCGCATACATCAACCCAGCACTAATGTTAGTTTCGAAGAAAATCTCTCTCATCGTAACTTGAATCTGCGTACTCTGCACCATTGATAGGAGTAACTCTCTGGTCTCTGCACTTATTACTGTATATGATCCACGCTCTCCATACCATCCAGTCTGTCTTTGCTCCTGTATGCTCTCACCTTTAGTCTTCACTCCGGCAATTTTAAGCTTGAACTACCCCCTCTTTATTTGCAAGCCCTCTTCTTTTCCTCTTTATATACAAGTCTTCGTTCCTAGTCCCCATCCTTCCATACGTCTCTAGAAGTGGTGGCTGATTCATTGTGATTCCAACACAATCATACATACATCTTGAAGGGTGCACATCACAACAGATATGTTCTGAGGCTTGAGGGTGTGATATGTGTTGAGGTTTGAGGATGTTGGTCATCTTCTTCTCTTCCTTTTCTTTTTGAATTGCTCGCTCATCGACCTAGCCATTAATTAGATCGGGGTATTGGGACAGAGATAGTAAGGCAGTACTTTCCTTGTGGTTTATTAGTATTCTATACGAGCAATTTCCCAGCCGATGCTTACATCTGCTGCCTTGATATTTAGTAAGGGGAACGACATACAAGTTGCCTGGTGCAAATGGATATAATTTCGTTAATATACATGTGCTATTCATGGATGTAATACATGTTAGAAATTGTGCCCATGGAAAGCATTGCTCACAAAAATATGATATATGTGCACCATTAAAAAAAGGCCAAAAAATGCTATTACTGTCAAAGAAATGCTAGTCTGAAATTTCATTTAAGCTCTCCTGAATTCGGATCCCCGATCAAGTGCAGCTGGAGGAACTCAAGGACGGAAAGATGCCCAAAGCAAACTTAATTTATTCTCCAAAGAAACTGAAAAGAATAACATATGATAGCAGACATGAAAATCACAAACATAAAACACGGGCAGACTTTAAGCTGGGTCGTGAAATCACAAGAAAAGGAACGTTTCTGAAACGATGGAACGTACCATCCAGAGCATGAGGATCTTCAAGCTTCAGTACAATGATAATCATTTGAAAGGAAGTGACGACTTAGATTGTTCAGAAGAGTTAAATGGTTATGATGAGGGGGATATTCTTCGCTGGAAGAATTCTATGAAAAGAGACTTCACAATAAATGGGTAATCTTCTGAAGGAAATCTTTTATTCCAAATGTTTGAAAAATGCTGCTTTGGTGAAATATTGTAGGAGCTAAATTACTAACATTGTTGCACTACTTGTATGGCAGTCTATTCTTTAACCCGTTTAACTACAGAATTTATGATTATGTGAATGGAGTAAGGGATATAAGAAAAAATAAGGTAATAGTCAGTGAGAGTCTTCTCAGTTTTGCCATAGGTTCGACAATACCCTTGTTTCCTTTCCCCTTTTCTTCTGCCTAACTCCTTAAATCATCAATCAGGTGTGTACAATGATTCCTGCCCATGTTTCCTTCGAGTAGTAGTAGCTCCCAATTTGGTCCTTGAATTGCATGTTGTAAGTGAAATTTCCCCCTGGAGGGATCGGGCAGTTCGTGCCATATACACCATCTTGCCATGAGCTCCTCCTCTGCTGAATTCCTTGCCTAGAATGTATGAACCGTCAGATAACAGTTACATACGCAGTATTTATTTCCACAGTCCAAAACTTTGCGTGCGGAATTAACATTGACAAGGGTCATACAATGCATTTTTTTTGGGAACGCGTAGGAGAAGCGTGGGCCTGTGTTGTTTGATTTCAAGATCAAGTAACAATGGGATCAATGCAGTGACCATTCATTATGGTTAAGGCATAGCTAACATTGAAATATGTTTTATTTTTACTTGTTTCTTAATTCACATATCACAGGAGCATATCTTATGGCTCTTCACGTCGTTTTCTTACACGAGAAGTTTTCCAATATGCACATGAGTTTCTCAAGGTGGAAAGAAAAACACTCTTGCTAGGCTTGAAAAGGCAAAAGAAGCCAAGGAAACACATCAATATGCACATGCTCAATGCTCAACACTGGAACATTCTAGGCCCCACTGATCCAATTTGTGACAGTACCAAAAATTTGAGAAATTTCAAATTTCAAAACCAAAATTTGCGAAGTTTTAAACAAATTTCGAAATCCTTCTCTGGGCCAAATCCTTTTCTCCAACCCATTTTCTCTCTCTCAGCCCTTCTCCCCTTTCGCGGCCCAGGCAGCCCACCTTCTTTTCCTCCTCCTTCCTCCCGATTTCCGTCGCCCTGTCACCATCGCCGTGCCGCCCGAGGGGCAACGGCATCGCCGCGCCGTTCGTCCTCGGCGCTGGCGCCGAGTGGGCCCGCCACTGTCCCGTCGCCGCGTCCGATGCCGCTTTCCACGCGTCGCCGAGCGCCCGCCCTTCTCTGCTCCTCCGCTCGCTGCCGAGCGCCACCTCGCCCGCGCACGGCTTCTCCGAGCTCCCCCTCGCGCCACGCCAGCTCCGCCGTCGCCACGTCGCAGCCCTCGAGCTCCGCGCTCCGACCGGCGCCCCTCCCCGCGCGGCTATAAAAGCCGGCATCGCCGGCCTCGCCCCCGCTTCCTCCCCCATTCCCCGCTAGCATCCCCGAGCGCCCGAGCCCCCACCTCTTCTCCTCCGAGCACCACCGCTTCTCCAGAACCCTACTCGAGCCGCTCCTCCTTTCTCCCCGAGCTCCGGCGAGGTGAGCCAACAGCCCCGCCGCCACCGAGCTCCTTCCCCAACTCATCCCCCTCCGCGCCGAGCTCCCATCTCCTCTTTTCCCTAGCTCCCGAGCAACCCCGAGTGGCCCTCCTTCCCTGGGACCTCCCCACCTCCTCCGTTTTCCCCGAACCCCGGCAAACCTCACTGGCGCACACCTCCCCTCCGGCGAGCTCAACCCGAGCCGCCACCCCCACCGTTGCTAACCCGATCCCCCACGGCAATGCCCCTCTTTCTTCGTGAAAATGGAATCCCCACCCCCTGTAACACCTCCCCGAGCCCTCAATTTCCCCAGCAAGCCTCACCGGCGGGCGAATTTTGTCCCCGCCGCCGGCGGCCGCCCACCCCACCTCCCCTCTGTTTTTCCCCTCCCCGACCAGGCCTCGCTTGGCAGGCTAGGTCCGGGCGTAACAGGCCGTTTCGGCCGGCCTGCTCCCCATTTTTCTTTTTCTTTTGTTTTATTCCCTCCGCAGGCCGAATCCATTAACAGCCCAACAGCAGCCCAGCAAGAAATCCTATTTCCTTTTCTTTTTATTCTTTTTCTTCCTGTTGAGCCCTAAAACCCTAACCCAAACAAGGCCCTAACCCTAGCCCAAATCCAACCCACACCCAGCCCATTCCAAGCCCAACCCAAGGGTTCTATTGGGCCCAATCCTATTTGGCGGGCCCGGTTTCGACCCGTCGGGCTTGAAACCCAAAAAAACCAATAATATACCGTTTCGATCGTCTCGACGACGTGGTTCCATTTATGATATCCGTTAGTCCAAATTCTCAACTTTTAATGCTCAAAACCCATAAAAACTCCTTCACCTCATATTCCAGCTTTCCGTCCAAAACCCATAATTCCATACCCACCATTTCCTTCGGTTCCTGGACGTCCCGGTTCCAATCCCGCACACCCACACACCTTTGGAACGCCACGCAGAAGGGAAGGAAGTGATGACTCGGTTAGTGGGAAGACTCATAACTGGAACCCACTCAAATCCCGGATCGCGAAATTGACACTGGCCTGTCAGACTCCCGAGAGAGCGAGTGATAAAAGTTCCTGGGTGGGAACTTCAGAAGATAGAGCAGATAAAAAGCCATGTTATCTTACCTCTGTCGATACACGTTGGGAGTGTGTTAATCACGTGTAACAATAAGAGATATAGATATCATGTGGATAAAGTTGGGCAACTCTGCAGAGTCAGAGACCACAGTTTGTCCAACCTCTACGTTGAAAGCGGTTCGCTGTCCAAACCCTGTTCTTGATGATGAGTCATGCAAAGAATTTGCATTTTGGTGGAGCCCAATTCCTCCAAATAATTGTTGTGAATGGCGTCCTAACCGCCCCCACAAATTGCGCCATGTAGACCGAAGCCGCAGTGTATTCTCCGGAGGGCGAAAGCTTCCAATGAATTGTGTCAGGGGTGTCATTGTTCAGCGCTACCGCGTTGATCCTCTCCCACAGGGTAACAAACTCGGTGAGATGGCCCTATTTTCCATGTGGATATGACGATAATACTATAACCAGAAACGAGTACACCCAGCACTTCAGAGGGAAGATATTAGTAGATCAGTGAGCTCTTGGTTAGCTATTAGATTAGGATGATACTAATAGATAAAATATCTAGATGAACCAAACCGAATAGTGCAGTGAAGGTGAAACGAAAATTATGCCCTCTGGGAAGTGATAGTAGGCTGGTTATGCAGAACAGCCCTGGTTAGTGAGAAATGAACGTTGAACTGGGTAAATTTACACTTTCATCCTTTCAGAAAATCGCGAGAATTGCGGATTGAAGATGCTAATGTACTACATACCAGATCACCATGAATGTAAAGTCTACTACAAAACACTAGCATCTAATACATACATGCAAATTCTGTGGGTCTAATGCTTGTATCCCACCACTAAAACAACAGGAGTGGTCCGCTGTAAAATCATGATGGATGTCAATTGATAAGTTCCTACACGTTGAAGATGTTGGCGTCTACACTGAAATCAAATACGGATCTCCGCTAATCAGTTTTTAGCATGTTAGTTTCACTATTGTCAGATTGGCTGCTCCTGGATCATCATCAGTAGAGTATCTTGAGAATCCTTATCCCTGAATCTCACTCTGTGATATGTACAGAATACATGGGCATGAAACAGTTCTTGTAAAAAAAGATCTGTTAATAACCTGCAGAGTTTCAAGGAAATTCAGCAGTCAGTACTTTCAACAAGAAGTCTGTAACTAAATCTAAAATTTGTAAGCTCTTTGTAGAACATTTGCACACCCTAGCTGCAAATTCCTGCTATTTGCTAAAATTTAATTGCTTAAATCTCGAAATTTCGGGAATAGGCAAGCGGCCTGGTGGTAAGGAGGCTGTATAACCCTCATAGCCCACCCCGGTTTGAGTCCTAGACCGGCTTGGGTGCCCATCTCCTTCTTTAGTGAATGTGAGAGCTCCTGGCCCATTTTCCAAAAAAAGAAATCTGGAAACTTCAAAAGAAGATGGATAGCATAAATGTGCTAAAATGTCTCTGGTACCTGCAGCACAGCCAACCATATCCTTATGCTGCCTGCTGCTCTGCACAATTCTTCCATCAGAAAGAGATATGATCTGGAGACTATTCTCCCAATTTCCACATAAAATCAAATATTTGTCGCTGTTAATTTGCATAGTTGCTAAGAACTGCCTTCCAAACTTAACGTTTTCAGCCAGGAAGGTATGCTAAATAGAGAGCCACGTAAACCTGAAATGACATAACTATGCAAAAATTTGCTCTTTGCAACATTTCAATTTTACGGAGTTGAATTTGTCAACTGTGATGGTCAAATCAATAAAATATTTACCTGAGAGGACTAGTCTGGCAACTATTGCATAAGAAAATCTGTTTTATATTTAGAAAGATAGCTCAGCTCTCAAGTCTGTATAACTGAGAATTGTAATGTAAATAACATGTGAAGATTACAAACATGGTGGAACTGAGCAACACAAAGTCAGGAAAGTTTTTCCCACCAATGTTTTCCAAAACAAAACTAATTTTCATTAGAATACCAACAAAACTATCCTAGTGGACAAGCAATTCATTCTCAAGATCACAAGTATGACAATCACATAGATAACTGACAAAAAGAACTATCCATTACCTTTGTCCATGGAGGGAGAGCAACATCACCTAAAGGTTCAACATCCTGCTTAACACCAAGATGATATGAATTTGAATTTTCAAGAAA
Organism: Stipa capillata; assembly: GCA_019208055.1. Classification (NCBI taxonomy): domain Eukaryota; kingdom Viridiplantae; phylum Streptophyta; class Magnoliopsida; order Poales; family Poaceae; genus Stipa; species Stipa capillata. The sequence goes on from JAGXJF010001169.1 coordinate 473,877, forward strand.
CTCAGGCATACAAAATAATTCAGGAATAAGCTCTTTGACATCACTTGTATCTGATAAGCAATTTCTGTAAGTGCTGTCAATACTTTGTAAGAGACGATCTGCATGGCCAAACTTGCCACCCTGCACAAGAAGTGTCAGACATGCATAAATAATGAACAACATCACATATTAAAGCTAGTGTTTTGTGAACTATGGTGACAATATGGCATGAAATATGCTGTATTAACAAAAGATGAGTAATGTTTTGATAAAAGAGAACAGGATGCTTAGTTCTTATGAAAAGAGGGTGAAAATATTCAAGCACATTGACAACCTGAAGGCTATGATGCAGAGTTGTAAAAGGCTCGAGCCTGAGAAAGCAACTGACAACAACTTCTGTCGGGCTGGCCGCCTCACAGTCCAAAAGCACCGTACCGCCTCGGGCCAGTCGTCCCACCGCATAACGCCGCTGCGCTGCCCACCACACATAGGCCAGCGAGGCCACAAAGAGAAGGCAAGCGGACAAAGGCGACCAAGGCGAGCGAGGAGAGTCCCCGCCGCTGTCGGGAGCAGGCCGCAGGCCGCCCCCAACGACGACGAGAGGGAAGAGCGTGGCAGCTGTGGGTGGAAACCCTAGATCGCGTGTTGGGTGAATGGTGTACTAGGTTTTTGCCCCGTGGTTTGTGTTAGTGATCGTGATCAAATGATGGGTTTCCCAGTGATGCTTCATGTTTTCTAGTTGCAACAAGTCTGAAACCGAGTGGATTTATTTTTTGTTCCATATTTTTCTGTTCTATTTTTTTACCGTAAATTAGAATGCTTAGATGTATGTAAAGGTTATTTAGATTTCTTTACTATATTTAGCACAATTGTTTTATGACACATTGTTTTTTTATAGGAAAACTTCATCCTCGAGCCCGAGTCTGAATATTTTTCATAATAATACTACTGACTTTGGCTTTAGTGATGAATAAATTCGCTTTATCGAAATCCCTATAATCCTTCTATATGACTTTTTTTCTGCTGAAATACTGGAAAATAGGATGACCCCAGTTCAAGAAAATGTTCATAACTCGAAACATAAAAGTCTGACATCTATATGTAGCCATAGATATCATTTTTTCCTTTGAAGAATAGATATCAATACATCGGCAATGAATAATGTGAGCAAGCAAAGATGCTCGCCATATGAAGAATTCACTGGCAACATTTTACCTACAATTGCTAAACAATACGAATGGCACAGATAGAGCGCTACAAGTACAAACATCTCGAGTTTATCAAAAGAATCGGAGCTCAGCAATCTGAACAACCACGTATCATGTGCTCTCATCTGAATCTCAGTTTCAGTCACCCCTTCGTGACATGAAAACTGACCCCATTCAGGTTCAGAGAGGCATTGTCCGGCGCCCTGAAGCCCGGCCGCAGAGAAGCGCGTTCTTCGGGATCGGGTTCTCGTCCCGCCATGAGTTCGCCGGCGAGTAGACCCGGAGGTAGAACTGCTGGCCGAGGTACTGCCTGCCCCAGCTCTCCGACCTGACGTTCCACATCCCCACGTTGTCCAAAGGCATGTAAATCGCAGTCCAGTACAACATTTGGGGGATGTATGGGTGCAAATTATAACTTTCAACGTGAAAAGATAGACAGAAATTATATTTGATTTTCCAGGTCACTGTATAAAAAATACCACGAACGTATAGATATACGAGCATGCATGGAATGAGGTATTTATATTTCTGCAATGGCAAGATGATTGAATTGTCGATCATGGCTAATTGATAACATAAAGTACTACTAATTATGTAGGATAACATTGAGCAATAGTTCAGAAGTATGAAACATCAACACTGGATAATAGAAAGGTCTGAGATAATAGTATATATATTATATATACAAATAAGATAGCTGTGAACAAAGGATATAGTTGATTGCGTGCTGAGCTGAGGATAGTACTCAATCAATAGAAGTTGAAGACCTGCATGTAATATACAAGATATGTTACTATACTTAGAAATATTATGCAAGTCACAAATGATATTATATAGCAAGGAAAAGATAGCATATCTGACCTTTTCAAATAGAGTAGACATTTAGTTCCAGGCACTATTTCTTCTTGCTGTATGCAAAGACACAGATATCTCCTATTTTGATGTTAGTTCTTTGCATAAACCGACTCCAATTAGTTGTTATGGTGGCTCATTTGTCTTGTCCTATCTTTAGACAGACCTGATCTGCAACCTTCTTCTCTATTTTTTTGATAGGTAGACAGTTGATTGGTTCATGTAAAAAGTTCTTGAGATATGCATTTGTGAAGCTCACTGAAAAGTACTGGAAATGCAATATGAAGACCAGAATAAGATTATGTTATATACTATATCTATGTGAAATGTTAGAAATGAAACATTTACTTTACCATTCTACCGTTTGGAACAATGAATGTTTTGTTCATTGTACATATGTAGTGTGGTATTATACGTTCTTTAGTACCAATAATCTGTTTGAGATGCTCTAAGTTATCGTTTGTCATTTCCAAGTCATTGCCAAAGACATTTAGATTGTTGTAGCCTTGAATTGACTGGGAACAAGAGGGGCCTGCATGAAATGGAATAAGTTTGGCAAAGAAGAAGCAATTGTTATTTGGATATATAATATTGTCAGTTGTTATGTTACCTCGTTTAATGATGTTGTTTGACAGCTTTGGTTTTTTAATTGCATGACAATGATTGGAACTGTGGATTTTCTTTGGTAGGTCCGAAGCTGTGTAAGAAATGACTATAGAATTAGGCCCGTAATATGAAAGACCCAGAAAAGAAGCATTATACAATAGTGGTCTTTTCAAAATGAATTAACTATTACAGGCAATTAAGAACATATTTGGTATATAATATCATTATATTACCTTGTTTAGTAACCTTCTTTGATGACTTTAGTTTTTGTATTGGAGGTGAAGGCACTGACTTGTCCATATTCTTTTCAAGCTTAGGAACTGTCCACTACACAGGTATATGAAATTTAATATTGTTTGCAGATAGATAGCAGTGGTTGAATAGGCAAATAGTGTCATGTTATTACCCTGTATAGTAAGGTTATTAGATAAACCTAGTTTCATAACTACAGGAACAGTCATGCGATTCTCCATGTTCTTCGAAAGGGTAGGACCTGCATGGGAAAGGAATATAGAATGCGGTATATGGTATATTACATTGAAAGAAAAAGCAGTGGAGAGTTGAAATGATATGTTCTACAGACCATCGTCATCACTGATGTAAATGATATCCTTGGATTGAGGTAAATTTACAGTGTTGTGCCTATTATTGGAACTGCGGATGTACATAATAACCTCATCACTAGAATCGCTAGATGCTAGAAAAGGCAAAGGGAGCATTTATGTAGAACATATAAAACATTAGAGATATTGTACCAGGATGATCAGGTGCTGATTGCTTAATTTCCATTTTGTCGTAGTTGTAAATCTGCAGAGTATATTGAATATATTAATGCAATGAAGTAGAACAAAATATATTTATGTGAATGCAATATCGGATACTTATAGTGTCATTATGAATGAAATTGCCCTGTAAATACCTTGAACATACCTGGTAACTAATATTAGAAGTTGTTCATTGTTGGACTAATTATTTACATAAAATCTAATGTTCTAGACAAAGATTAATCAATAAATAACAATGTAGAGTGAGTGAAAGCGGTGAGATTAGCGAACTGCAATATAGTTAAGATGGTAAATTTCAGAGTAGGATCAGTACCATATAGTGGCAAAATAGGCGGACGTTATCCGATATAAATAGAAGTAATGCGCTGTAGTTCGATCTATGTTAGATCCAATAAATTAGCACAGTATCTGGACAGATATTCGATCTTTTATGATAAGATGAGTTACCTTGTAAACTAATATTGCGGATAGATGCTGACCCTAAAGGTACCAGGACCGAAACTGTTTATAGCATTATTATTTATCGTTAGGATGGCCAATGTATCCGGACGGAAAATAGCATAGATGACAAAGGCTAAATTTCTAGCTACAGAAGGTTATGGATGAACGATGCTTTTACGATCTGGTAATCTTTCGATGGGTTGCAGAAGAACGTATTGTAAATTTATAGTCCCTGAAGATCTAGGTCAAATGTATGAACTAAAGCTTCAAGAAAATCGCCAGGAGAAGATCGATGAAAGTGCATATACCTGTATTGAAAGATCTCTGTACTTAGTAGGTAAAATGCAATAGTGAAGGGCGGTGTAGATCGAATGTTCTTGCCGGAATGATCGCTTCTTGAGAAGGGCACAGCAAAGGATGGAAACGCGCTGGTTCTTGCGGGAAGCGGAAGAGGTAGGAAGACTTTTTTTTCACATCAACATCGGGAGCTCCGTAATTTATTGCTCTATTAATTGGGCCGAGATACCTGTGTTATAGTCCCGAATAGGCTGTAATGGGCTGTCTTTCTGGTCACTGTGGTTGACTCGTCTGTGTTACTTAATATTTCACTCTGTACAAGTCTGTTGTCAGGTATTTAGGTCCTGAATTTATTGTCTGTTCTGGCCTGTAGCAAGGAGACATTGCCCACCACTCGTTTTGTTGCTTAGAATATATATGTCACGTCTTCCCGACTCCTTACCTGAGATCTTCATTTTTTTGTCGCTGTATTTTTTGTTAGCTGAAAGGTACATTAGTACATAAGAAAAGGTTTACCTTTTTTGTAAAAATAAAGGTCGACTCCTCTTGTTTGATACAAAGGCCTTGTCAAAGAGTTGTGATACGTGTCACTGAACACAGCTGAGAGTTTGGCATACGAATTCTTTGTATCACAAGAGTTGTGCTGGATTGGGGCTCCACGCCGTATAACAAGGCCCCAAATATAAAGACGGGGGGGTCCTTCCGCGTTCCCCATTCCCCTTCCTCGCCGTCGCGCACTGACGCCCCACGAACCCTAGATCGATATCTGCCACGCCGCTCCGCGCGTCCAATCCGAAGCAGTGACAATGGAAGTGCAGCAGAATCAGCCCCCCGACTACCCTAGCTGGGTGGTGTTGGACCAAACGTTCCGTTACTCGGACCCCCGGTCCTTCCGCGCCGACGACGAGACCTCCGCGGAGTTACGTGCCACCACCGGCGAGCTCGTCCGCGTGGCCTTCACCCTCCACCCGCTGCCGGGGTCGTCCGGCCTCCGCCTCTACTGCTCGAAAGAGCGGGAGCCGCTTATGTGGGACACCATCGTGGCGGCCCACGGCGACGCCGTCCTCTTCCGCTTCGTGGTGGACTTCGATGGCCTTCCTACCCTCCGGCGTTATGCCATGGATTATTTCCTCTACAGGGCCGGTACCTCCGGTCCCAAGCTCTCTCTACTCCCACGCTGCTATTCCACCGAGGATGAGATCATGGTCGCCGCCGCGTCGAAGACCGGTTCCTGGAGAACCAAGTGGCGCATGGTGGACAGGAAGTCCATTGGCCTTCTGACTGCTGGTGAAGATTTCGTGGTGGCTGAGCTTAACTTGGATTGGGCCGTCGGCAATGACTCTCCGCTGGAGGCCGAGCTCTTCAGGCTCCACTCGACATCATCGCAGGGGGAAGCTGGCGGCCAGTGGGAGCTTTTGCGTGCAAGGAGCCGTGACAGCAAGGTCAGATTCCGGGACGTGCTCTGGTGGGAAACACATAGAGTTGTCCCTTTCTCTAGTTACCTGTGCTGGGTTGATTACCACAGAGGTATATTGTTCTGCGATGTCTACCACGATAGCCCTGACCTCCAGTACCTCCGGTTACCTGTCGACGAACCCCCCCCTGGTCCTAATATCAATGGTGGTCGATTGCCACAGGTATCCCGGACTGTGTGTGTCACCAAAGGAGAGATCATGATGTTTATCACTGTTGACAGGAGCAATGATACATGCAGTTGTAAGCACGGTTCTAATTTCACCATGATTGTCTGGAGATTGAAGGAAATAGGTTACAGTGATTATATCTGGGTGGAGCATTTCAGGATTAAAGCTGATGAACTCTGGGCTATGCCTATGACTGGTTATGATCATAATCAGTTCCCCCGTCTTGTGCCAAAATTCCCTCTTGTGAGCATGGATGACCCCCGCATCCTCTACTTCGTGTTGACCAATAGGCCCACTCCTATCCGTGCCGATGCGAAGACATGGATAGTCACTCTCGACATGGAGAGCAGGACGACCCTGCGATGCGATGGTATCGGAGCATACCCATCCGACGGCGATGCGGGCATGGCCTCTTACAACATCTTTGGCAACAGTGGCTTCTTTCCCAGCGAGTTCTCTAAGTACCTGAAGAAGCTCGTCCCAAGGTAATAGATTCATTTTAACTGTTTACCCATTCATGTAGATTTCTTTCTTTCATTCTTTTTGCCTGGCTGGTGATATTTTCGTGTTCTTAGTTAGTATTCCCTCTGATCCTTTTTTGGCCTACGCAAGTTTGCGAGTTTAGGTTTGTTAGCACGAACATGTAACTTAACTACCTGAACCTGGATGGCCCTTCTGACAAAACGTTGAAACACCTGGTATTATCATCAGTTTCATTGTGTCTTCTGTAGCCCAATGTGTCTGTATGTAGTAACAGTATTCATCGAAACATCGAGTGTGTTGTTTTCTTATCTCATCTTAGAGAGAGATTTTTTTTTCAATCCCAGTATGTTTCTTGTCATTTGTAAGCTGAACTTGAAGATACCTTTTTATAGCATTTACTAGTGGTTTAGTATGGGGTTTCTCTTAGGTGTTCTGTTTCTCCAATCTTCTTACTTTAAGATCTTGAGTTTGATTCGCAGAATAGATAGCACTGGCATGTGCATAAGTATTTTACTGAAAGAACGGATCCATCCACCAACTTACTGCTATCTGTAGCTATTATGACCTTTGAAAGATGTAATTTTCTGGCCTTTCCAAATGACAAGAGAACTTCTGTGAGTAAGTTCATTATCATGTGATAAACTCCTGGGGGTATATTAAGCCACAGAGGTACAAAGCTGGCACATTGGTGCTGCATACTACGAGTCCTTTGAAGTATACTACTTGCAAGATTGAGGTAACAGATTTTTCAAAAATAAAATAAAAAAATATGAGATGACAGAATGTGATGGCCCTGCTTTAGCTGGAGGTTGTGTGTGCTTGAGGTTCCTATGATTCTATGATTATTGCTTTTCTGGCATATTTACTCTTCTCTGTACTGAAAGTGTTGTCGAGATGATTATCATTGTGGATAGTGATCACTACATCTTGACTCTTGTAGGGACACTGCTATCATGGAGAAGAAGAACAAGAAGAAGAACAAGTACACTTCCTGATCTGATGGCTCGCGAGAATCCAACTGGATGCTATGTTTCAGTTTAACTGCAGTGGCTCTATATTTGTTGGTAGACTGCATGTTTATGTGGGTTTTACTATTATCATATAATATCAACTAGTATGAACTATGTGTTGGTATTCAGATTAGGGAGCTGAACCGTTAAATTTATCTCCAGATTATCATCTGATTACACTATATATGTATATATGGTGGAGTGAAACACCACTTGCATCAGCAGTAAGCAGACTTTTACGAACTTGCTGATGGCTGCAATGCAAGAAGAATATCTGCCATCCTTGATGGCTTCCCAGCATGTTTGTAAACCGTCTGGTTCCAGGGCCTTGTAGGGCTATTTGAATGTTTGCGGGACCTCTGAACTCAAGTACCTATCATCTGTAGCTAGCTTACGGTGGGGACCCAGGCAAGCCGAGAGAGGGCTAGCAGTTCCTCGTGTTACTATGATCAGATTGCTGCGAACAAATGATAATGGGTGGTTCATTTCAGAGCATAGGACAATGCATGACCATGAACTCCTACACCATTGTTCGCAGAAGGTGCACTTGATTTGTGATAGTGGCTCATGGCAGGCTAAGGTGCCCAGTTTCTAGCGCATGTTTTCAGACGCTGTATCATCATTGGCAGACGCTTTCCAAAATGCTTTGTTATTCATGGGAACATCGGCATTATGAATATTGTTTTTTTGGAGCAATGTTCTGTAACCCTTTTTTGCTTGGGATTTGTTTTGCTCTTACAGGTTTCAAGCTTCAGTACAAATGATAATCATTTGAAAGGAAGTGACGACTTAGATTGTTCAGAAGAGTTAAATGGTTATGATGAGGGGGATATTCTTCGCTGGAAGAATTCTATGAAAAGAGACTTCACAATAAATGGGTAATCTTCTGAAGGAAATCTTTTATTCCAAATGTTTGAAAAATGCTGCTTTGGTGAAATATTGTAGGAGCTAAATTACTAACATTGTTGCACTACTTGTATGGCAGTCTATTCTTTAACCCGTTTAACTACAGAATTTATGATTATGTGAATGGAGTAAGGGATATAAGAAAAAATAAGGTAATAGTCAGTGAGAGTCTTCTCAGTTTTGCCATAGGTTCAACAATACCCTTGTTTCCTTTCCCCTTTTCTTCTGCCTAACTCCTTAAATCATCAATCAGGTGTGTACAATGATTCCTGCCCATGTTTCCTTCGAGTAGTAGTAGCTCCCAATTTGGTCCTTGAATTGCATGTTGTAAGTGAAATTTCCCCCTGGAGGGATCGGGCAGTTCGTGCCATATACACCATCTTGCCATGAGCTCCTCCTCTGCTGAATTCCTTGCCTAGAATGTATGAACCGTCAGATAACAGTTACATACGCAGTATTTATTTCCACAGTCCAAAACTTTGCGTGCGGAATTAACATTGACAAGGGTCATACAATGCATTTTTTTTGGGAACGCGTAGGAGAAGCGTGGGCCTGTGTTGTTTGATTTCAAGATCAAGTAACAATGGGATCAATGCAGTGACCATTCATTATGGTTAAGGCATAGCTAACATTGAAATATGTTTTATTTTTACTTGTTTCTTAATTCACATATCACAGGAGCATATCTTATGGCTCTTCACGTCGTTTTCTTACACGAGAAGTTTTCCAATATGCACATGAGTTTCTCAAGGTGGAAAGAAAAACACTCTTGCTAGGCTTGAAAAGGCAAAAGAAGCCAAGGAAACACATCAATATGCACATGCTCAATGCTCAACACTGGAACATTCTAGGCCCCACTGATCCAATTTGTGACAGTACCAAAAATTTGAGAAATTTCAAAATTTCAAAACCAAAATTTGCGAAGTTTTAAACAAATTTCGAAATCCTTCTCTGGGCCAAATCCTTTTCTCCAACCCATTTTCTCTCTCTCAGCCCTTCTCCCCTTTCGCGGCCCAGGCAGCCCACCTTCTTTTCCTCCTCCTTCCTCCCGATTTCCGTCGCCCTGTCACCATCGCCGTGCCGCCCGAGGGGCAACGGCATCGCCGCGCCGTTCGTCCTCGGCGCTGGCGCCGAGTGGGCCCGCCACTGTCCCGTCGCCGCGTCCGATGCCGCTTTCCACGCGTCGCCGAGCGCCCGCCCTTCTCTGCTCCTCCGCTCGCTGCCGAGCGCCACCTCGCCCGCGCACGGCTTCTCCGAGCTCCCCCTCGCGCCACGCCAGCTCCGCCGTCGCCACGTCGCAGCCCTCGAGCTCCGCGCTCCGACCGGCGCCCCTCCCCGCGCGGCTATAAAAGCCGGCATCGCCGGCCTCGCCCCCGCTTCCTCCCCCATTCCCCGCTAGCATCCCCGAGCGCCCGAGCCCCCACCTCTTCTCCTCCGAGCACCACCGCTTCTCCAGAACCCTACTCGAGCCGCTCCTCCTTTCTCCCCGAGCTCCGGCGAGGTGAGCCAACAGCCCCGCCGCCACCGAGCTCCTTCCCCAACTCATCCCCCTCCGCGCCGAGCTCCCATCTCCTCTTTTCCCTAGCTCCCGAGCAACCCCGAGTGGCCCTCCTTCCCTGGGACCTCCCCACCTCCTCCGTTTTCCCCGAACCCCGGCAAACCTCACTGGCGCACACCTCCCCTCCGGCGAGCTCAACCCGAGCCGCCACCCCACCGTTGCTAACCCGATCCCCCACGGCAATGCCCCTCTTTCTTCGTGAAAATGGAATCCCCACCCCCTGTAACACCTCCCCGAGCCCTCAATTTCCCCAGCAAGCCTCACCGGCGGGCGAATTTTGTCCCCGCCGCCGGCGGCCGCCCACCCCACCTCCCCTCTGTTTTTCCCCTCCCCGACCAGGCCTCGCTTGGCAGGCTAGGTCCGGGCGTAACAGGCCGTTTCGGCCGGCCTGCTCCCCATTTTTCTTTTTCTTTTGTTTTATTCCCTCCGCAGGCCGAATCCATTAACAGCCCAACAGCAGCCCAGCAAGAAATCCTATTTCCTTTTCTTTTTATTCTTTTTCTTCCTGTTGAGCCCTAAAACCCTAACCCAAACAAGGCCCTAACCCTAGCCCAAATCCAACCCACACCCAGCCCATTCCAAGCCCAACCCAAGGGTTCTATTGGGCCCAATCCTATTTGGCGGGCCCGGTTTCGACCCGTCGGGCTTGAAACCCAAAAAAACCAATAATATACCGTTTCGATCGTCTCGACGACGTGGTTCCATTTATGATATCCGTTAGTCCAAATTCTCAACTTTTAATGCTCAAAACCCATAAAAACTCCTTCACCTCATATTCCAGCTTTCCGTCCAAAACCCATAATTCCATACCCACCATTTCCTTCGGTTCCTGGACGTCCCGGTTCCAATCCCGCACACCCACACACCTTTGGAACGCCACGCAGAAGGGAAGGAAGTGATGACTCGGTTAGTGGGAAGACTCATAACTGGAACCCACTCAAATCCCGGATCGCGAAATTGACACTGGCCTGTCAGACTCCCGAGAGAGCGAGTGATAAAAGTTCCTGGGTGGGAACTTCAGAAGATAGAGCAGATAAAAAGCCATGTTATCTTACCTCTGTCGATACACGTTGGGAGTGTGTTAATCACGTGTAACAATAAGAGATATAGATATCATGTGGATAAAGTTGGGCAACTCTGCAGAGTCAGAGACCACAGTTTGTCCAACCTCTACGTTGAAAGCGGTTCGCTGTCCAAACCCTGTTCTTGATGATGAGTCATGCAAAGAATTTGCATTTTGGTGGAGCCCAATTCCTCCAAATAATTGTTGTGAATGGCGTCCTAACCGCCCCCACAAATTGCGCCATGTAGACCGAAGCCGCAGTGTATTCTCCGGAGGGCGAAAGCTTCCAATGAATTGTGTCAGGGGTGTCATTGTTCAGCGCTACCGCGTTGATCCTCTCCCACAGGGTAACAAACTCGGTGAGATGGCCCTATTTTCCATGTGGATATGACGATAATACTATAACCAGAAACGAGTACACCCAGCACTTCAGAGGGAAGATATTAGTAGATCAGTGAGCTCTTGGTTAGCTATTAGATTAGGATGATACTAATAGATAAAATATCTAGATGAACCAAACCGAATAGTGCAGTGAAGGTGAAACGAAAATTATGCCCTCTGGGAAGTGATAGTAGGCTGGTTATGCAGAACAGCCCTGGTTAGTGAGAAATGAACGTTGAACTGGGTAAATTTACACTTTCATCCTTTCAGAAAATCGCGAGAATTGCGGATTGAAGATGCTAATGTACTACATACCAGATCACCATGAATGTAAAGTCTACTACAAAACACTAGCATCTAATACATACATGCAAATTCTGTGGGTCTAATGCTTGTATCCCACCACTAAAACAACAGGAGTGGTCCGCTGTAAAATCATGATGGATGTCAATTGATAAGTTCCTACACGTTGAAGATGTTGGCGTCTACACTGAAATCAAATACGGATCTCCGCTAATCAGTTTTTAGCATGTTAGTTTCACTATTGTCAGATTGGCTGCTCCTGGATCATCATCAGTAGAGTATCTTGAGAATCCTTATCCCTGAATCTCACTCTGTGATATGTACAGAATACATGGGCATGAAACAGTTCTTGTAAAAAAAGATCTGTTAATAACCTGCAGAGTTTCAAGGAAATTCAGCAGTCAGTACTTTCAACAAGAAGTCTGTAACTAAATCTAAAATTTGTAAGCTCTTTGTAGAACATTTGCACACCCTAGCTGCAAATTCCTGCTATTTGCTAAAATTTAATTGCTTAAATCTCGAAATTTCGGGAATAGGCAAGCGGCCTGGTGGTAAGGAGGCTGTATAACCCTCATAGCCCACCCCGGTTTGAGTCCTAGACCGGCTTGGGTGCCCATCTCCTTCTTTAGTGAATGTGAGAGCTCCTGGCCCATTTTCCAAAAAAAAGAAATCTGGAAACTTCAAAAGAAGATGGATAGCATAAATGTGCTAAAATGTCTCTGGTACCTGCAGCACAGCCAACCATATCCTTATGCTGCCTGCTGCTCTGCACAATTCTTCCATCAGAAAGAGATATGATCTGGAGACTATTCTCCCAATTTCCACATAAAATCAAATATTTGTCGCTGTTAATTTGCATAGTTGCTAAGAACTGCCTTCCAAACTTAACGTTTTCAGCCAGGAAGGTATGCTAAATAGAGAGCCACGTAAACCTGAAATGACATAACTATGCAAAAATTTGCTCTTTGCAACATTTCAATTTTACGGAGTTGAATTTGTCAACTGTGATGGTCAAATCAATAAAATATTTACCTGAGAGGACTAGTCTGGCAACTATTGCATAAGAAAATCTGTTTTATATTTAGAAAGATAGCTCAGCTCTCAAGTCTGTATAACTGAGAATTGTAATGTAAATAACATGTGAAGATTACAAACATGGTGGAACTGAGCAACACAAAGTCAGGAAAGTTTTTCCCACCAATGTTTTCCAAAACAAAACTAATTTTCATTAGAATACCAACAAAACTATCCTAGTGGACAAGCAATTCATTCTCAAGATCACAAGTATGACAATCACATAGATAACTGACAAAAAGAACTATCCATTACCTTTGTCCATGGAGGGAGAGCAACATCACCTAAAGGTTCAACATCCTGCTTAACACCAAGATGATATGAATTTGAATTTTCAAGAAACTCAGGCATACAAAATAATTCAGGAATAAGCTCTTTGACATCACTTGTATCTGATAAGCAATTTCTGTAAGTGCTGTCAATACTTTGTAAGAGACGATCTGCATGGCCAAACTTGCCACCCTGCACAAGAAGTGTCAGACATGCATAAATAATGAACAACATCACATATTAAAGCTAGTGTTTTGTGAACTATGGTGACAATATGGCATGAAATATGCTGTATTAACAAAAGATGAGTAATGTTTTGATAAAAAGAGAACAGGATGCTTAGTTCTTATGAAAAGAGGGTGAAAATATTCAAGCACATTGACAACCTGAAGGCTATGATGCAGAGTTGTAAAAGGCTCGAGCCTGAGAAAGCAACTGACAACAACTTCTGTCGGGCTGGCCGCCTCACAGTCCAAAAGCACCGTACCGCCTCGGGCCAGTCGTCCCACCGCATAACGCCGCTGCGCTGCCCACCACACATAGGCCAGCGAGGCCACAAAGAGAAGGCAAGCGGACAAAGGCGACCAAGGCGAGCGAGGAGAGTCCCCGCCGCTGTCGGGAGCAGGCCGCAGGCCGCCCCCAACGACGACGAGAGGGAAGAGCGTGGCAGCTGTGGGTGGAAACCCTAGATCGCGTGTTGGGTGAATGGTGTACTAGGTTTTTGCCCCGTGGTTTGTGTTAGTGATCGTGATCAAATGATGGGTTTCCCAGTGATGCTTCATGTTTTCTAGTTGCAACAAGTCTGAAACCGAGTGGATTTATTTTTGTTCCATATTTTTCTGTTCTATTTTTTTACCGTAAATTAGAATGCTTAGATGTATGTAAAGGTTATTTAGATTTCTTTACTATATTTAGCACAATTGTTTTATGACACATTGTTTTTTTATAGGAAAACTTCATCCTCGAGCCCGAGTCTGAATATTTTTCATAATAATACTACTGACTTTGGCTTTAGTGATGAATAAATTCGCTTTATCGAAATCCCTATAATCCTTCTATATGACTTTTTTCTGCTGAAATACTGGAAAATAGGATGACCCCAGTTCAAGAAAATGTTCATAACTCGAAACATAAAAGTCTGACATCTATATGTAGCCATAGATATCATTTTTCCTTTGAAGAATAGATATCAATACATCGGCAATGAATAATGTGAGCAAGCAAAGATGCTCGCCATATGAAGAATTCACTGGCAACATTTTACCTACAATTGCTAAACAATACGAATGGCACAGATAGAGCGCTACAAGTACAAACATCTCGAGTTTATCAAAAGAATCGGAGCTCAGCAATCTGAACAACCACGTATCATGTGCTCTCATCTGAATCTCAGTTTCAGTCACCCCTTCGTGACATGAAAACTGACCCCATTCAGGTTCAGAGAGGCATTGTCCGGCGCCCTGAAGCCCGGCCGCAGAGAAGCGCGTTCTTCGGGATCGGGTTCTCGTCCCGCCATGAGTTCGCCGGCGAGTAGACCCGGAGGTAGAACTGCTGGCCGAGGTACTGCCTGCCCCAGCTCTCCGACCTGACGTTCCACATCCCCACGTTGTCCAAAGGCATGTAAATCGCAGTCCAGTACAACATTTGGGGGGATGTATGGGTGCAAATTATAACTTTCAACGTGAAAAGATAGACAGAAATTATATTTGATTTTCCAGGTCACTGTATAAAAAATACCACGAACGTATAGATATACGAGCATGCATGGAATGAGGTATTTATATTTCTGCAATGGCAAGATGATTGAATTGTCGATCATGGCTAATTGATAACATAAAGTACTACTAATTATGTAGGATAACATTGAGCAATAGTTCAGAAGTATGAAACATCAACACTGGATAATAGAAAGGTCTGAGATAATAGTATATATATTATATATACAAATAAGATAGCTGTGAACAAAGGATATAGTTGATTGCGTGCTGAGCTGAGGATAGTACTCAATCAATAGAAGTTGAAGACCTGCATGTAATATACAAGATATGTTACTATACTTAGAAATATTATGCAAGTCACAAATGATATTATATAGCAAGGAAAAGATAGCATATCTGACCTTTTCAAATAGAGTAGACATTTAGTTCCAGGCACTATTTCTTCTTGCTGTATGCAAAGACACAGATATCTCCTATTTTGATGTTAGTTCTTTGCATAAACCGACTCCAATTAGTTGTTATGGTGGCTCATTTGTCTTGTCCTATCTTTAGACAGACCTGATCTGCAACCTTCTTCTCTATTTTTTGATAGGTAGACAGTTGATTGGTTCATGTAAAAAGTTCTTGAGATATGCATTTGTGAAGCTCACTGAAAAGTACTGGAAATGCAATATGAAGACCAGAATAAGATTATGTTATATACTATATCTATGTGAAATGTTAGAAATGAAACATTTACTTTACCATTCTACCGTTTGGAACAATGAATGTTTTGTTCATTGTACATATGTAGTGTGGTATTATACGTTCTTTAGTACCAATAATCTGTTTGAGATGCTCTAAGTTATCGTTTGTCATTTCCAAGTCATTGCCAAAGACATTTAGATTGTTGTAGCCTTGAATTGACTGGGAACAAGAGGGGCCTGCATGAAATGGAATAAGTTTGGCAAAGAAGAAGCAATTGTTATTTGGATATATAATATTGTCAGTTGTTATGTTACCTCGTTTAATGATGTTGTTTGACAGCTTTGGTTTTTTAATTGCATGACAATGATTGGAACTGTGGATTTTCTTTGGTAGGTCCGAAGCTGTGTAAGAAATGACTATAGAATTAGGCCCGTAATATGAAAGACCCAGAAAAGAAGCATTATACAATAGTGGTCTTTTCAAAATGAATTAACTATTACAGGCAATTAAGAACATATTTGGTATATAATATCATTATATTACCTTGTTTAGTAACCTTCTTTGATGACTTTAGTTTTTGTATTGGAGGTGAAGGCACTGACTTGTCCATATTCTTTTCAAGCTTAGGAACTGTCCACTACACAGGTATATGAAATTTAATATTGTTTGCAGATAGATAGCAGTGGTTGAATAGGCAAATAGTGTCATGTTATTACCCTGTATAGTAAGGTTATTAGATAAACCTAGTTTCATAACTACAGGAACAGTCATGCGATTCTCCATGTTCTTCGAAAGGGTAGGACCTGCATGGGAAAGGAATATAGAATGCGGTATATGGTATATTACATTGAAAGAAAAAGCAGTGGAGAGTTGAAATGATATGTTCTACAGACCATCGTCATCACTGATGTAAATGATATCCTTGGATTGAGGTAAATTTACAGTGTTGTGCCTATTATTGGAACTGCGGATGTACATAATAACCTCATCACTAGAATCGCTAGATGCTAGAAAAGGCAAAGGGAGCATTTATGTAGAACATATAAAACATTAGAGATATTGTACCAGGATGATCAGGTGCTGATTGCTTAATTTCCATTTTGTCGTAGTTGTAAATCTGCAGAGTATATTGAATATATTAATGCAATGAAGTAGAACAAAATATATTTATGTGAATGCAATATCGGATACTTATAGTGTCATTATGAATGAAATTGCCCTGTAAATACCTTGAACATACCTGGTAACTAATATTAGAAGTTGTTCATTGTTGGACTAATTATTTACATAAAATCTAATGTTCTAGACAAAGATTAATCAATAAATAACAATGTAGAGTGAGTGAAAGCGGTGAGATTAGCGAACTGCAATATAGTTAAGATGGTAAATTTCAGAGTAGGATCAGTACCATATAGTGGCAAAATAGGCGGACGTTATCCGATATAAATAGAAGTAATGCGCTGTAGTTCGATCTATGTTAGATCCAATAAATTAGCACAGTATCTGGACAGATATTCGATCTTTTATGATAAGATGAGTTACCTTGTAAACTAATATTGCGGATAGATGCTGACCCTAAAGGTACCAGGACCGAAACTGTTTATAGCATTATTATTTATCGTTAGGATGGCCAATGTATCCGGACGGAAAATAGCATAGATGACAAAGGCTAAATTTCTAGCTACAGAAGGTTATGGATGAACGATGCTTTTACGATCTGGTAATCTTTCGATGGGTTGCAGAAGAACGTATTGTAAATTTATAGTCCCTGAAGATCTAGGTCAAATGTATGAACTAAAGCTTCAAGAAAATCGCCAGGAGAAGATCGATGAAAGTGCATATACCTGTATTGAAAGATCTCTGTACTTAGTAGGTAAAATGCAATAGTGAAGGGCGGTGTAGATCGAATGTTCTTGCCGGAATGATCGCTTCTTGAGAAGGGCACAGCAAAGGATGGAAACGCGCTGGTTCTTGCGGGAAGCGGAAGAGGTAGGAAGACTTTTTTTTTCACATCAACATCGGGAGCTCCGTAATTTATTGCTCTATTAATTGGGCCGAGATACCTGTGTTATAGTCCCGAATAGGCTGTAATGGGCTGTCTTTCTGGTCACTGTGGTTGACTCGTCTGTGTTACTTAATATTTCACTCTGTACAAGTCTGTTGTCAGGTATTTAGGTCCTGAATTTATTGTCTGTTCTGGCCTGTAGCAAGGAGACATTGCCCACCACTCGTTTTGTTGCTTAGAATATATATGTCACGTCTTCCCGACTCCTTACCTGAGATCTTCATTTTTTTGTCGCTGTATTTTTTGTTAGCTGAAAGGTACATTAGTACATAAGAAAAGGTTTACCTTTTTTGTAAAAATAAAGGTCGACTCCTCTTGTTTGATACAAAGGCCTTGTCAAAGAGTTGTGATACGTGTCACTGAACACAGCTGAGAGTTTGGCATACGAATTCTTTGTATCACAAGAGTTGTGCTGGATTGGGGCTCCACGCCGTATAACAAGGCCCCAAATATAAAGACGGGGGGGTCCTTCCGCGTTCCCCATTCCCCTTCCTCGCCGTCGCGCACTGACGCCCCACGAACCCTAGATCGATATCTGCCACGCCGCTCCGCGCGTCCAATCCGAAGCAGTGACAATGGAAGTGCAGCAGAATCAGCCCCCCGACTACCCTAGCTGGGTGGTGTTGGACCAAACGTTCCGTTACTCGGACCCCCGGTCCTTCCGCGCCGACGACGAGACCTCCGCGGAGTTACGTGCCACCACCGGCGAGCTCGTCCGCGTGGCCTTCACCCTCCACCCGCTGCCGGGGTCGTCCGGCCTCCGCCTCTACTGCTCGAAAGAGCGGGAGCCGCTTATGTGGGACACCATCGTGGCGGCCCACGGCGACGCCGTCCTCTTCCGCTTCGTGGTGGACTTCGATGGCCTTCCTACCCTCCGGCGTTATGCCATGGATTATTTCCTCTACAGGGCCGGTACCTCCGGTCCCAAGCTCTCTCTACTCCCACGCTGCTATTCCACCGAGGATGAGATCATGGTCGCCGCCGCGTCGAAGACCGGTTCCTGGAGAACCAAGTGGCGCATGGTGGACAGGAAGTCCATTGGCCTTCTGACTGCTGGTGAAGATTTCGTGGTGGCTGAGCTTAACTTGGATTGGGCCGTCGGCAATGACTCTCCGCTGGAGGCCGAGCTCTTCAGGCTCCACTCGACATCATCGCAGGGGGAAGCTGGCGGCCAGTGGGAGCTTTTGCGTGCAAGGAGCCGTGACAGCAAGGTCAGATTCCGGGACGTGCTCTGGTGGGAAACACATAGAGTTGTCCCTTTCTCTAGTTACCTGTGCTGGGTTGATTACCACAGAGGTATATTGTTCTGCGATGTCTACCACGATAGCCCTGACCTCCAGTACCTCCGGTTACCTGTCGACGAACCCCCCCCTGGTCCTAATATCAATGGTGGTCGATTGCCACAGGTATCCCGGACTGTGTGTGTCACCAAAGGAGAGATCATGATGTTTATCACTGTTGACAGGAGCAATGATACATGCAGTTGTAAGCACGGTTCTAATTTCACCATGATTGTCTGGAGATTGAAGGAAATAGGTTACAGTGATTATATCTGGGTGGAGCATTTCAGGATTAAAGCTGATGAACTCTGGGCTATGCCTATGACTGGTTATGATCATAATCAGTTCCCCCGTCTTGTGCCAAAATTCCCTCTTGTGAGCATGGATGACCCCCGCATCCTCTACTTCGTGTTGACCAATAGGCCCACTCCTATCCGTGCCGATGCGAAGACATGGATAGTCACTCTCGACATGGAGAGCAGGACGACCCTGCGATGCGATGGTATCGGAGCATACCCATCCGACGGCGATGCGGGCATGGCCTCTTACAACATCTTTGGCAACAGTGGCTTCTTTCCCAGCGAGTTCTCTAAGTACCTGAAGAAGCTCGTCCCAAGGTAATAGATTCATTTTAACTGTTTACCCATTCATGTAGATTTCTTTCTTTCATTCTTTTTGCCTGGCTGGTGATATTTTCGTGTTCTTAGTTAGTATTCCCTCTGATCCTTTTTTGGCCTACGCAAGTTTGCGAGTTTAGGTTTGTTAGCACGAACATGTAACTTAACTACCTGAACCTGGATGGCCCTTCTGACAAAACGTTGAAACACCTGGTATTATCATCAGTTTCATTGTGTCTTCTGTAGCCCAATGTGTCTGTATGTAGTAACAGTATTCATCGAAACATCGAGTGTGTTGTTTTCTTATCTCATCTTAGAGAGAGATTTTTTTTTCAATCCCAGTATGTTTCTTGTCATTTGTAAGCTGAACTTGAAGATACCTTTTTATAGCATTACTAGTGGTTTAGTATGGGGTTTCTCTTAGGTGTTCTGTTTCTCCAATCTTCTTACTTTAAGATCTTGAGTTTGATTCGCAGAATAGATAGCACTGGCATGTGCATAAGTATTTTACTGAAAGAACGGATCCATCCACCAACTTACTGCTATCTGTAGCTATTATGACCTTTGAAAGATGTAATTTTCTGGCCTTTCCAAATGACAAGAGAACTTCTGTGAGTAAGTTCATTATCATGTGATAAACTCCTGGGGGTATATTAAGCCACAGAGGTACAAAGCTGGCACATTGGTGCTGCATACTACGAGTCCTTTGAAGTATACTACTTGCAAGATTGAGGTAACAGATTTTTCAAAAATAAAATAAAAAATATGAGATGACAGAATGTGATGGCCCTGCTTTAGCTGGAGGTTGTGTGTGCTTGAGGTTCCTATGATTCTATGATTATTGCTTTTCTGGCATATTACTCTTCTCTGTACTGAAAGTGTTGTCGAGATGATTATCATTGTGGATAGTGATCACTACATCTTGACTCTTGTAGGGACACTGCTATCATGGAGAAGAAGAACAAGAAGAAGAACAAGTACACTTCCTGATCTGATGGCTCGCGAGAATCCAACTGGATGCTATGTTTCAGTTTAACTGCAGTGGCTCTATATTTGTTGGTAGACTGCATGTTTATGTGGTTTTACTATTATCATATATATCAACTAGTATGAACTATGTGTTGGTATTCAGATTAGGGAGCTGAACCGTTAAATTTATCTCCAGATATCATCTGATTACACTATATATGTATATATGGTGGAGTGAAACACCACTTGCATCAGCAGTAAGCAGACTTTTACGAACTTGCTGATGGCTGCAATGCAAGAAGAATATCTGCCATCCTTGATGGCTTCCCAGCATGTTTGTAAACCGTCTGGTTCCAGGGCCTTGTAGGGCTATTTGAATGTTTGCGGGACCTCTGAACTCAAGTACCTATCATCTGTAGCTAGCTTACGGTGGGGACCCAGGCAAGCCGAGAGAGGGCTAGCAGTTCCTCGTGTTACTATGATCAGATTGCTGCGAACAAATGATAATGGGTGGTTCATTTCAGAGCATAGGACAATGCATGACCATGAACTCCTACACCATTGTTCGCAGAAGGTGCACTTGATTTGTGATAGTGGCTCATGGCAGGCTAAGGTGCCCAGTTTCTAGCGCATGTTTTCAGACGCTGTATCATCATTGGCAGACGCTTTCCAAAATGCTTTGTTATTCATGGGAACATCGGCATTATGAATATTGTTTTTTGGAGCAATGTTCTGTAACCCTTTTTTGCTTGGGATTTGTTTTGCTCTTACAGGTTTCAAGCTTCAGTACAAATGATAATCATTTGAAAGGAAGTGACGACTTAGATTGTTCAGAAGAGTTAAATGGTTATGATGAGGGGGATATTCTTCGCTGGAAGAATTCTATGAAAAGAGACTTCACAATAAATGGGTAATCTTCTGAAGGAAATCTTTTATTCCAAATGTTTGAAAATGCTGCTTTGGTGAAATATTGTAGGAGCTAAATTACTAACATTGTTGCACTACTTGTATGGCAGTCTATTCTTTAACCCGTTTAACTACAGAATTTATGATTATGTGAATGGAGTAAGGGATATAAGAAAAATAAGGTAATAGTCAGTGAGAGTCTTCTCAGTTTTGCCATAGGTTCAACAATACCCTTGTTTCCTTTCCCCTTTTCTTCTGCCTAACTCCTTAAATCATCAATCAGGTGTGTACAATGATTCCTGCCCATGTTTCCTTCGAGTAGTAGTAGCTCCCAATTTGGTCCTTGAATTGCATGTTGTAAGTGAAATTTCCCCCTGGAGGGATCGGGCAGTTCGTGCCATATACACCATCTTGCCATGAGCTCCTCCTCTGCTGAATTCCTTGCCTAGAATGTATGAACCGTCAGATAACAGTTACATACGCAGTATTTATTTCCACAGTCCAAAACTTTGCGTGCGGAATTAACATTGACAAGGGTCATACAATGCATTTTTTTTGGGAACGCGTAGGAGAAGCGTGGGCCTGTGTTGTTTGATTTCAAGATCAAGTAACAATGGGATCAATGCAGTGACCATTCATTATGGTTAAGGCATAGCTAACATTGAAATATGTTTTATTTTTACTTGTTTCTTAATTCACATATCACAGGAGCATATCTTATGGCTCTTCACGTCGTTTTCTTACACGAGAAGTTTTCCAATATGCACATGAGTTTCTCAAGGTGGAAAGAAAAACACTCTTGCTAGGCTTGAAAAGGCAAAGAAGCCAAGGAAACACATCAATATGCACATGCTCAATGCTCAACACTGGAACATTCTAGGCCCCACTGATCCAATTTGTGACAGTACCAAAAATTTGAGAAATTTCAAAATTTCAAAACCAAAATTTGCGAAGTTTTAAACAAATTTCGAAATCCTTCTCTGGGCCAAATCCTTTTCTCCAACCCATTTTCTCTCTCTCAGCCCTTCTCCCCTTTCGCGGCCCAGGCAGCCCACCTTCTTTTCCTCCTCCTTCCTCCCGATTTCCGTCGCCCTGTCACCATCGCCGTGCCGCCCGAGGGCAACGGCATCGCCGCGCCGTTCGTCCTCGGCGCTGGCGCCGAGTGGGCCCGCCACTGTCCCGTCGCCGCGTCCGATGCCGCTTTCCACGCGTCGCCGAGCGCCCGCCCTTCTCTGCTCCTCCGCTCGCTGCCGAGCGCCACCTCGCCCGCGCACGGCTTCTCCGAGCTCCCCCTCGCGCCACGCCAGCTCCGCCGTCGCCACGTCGCAGCCCTCGAGCTCCGCGCTCCGACCGGCGCCCCTCCCCGCGCGGCTATAAAAGCCGGCATCGCCGGCCTCGCCCCCGCTTCCTCCCCCCATTCCCCGCTAGCATCCCCGAGCGCCCGAGCCCCCACCTCTTCTCCTCCGAGCACCACCGCTTCTCCAGAACCCTACTCGAGCCGCTCCTCCTTTCTCCCCGAGCTCCGGCGAGGTGAGCCAACAGCCCCGCCGCCACCGAGCTCCTTCCCCAACTCATCCCCCTCCGCGCCGAGCTCCCATCTCCTCTTTTCCCTAGCTCCCGAGCAACCCCGAGTGGCCCTCCTTCCCTGGGACCTCCCCACCTCCTCCGTTTTCCCCGAACCCCGGCAAACCTCACTGGCGCACACCTCTCCCCTCCGGCGAGCTCAACCCGAGCCGCCACCCCACCGTTGCTAAACCCGATCCCCCACGGCAATGCCCCTCTTTCTTCGTGAAAATGGAATCCCCACCCCCTGTAACACCTCCCCGAGCCCTCAATTTCCCCAGCAAGCCTCACCGGCGGGCGAATTTTGTCCCCGCCGCCGGCGGCCCGCCCACCCCACCTCCCCTCTGTTTTTCCCCTCCCCGACCAGGCCTCGCTTGGCAGGCTAGGTCCGGGCGTAACAGGCCGTTTCGGCCGGCCTGCTCCCCATTTTTCTTTTTCTTTTGTTTTATTCCCTCCGCAGGCCGAATCCATTAACAGCCCAACAGCAGCCCAGCAAGAAATCCTATTTCCTTTTCTTTTTATTCTTTTTCTTCCTGTTGAGCCCTAAAACCCTAACCCAAACAAGGCCCTAACCCTAGCCCAAATCCAACCACACACCCAGCCCATTCCAAGCCCAACCCAAGGGTTCTATTGGGCCCAATCCTATTTGGCGGGCCCGGTTTCGACCCGTCGGGCTTGAAACCCAAAAAAACCAATAATATACCGTTTCGATCGTCTCGACGACGTGGTTCCATTTATGATATCCGTTAGTCCAAATTCTCAACTTTTAATGCTCAAAACCCATAAAAACTCCTTCACCTCATATTCCAGCTTTCCGTCCAAAACCCATAATTCCATACCCACCATTTCCTTCGGTTTCCTGGACGTCCCGGTTCCAATCCCGCACACCCACACACCTTGGAACGCCACGCAGAAGGGAAGGAAGTGATGACTCGGTTAGTGGGAAGACTCATAACTGGAACCCACTCAAATCCCGGATCGCGAAATTGACACTGGCCTGTCAGACTCCCGAGAGAGCGAGTGATAAAAGTTCCTGGGTGGGAACTTCAGAAGATAGAGCAGATAAAAAGCCATGTTATCTTACCTCTGTCGATACACGTTGGGAGTGTGTTAATCACGTGTAACAATAAGAGATATAGATATCATGTGGATAAAGTTGGGCAACTCTGCAGAGTCAGAGACCACAGTTTGTCCAACCTCTACGTTGAAAGCGGTTCGCTGTCCAAACCCTGTTCTTGATGATGAGTCATGCAAAGAATTTGCATTTTGGTGGAGCCCAATTCCTCCAAATAATTGTTGTGAATGGCGTCCTAACCGCCCCCACAAATTGCGCCATGTAGACCGAAGCCGCAGTGTATTCTCCGGAGGGCGAAAGCTTCCAATGAATTGTGTCAGGGGTGTCATTGTTCAGCGCTACCCGCGTTGATCCTCTCCCACAGGGTAACAAACTCGGTGAGATGGCCCTATTTTCCATGTGGATATGACGATAATACTATAACCAGAAACGAGTACACCCAGCACTTCAGAGGGAAGATATTAGTAGATCAGTGAGCTCTTGGTTAGCTATTAGATTAGGATGATACTAATAGATAAAATATCTAGATGAACCAAACCGAATAGTGCAGTGAAGGTGAAACGAAAATTATGCCCTCTGGGAAGTGATAGTAGGCTGGTTATGCAGAACAGCCCTGGTTAGTGAGAAATGAACGTTGAACTGGGTAAATTTACACTTTCATCCTTTCAGAAAATCGCGAGAACTGCGGATTGAAGATGCTAATGTACTACATACCAGATCACCATGAATGTAAAGTCTACTACAAAACACTAGCATCTAATACATACATGCAAATTCTGTGGGTCTAATGCTTGTATCCTACCACTAAAACAACAGGAGTGGTCCGCTGTAAAATCATGATGGATGTCAATTGATAAGTTCCTACACGTTGAAGATGTTGGCGTCTACACTGAAATCAAATACGGATCTCCGCTAATCAGTTTTTAGCATGTTAGTTTCACTATTGTCAGATTGGCTGCTCCTGGATCATCATCAGTAGAGTATCTTGAGAATCCTTATCCCTGAATCTCACTCTGCGATATGTACAGAATACATGGGCATGAAACAGTTCTTGTAAAAAAAGATCTGTTAATAACCTGCAGAGTTTCAAGGAAATTCAGCAGTCAGTACTTTCAACAAGAAGTCTGTAACTAAATCTAAAATTTGTAAGCTCTTTGTAGAACATTTGCACACCCTAGCTGCAAATTCCTGCTATTTGCTAAAATTTAATTGCTTAAATCTCGAAATTTCGGGAATAGGAAAGCGGCCTGGTGGTAAGGAGGCTGTATAACCCTCATAGCCCACCTCGGTTTGAGTCCTAGACCAGCTTGGGTGCCCATCTCCTTCTTTAGTGAATGTGAGAGCTCCTGGCCCATTTTCCAAAAAAAAGAAATCTGGAAACTTCAAAAGAAGATGGATAGCATAAATGTGCTAAAATGTCTCTGGTAC
Organism: Stipa capillata; assembly: GCA_019208055.1. Classification (NCBI taxonomy): domain Eukaryota; kingdom Viridiplantae; phylum Streptophyta; class Magnoliopsida; order Poales; family Poaceae; genus Stipa; species Stipa capillata. The sequence goes on from JAGXJF010001169.1 coordinate 499,044, forward strand.
CTGCAGCACAGCCAACCATATCCTTATGCTGCCTGCTGCTCTGCACAATTCTTCCATCAGAAAGAGATATGATCTGGAGACTATTCTCCCAATTTCCACATAAAATCAAATATTTGTCGCTGTTAATTTGCATAGTTGCTAAGAACTGCCTTCCAAACTTAACGTTTTCAGCCAGGAAGGTATGCTAAATAGAGAGCCACGTAAACCTGAAATGACATAACTATGCAAAAATTTGCTCTTTGCAACATTTCAATTTTACGGAGTTGAATTTGTCAACTGTGATGGTCAAATCAATAAAATATTTACCTGAGAGGACTAGTCTGGCAACTATTGCATAAGAAAATCTGTTTTATATTTAGAAAGATAGCTCAGCTCTCAAGTCTGTATAACTGAGAATTGTAATGTAAATAACATGTGAAGATTACAAACATGGTGGAACTGAGCAACACAAAGTCAGGAAAGTTTTTCCCACCAATGTTTTCCAAAACAAAACTAATTTTCATTAGAATACCAACAAAACTATCCTAGTGGACAAGCAATTCATTCTCAAGATCACAAGTATGACAATCACATAGATAACTGACAAAAAGAACTATCCATTACCTTTGTCCATGGAGGGAGAGCAACATCACCTAAAGGTTCAACATCCTGCTTAACACCAAGATGATATGAATTTGAATTTTCAAGAAACTCAGGCATACAAAATAATTCAGGAATAAGCTCTTTGACATCACTTGTATCTGATAAGCAATTTCTGTAAGTGCTGTCAATACTTTGTAAGAGACGATCTGCATGGCCGAACTTGCCACCCTGCACAAGAAGTGTCAGACATGCATAAATAATGAACAACATCACATATTAAAGCTAGTGTTTTGTGAACTATGGTGACAATATGGCATGAAATATGCTGTATTAACAAAAGATGAGTAATGTTTTGATAAAAAGAGAACAGGATGCTTAGTTCTTATGAAAAGAGGGTGAAAATATTCAAGCACATTGACAACCTGAAGGCTATGATGCAGAGTTGTAAAAGGCTCGAGCCTGAGAAAGCAACTGACAACAACTTCTGTCGGGCTGGCCGCCTCACGGTCCAAAAGCACCGTACCGCCTCGGGCCAGTCGTCCCACCGCATAACGCCGCTGCGCTGCCCACCACACATAGGCCAGCGAGGCCACAAAGAGAAGGCAAGCGGACAAAGGCGACCAAGGCGAGCGAGGAGAGTCCCCGCCGCTGTCAGGAGCAGGCCGCAGGCCGCCCCCAACGACGACGAGAGGGAAGAGCGTGGCAGCTGTGGGTGGAAACCCTAGATCGCGTGTTGGGTGAATGGTGTACTAGGTTTTTGCCCCGTGGTTTGTGTTAGTGATCGTGATCAAATGATGGGTTTCCCAGTGATGCTTCATGTTTTCTAGTTGCAACAAGTCTGAAACCGAGTGGATTTATTTTTTGTTCCATATTTTTCTGTTCTATTTTTTTACCGTAAATTAGAATGCTTAGATGTATGTAAAGGTTATTTAGATTTCTTTACTATATTTAGCACAATTGTTATATGACACATTGTTTTTTTTATAGGAAAACTTCATCCTCGAGCCCGAGTCTGAATATTTTTCATAATAGTACTACTGACTTTGGCTTTAGTGATGAATAAATTCGCTTTATCGAAATCCCTATAATCCTTCTATATGACTTTTTTTTCTGCTGAAATACTGGAAAATAGGATGACCCCAGTTCAAGAAAATGTTCATAACTCGAAACATAAAAGTCTGACATCTATATGTAGCCATAGATATCATTTTTCCTTTGAAGAATAGATATCAATACATCGGCAGTGAATAATGTGAGCAAGCAAAGATGCTCGCCATATGAAGAATTCACTGGCAACATTTTACCTACAATTGCTAAACAATACGAATGGCACAGATAGAGCGCTACAAGTACAAACATCTCGAGTTTATCAAAAGAATCGGAGCGCAGCAATCTGAACAACCACGTATCATGTGCTCTCATCTGAATCTCAGTTTCAGTCACCCCTTCGTGACATGAAAACTGATCCCATTCAGGTTCAGAGAGGCCTTGTCCGGCGCCCTGAAGCCCGGCCGCAGAGAAGCGCGTTCTTCGGGATCGGGTTCTCGTCCCGCCATGAGTTCGCCGGCGAGTAGACCCGGAGGTAGAACTGCTGGCCGAGGTACTGCCTGCCCCAGCTCTCCGACCTGACGTTCCACATCCCCACGTTGTCCAGAGGCATGTAAATCGCAGTCCAGGACTGAGGATACACCTGAAGAAGCACACCATGATAAGAACATTGAGCTACTTTTAACTTCAGATGATTAGGTGAGACCACGCACAGTGGTCTACGACGAGCATTTGCATTGATAATACCTGCAATGTGTACCGAGCAATTGCATCTCTAAGGTTGTAACTCTGACGGCTCGCCGGTGTCCATTGTCCTCCATCCATCCTGTTCATCCAGAAATGGTTATTCACCTTCAGTCATCAGTACGAAGCAGTGGCCTAAAACAAAGCCCATGATTTGCGAGAATGAAGTAGCAAACGCACCCGACAACCCAGAACGCGTAACCGTCAATGTGCCACGACTGCACAGAGTTCTCGGCGTTCTCAAAGATGACCTCAACGTAGTCCCGCATGTTGGACGCCATGACGGCTGTCTGGAGGTAGGCACCGCCTCCGGTCGGGTTGTTGGGCATGCTGCCCAGCGTAAACACGCCCTGGATGTTGTAGAAATCGGCAACCTTGAGGGGAGTATCGGCTGGGATGAAGGACACACTGTTGACTGCATATCTCAGCTTGCCGTTGATGCTAGCCCGTGAGTTGGCGAGTCTAATGGTTCTTGTTGTGTTGACAAGACCGTAATGATATGAGCCTTGAGGGTTCGGCCTTGGTCCACTCGCTGTCAGATTCCACCTGTTTAGAGTTGAGCAACAAAGGGTGCCAAAAGAGTTAGGCAACGGATCATCTTTCAGAGTAGCATATCTGAGCTGTGACTTCAGTTTTTTAGTTATGCTTTATGCTACTAGATATGGTCTCCAAAGCAACGTTGTCAGTAAGCTAAACAACCGAACGCATAAACATCTGTTGAACTGAAAAATGGTATTTAGTAGAATGTTCCAACAGTATGTCGAAACGAAAATTTCCATGGCATCTTTTTGTAGAGCTATTTTTGAGGGAAAGGCGAAAGAATAGTTCACTAGAGCTATTCAATCTTGTGTGAAACTGTCAATACAAATTTACAAATCAGCTGGGGTCTAGTGTAGGAACAGATATTTTCTATGACTCCCAAAATTCTGTAGAAAAAAAGCTTAAGTTGAGAATGCAATAACATATAATAACTGAGCATGATTCATGCTACTTCTAATGAAACCATGATATATCAATGTATCATGCACAATCTTACCGAATTGATCTAGCCTGATTTAGAGACCAGTCGATCTCGATTGTAGGCCCTGGGGGAGGTGGTAATGCTGTGCGGACTCCGTTTGAGTTACTGTAATGGAGGATGGCAGTATTGCTGAGCACAGGGTTGGTGAAGCGTGTCGAGACCACGATGGTGTAGTCCTGGGGTGGCTGATCAGCTGTCACAAGGAACGAGTAGGACTGCCCAAGATGGACATCGATCGATGAGTACGTGTTCTGCATGGTGTGTGATCCCTCCACCTCAACCAGGAGCAAGGAATGGCCCTGAATCCTTATGTTAACTGACGTTGAGATGCCTACATTCGATACCCGAAAACGATATGTTTTCCCTGGCAAGATCACATCAAGCGGGTTTAGTCCAATTCTGTCTATACTCTATATACAAAAACGAAGTACTTGTCAGGTATTTTGCTCTGGTTTACTCTGATAATTTTACCTTGGTCTACTGTAAATTTGTTGCCATTCCAGCCTTGGCCATTGATAAGAAGCCCATCAGGGAATGGCAGGTCATTACCACTGTCCAAAATGCCTTTCAAATCCTGCAACAGTTTTAGTTAGGTGATGTGCCAAAGATAGCACAACGAGACTAAGATGCAATGCTAAGTACCATCCTTTTCTTGAAATGTTGCACTTTGGTACGTCAAAAATATAAGCTTACAGTGTGATTGAGCTTGAACCAGTCACCAGCCAATATGGTGAAATCACCAGCAGGGGGGTCAAAGGGTACCGGGATCCTCGGGCGGCTAAGGACCCTGATGCCACCATACCCACCGGCCGCCTTATGGAATGCAAGAGAAGGGAAGTAGTAGTAGCTCCCAATTTGGTCCTTGAATTGCATGTTGTAAGTGAAATTTCCCCCTGGAGGGATCGGGCAGTTCGTGCCATACACACCATCTTGCCATGAGCTCCTCCTCTGCTGAATTCCTTGCCTAGAATGTATGAACCGTCAGATAACAGTTACATACGCAGTATTTATTTCCACAGTCCAAAACTTCGCGTGCGGAATTAACATTGACAAGGGTCATACAATGCATTTTTTTTGGGAACGCGCAGGAGAAGCGTGGGCCTGTGTTGTTTGATTTCGAGATCAAGTAACAATGGGATCAATGCAGTGACCATTCATTATGGTTAAGGCATAGCTAACATGGAAATATGTTTTATTTTTACTTGTTTCTTAATTCACATATCACAGGAGCATATCTTATGGCTCTTCACGTCGTTTTCTTACACGAGAAGTTTTCCAATATGCACATGAGTTTCTCAAGGTGGAAAGAAAAACACTCTTGCTAGGCTTGAAAAGGCAAAAGAAGCCAGAAAACACATCAATATGCACATGCTCAATGCTCAACACTGGAAGCATTGTTTTTCTTTTATCATTGATCTGCAATGAAAGCAAAAGCACAAGGAAAAGAAATGGACAAGAAACCACGAAAATATGAAAGGATAAAGATGTGAGTAGATCTCAGAACAGTATCAGATCCCGTTTAATTAAATATGAATAAATATTTACCCTGAGACAGCTCATTCCCAGGGACATCACGAGCTCTGCAAGGCACTTACCAAATCAATACACACGAGCCTACTCTATCGAGGAAACTTAGCTATCAACTTGCACTTTTACGTCTTGACATTTTTACCCGGGAATCTCAGTAACTATCCAGACAATACAGCAGAGATAGTCCATACATTTTAAGATTTAATGCCACGATCTGGATCATGACAAGAACATCTACAAATCTATAGCGTGGACACAAACTCAGAAATAAGCCGACAGCCCATCCCAACAGGAACGCAGCATCCAGGGAGAAGCATGCCGATCTTGAACAGATAATGAACCAAGTTAGGTGAGTCAGGAGGGGGAAAATTTACCACGAGAGGAGGAAGGGGGCAGGCAGGTTGTTGAACACATTGATGACGATGTTGTCGTTGGTCACCGCGTCGATCTGCGGCCCCGGGAACTGCCCATTGATCAGTATCCCCTGCACCATTTCATCACACGACCATTAGCAAATGCAGCTAAATCATATACAGCTCAGACCAAGAACAGAGCAAGAAGAAGAGCACATTGTGCACATACCTCCTGCTTGACACCGAGAGGGTAGATGTCGCCGAAGGTGATGTTCCAGGTGTAGAACCTGTAGGGGTCCTCGCCTCTAACCACGAGGATAGAGGAGGCGAGAACGAAGAGGGTGACGCAGAGAGATATGGAAGAGGAGGGGGCCTCCATTATCGTCATCTCACACTCCTGCAAGGACTACTGCTACCACTGTACAGTACTATCTCCTCACTCTCACACACTCTGAGTCTACCCACGAGCAGCAAGTGTGGAGTGAGGTGGCGGAGGAGTAGGCAGGGGTCAAAGAGTGGCAGAGAGGAAAGGGATCTGGGCGAGGAGGGAGTGAGGGAAAGAATATAAATGAGGCGCAGGTTTTGCAGTGATGGCGATTGGTTGGACGGATGTATGTAGCGTACGTACACATGCGCGTCTGCAAGATTTCGGGCAAAGGTGTGGAGATGGTGGTCGTGATTCGAGGGAGGGGGCGGGTGGTGGTGGCGTGAGTTGTCACGGGACGCCATGGCCGCGTGGGGAGAGGGAAACGCCGGGCCGCTTCGGCACGCAAATCGGCTTAAATCTTAGGAGTACACAGCTGAGACCGCTGGGTTTTACTTTTCTCCATCCAGCCTATCTCGTGTTTAAAGGAAAAACATTCCTGTATTGTATTCTCGTCGACCAAAGGCCCAATGCACACCACCATAATATAAAGAGGCAAAAAGAGCAAAAATCATATGTTCTACCCCTTCATCACAGCGTCCAACAGCATCTAGATCAGAATTTGACACAAAGGTGATACATACCTAGGTGAAGATTTCACACACAAGAGTACACACGTATGGAAAACAGCTCGGCACCAGGCTTTGTAGAAGACGAGTAACCGCAGGTTGTAGCTCTGTGATGGCAGATACGCCACTACCTCCACGGATCCTAGGAAAGTTAACCGGTTTTGAGAGGGCAGGAGGAAGAGACTTCTTGCGATTGGGTAAATATATCCTAGAGTCATCCATCCTCCGACGAGGTGATGGAACACTCTTGAAGCTCCATCAACAGGGCCGCAATACGTCCTTGAAGGTCAGAACCAACAAGAGCCTCCCTATAAGAGGTTAGGGACCTCGACGGAAGGCATAGCCTACCTCAGGGGGCCATGGGCTAGGGTGCAACAACAGAGCACAAAAGATTCCCGATGACCATGAGTTTGAAGGAATCCCATCACCGACAACCTACATAAAGACCTTAAAATGGTTGGAATCAAATAAATGAGCAAGAAAATGGCACCACTAGCGATGGCAGATGAAGAGTTAGATTGAAATATGATTTATACGAATAAGAAGATGATGGTCTGAAGGTTATGCTATCAAGTCAAAGGCGTATTCATTCATGATCACATAATACTACACTTTTACCTGTTCTACCTTGTTTTTGCCTCTACTTTTCTTGTGGATACCAGTATTATGTTGATCCATATCTTTTCCATGATTAGGAGTAATGTTTCATTGTCCAACCTCCATCTGTATCTCTTTTTTGCTTTCGGTGTTCTTCCTAGATCTGCACCTCCTTCAACGTCGATTTGCACCTCTTTGCCAAGTTTTATCGTATTATCATTTCTAAACATCAATAGTAAACAATTTGTTTAATATGACAGTACTACGTCGAAATTGCAAACTTTATATGATATCTACAATATATATATATATATATATATATATATATAATTAATACTTGCACATGAATATACCAACATCTGTTTACTATGAAATATTAATTGGTTTGCCTCACCACACGAAAGTATAGCTAGTTAGTAGTGATAAGCAGGATGTCTCCGATTTCTATTGATAGAAACTAGGAAAACAAATATGTTAGTTTTACTATGAACTATTCTCAATTACAAATTTTTATTGGTGGCATTGTATTATATCTAGATCCGCCACCGGTCAAAAGCATCGAGCATAACCAGAGGCATTAAGCAAATCGTATTGTTCTTGTACTACGGGATGTGATTTACATGAAAGTTAATCTTGACTGATCGGCTACTATTTCGTCTGTTTGAAGAACCTTCTATTTCGAAAGTCATACTGTATACTCTTTCTAGTTCACAAAAAGCTAACATTTTCAATATAGACACAATCTCTAAAATACATCTTTGATCACTAATTTTTGTTACGATATATTTACAAAACTCAATAAATTTAGATGCTATAAAAGTACTTTTTAAAGATAATTATATATATAATTTATAAATATTTAAAATTATAGAAATAGCTAAAGATTTAAAATTTTAACCAAGACCTATATCACGTTCATGCCCACCGGAGGGAGTACGCTGCATTCACCACTGCCCGACGTGCGACATGCTCCCCGAAGCTCAAAGCGCGTCGCGGAGCAAAACGCTTCGCGCACCCGCCCCTTCTTGCGTCCATGAGAACCACCGAACTCTCACTCGCCTGCTCCGTTAGCATCGTACCACCGCGCGGGATAAAAAAGAAATTAAAAGGCGCACCTTTGCGACTCCGCGACGGCATCATCAGCAAAGATCCTAAATTAAGCAGCGAATCCCGATGCCATGAACCCACGATCGGAGACATGTGAGTAGCAAAGCACGAGCGTTGTTGCATCACCTGCTAGCTATTCCTTCGAGGACGCGCGCGTTTGCCCGGCCGTGCATGCCGGCGGCGATCACGAGCCCGCGTCGCCGGCAGTCCGACGACGACGGAGGCATGCAGCGGCGGGCACGCCTGCGACGCGAGTGTGTGCATGCCCGCGGCGATCACGAGCCCGCGTCCCCGGCGGTCTGACGACGACGGAGGCATGCAGTGGCGGGAGATTTTTTTTTGAAATAATATGTCTTTATCTAAAAATTTCAGAAATAATATGACGTTGAAATTTTTTTCAAAAAGACCTCAAATCGTCACGGGTGGTGGCGGTAGGCCTAAAATCGCCACGGCCCATGGCGATTTCCTGCTATCGCCAGCCAGTTCACGATTCAATATAGAATCGCCACGACCCATGGCGATTTCGAGTAATTGCCAGAGCCCATCACGATTTCTCCTAATCGCCACGGGATTTTGAGTAATTGCCAGGGCCCATCACGATTTCTCCTAATCGCCACGACCCATGGCGATTTCTCTTAATCGCCACGAGCCATGGCGATTTTTGCTGTAGACCTAGCCACCCCCAGTGCCGATTTCCCCCTCGACCCCATGGCGATTTCTGCTGTAGACCTAATCGTTCCTCCTCGACCCAGGGCGATTTCTGCTGTATACCTAATCGGCACGACCAGTGGCGATTTCCCCCTTGCTGACCGATCACCCAGGACGATTTATTATGGAATCGCCAGACGCCATGACGATTTGTCAGTAATCGCCAGACGCACGCCATGGCGATTTGTCATTAATCGCCACTGGTCGTGACGACTGGTCTGCACCCCCTTCTGCTATTTAACCAGATGAGCAGACGCTCCCACCACGTAGCTAATCTTCGCTGAGTTCTTCTGGAAAATTGTTGGTATCTCGGAGTAGATTGTTTAGATTTGGGAAGAGAAGAAGAAGTAGTTCGCGAATGGATAGCGACGATAGAGGTAAGTCTTGTAATAAATTTTCTCATCATATGCATTGAAACATTAGGTCTATAATTTCTGTTTTATGGAATAATAAATTTTTGTGCAAATTACTAGATGCCAGTGATGTTGTCTGGAACCCGAGAGTGGACTACGAACTTCTTATTGGTGCCGGAAGAAAGAGGTAGAGTTGTAGAATTATGTGTTCGCAGATCTTTGAGGAGATTCATACGCGTTAAAAGATCGAGGTCCATCGACTAGAGGGGGTGAATAGGAGATTATCAAATTTTACTCCAATTAGTTGCTTAGCATGCAAGAGTGAAACAGTTTAGGGATGAAGCAACAAACTCCAAATAAGATCTAGCTCAACTGAAGAATAACAGCTAAGAAAAGAGCTAGAAAGAGGACACAAGATTTAACCCGAAGTTCAAGTTGTTGGCAACAACTCTACATCTTCGTTTGGAGAGGCTGAGCACTTAGCTCCGAAGACACACAGTCTTCACCTTCTTCTGCTTGAGCCAAGTCCACTTAGTACTTGCTCAATCACTCGTGGGGGATCTTGAGGTGATCCCCGAACCTTCACAAACTGTTGAAGGCGAATCCACAAGTTGGAGCTCTTCAACAACGCCTAACTGGCTAGAAGATGTCAAATCTCCAAGAGTAACAGGTTTGAACTCTAGGCTCGAAGAAGCTCTTGCTTGGATGCTCAATCAGTTCTCATATCTCTCAAAGCTTTCCTCTCTCAAAGTAGATCTCAAGGAGTCAAGAGGAAAGGGGAACACGAAGTGAGAGAATGTCTTTTTGCGCTGAGTGTTCTGCGGAGCCCGCAGGAGGTCGGGGACCATTTATAGGCACTGCTCAGAAAAGAGTCGTTGGGCACAAAGATTCTTCTTCGGCACAACCGGAATGCAAAACCGAAAGCACCGGGTTTCAAACCAACGGTCAGATCTGAGGAACTCAGATGCACAACGAAAGTCTTCAACACAAAGTCGGCAGTTCCGGAAGGAACACGGTCACACCGGGATTGAAGATTGTACTTCTCAGAGTAACTTCCAGAAACGATTCCCGGTAGTGCCAATTTTGAAGACGGTTTAAACCGAGATTTGAAGTATTGACACGTTCTTCTCCACAGAGAAGAAAAGCGGTCAAACCGGAAATCAACTCGGTAACACAGCTCTTCAAATAGATCTAAGTCCAAAAGAGATTCTCAGTACCACCGGAAACAGAACCGGTAGAACCGAAGACAACACACATAGGACTTAGTTCTAGGGCAACAGAAGACCTAAGTCCAGAAGAAATTCTCAGTGCAGCCGGAAACGGAACCGGAAGAACCGAAGACATCAAGAATGGGACTTAGTCTGAAACGGCATGAGACCTAAGTCCAGAAAGGATTCTCGGTACACCCAGAAACGAAACCGGTGAAACTGAAAACATCGAGAATGGGACTTAGTCTAAAACGGCATGAGACCCAAGTCCAGAAAAGATTTTCGGCGGAACCGAAAACAAAACCGGAAGAACCGAAGACAAAACGAACAAGACTTAGTCTAGGATATCAGAAGCATATCCCGGAAGCACCGGTCTCCAAAAGCGGATATACCGATTTCCGAAATATGAAACTAGGGCAAACCCTAAGCGGCAGGGTTCCCTAACTCTCCGACACAGAGGCCATTCTCGCCAGCACCGGGTTGAAGACCGGTCATGCCGCAATTGAAATTCTTCGAGGCTTGAGACGACTCAGTCTTCAAACCTCACATCAGAGGCCAATCTCGGTACAACCGATTCTTCAAACTGGTATTACTGAGAATCACTATCTGTGTCTCAAAAAGAGATTTCAAAGAAGTCTTCTGAGATTTGATTGAGCACACATGAAGATTCTTCCTCTAATTTAGATATCTCACCCCTCTTAATAGGCGACTTGTCATATAGACTCAAATGATCATTTGATCATATTAAAGACTAGAAAAACACCACTAATCCTCTAGGTCTAAGCCTTCCTTTATCTCTAACTTTTTAGGGGTCGATATCCGCTGGTTAAACCAACTACCTGGGGGACTATACACCTGAATATACTCAGTAAACTATTAGTCCCTTAATCGTTTGTCATTAATCATCAAAACCCACTAGGGGGCACTAGATGCACTTTCACGCGTGCTCTTGTCGAGGTGTTAGCGAGAAGAGGTTTTCCTAGAATTACGTACAAGTAGGTGTGCAAGCGTTTGAGAGAGTTTCACAAGATGTGGGAGAGGGTGAACGAGCTTAGAAAACTACCCGGGGCGAAGTACACAAAATACGATTTCTGCGAAGGAACGATAAGTATCCCGCAATCTCAGTACAATAAGCACATAGGGGTTAGTACAATTCCTTTGTTCTTAGTTCGTAAGCATTTCATGCACCGTTTTCGTTTGATACATCATATTCTCGGTTTGTAGGCACGTCCAGAGGATGTAGGGTTGCTGAACTGCGAGATCCGAAACTTCGGGCATGTGGACCGATTTCGGAAAGACCCATTTGCTAATAGAAGACACTTAATGAAGACAACATATGAAGAAGAGGAATGCAAAATTGCTAGACTCCCCCCTTTGGCAAAACATGGGCGCACATCTAAAAAAGATGTTCGATCATCAGAGGATAAAGGCGCATGCAGTTCATCGAAAAAGACATATACCGAGTGCTCGTCGAGTGATGAGGACTTCTCGAAGCTGTTTTGCTTCAAAGGCCCCGCTCTAGGGCCCCAAGCAAGCGATAGCGAAGATGATTTCATGTAGTCGCATTAGAAGTGGTAGCGAATAATTGCTTGTTGTACGTACGATATGTGTAGCCAACTATTAATGTGGCAGTGTAACGTGGCTCTGTATTCTATGCTTATATAATCGGATTTAGATGTTAATTTGATATGGTTCGTCGATCACTAAGTAGTAACACGTAGCAGTGAATACAAGTGTACTAAATCATACAGTACGAAATGCGGATAGAATATAATGTAATAAAAGAAAGGATAAAATGAAAGTCATGGACGATTAGCCTCGTTGTCCCCTCTTCCTGATCAGTGACGGTGAGTACCTCGGCCTAGGCTGTCCCGCTCCCGCTCTAGGAGCCCTGCCCACCCGTAGTGTCGGGTCATCCTCCTCGTGAACCTGTGTATCCTGCGTGGGCAACGGTGGCTGAGTTTGCTGCGTCGTGCTGAACTACCCAGGTGGAATCAACTCGTCCGCCTCGTCGTGAAAGCTGAAGCCATGAGTGTCGGGGCTGTCGAGGAGGTAGTCAAACAGACCAGCTGGCACCTGAGGCATCACGTGATCTGTATATAACCGGAATTAGTGAGCACAACAACGTAAGGAATAATGGTTTGTACGAGACGAGAATTATTTTACCTTGTTGAGTCATGGGGAGTTGGGACGCACTCTGCTGCCACGTAGAACCACCCGCCTCTGTGGGCCCCGACGGCTGAGAGGTACGAAGCTGACGGTGCCTCATCTGTGAAGGACGCGGTGGTCTCTATGCTCCCTGGCTTGAGCTAGCACGAAATAAACACGGAGAAGCGAAGCACGAAATCCACTAACCGCAAAATCTAGAGTTTCAGCCGCGAGGATCGGGTACATGTCTATCGTCTGTGCCGCCGTTTCGTCAGGAGCCTCGCTTCCACGAATAAGGTGGACGCGCGTACGTGGCAAATACCACTGCAAGTAGGCGTCAAACTCCGCGTAGCGAAACAGCCGCTCCTCGGGCAGGACGTTGTTCAGAGCAATGTCCCACTGGGCAACAAAAGGGGCCATCCGTGATGCCCACTGTGTCTCCCTAGTACCCCCTCCCTTGCGACTCCACCTGTTTACGTAATGAATTTGTATCTCGTAAAAGCAATAGACATTCGAAGTCTATAGGAGTTTTTGAAACTTGACTTACGTGTGTGCATTTGGCTCGAGGAGTGGTACGTGTGGAGGCGGGTACTCCTGTTACAAGCCAAACTGTCTCATCACACGGTGTGGTGAGTGGTCCTCCACAAAGTTGTATGCCAATTATCTTCATCTTGGTGCTGAACTAGATTCTTTAATTGTCATATTCATGTATTAGGATTTACTACCTTATGCATATATGTGAAATTTTCATATGGTGATGCATAAACCAATTAAAGCCAGGATACAACATGTATAAAATATAATTATTGATGCAACATATATCATATTTGGAGCTAGTATGATTTTTCTGGCATTTATATCATAATTTTAGGTTTTGAGGGCATTTTGGGTATTTTTGACATTTTACAGTACTGAAACATGGGAATAAATCATGGATCCATATTCCACTTATTAAAACAAAAATTTAGCCGCAAGAATCATTTAATTTGGACTTCATATGAATTAGATATGAATTTTAGAAGTTTAATCAATTCTCAGCCTAATTTTCTGGGGTTCGGATATTAGGGTTGGAACGTCCGACTGGAGCCTCCGGGTGGGTCAGAGTGGCCACCCGGAATCCAGACTCTTCGGCAGCCCGGTACATTTGTCCGGAGCCTCCGGACTCTGCCTTCGGACGGTTTCGGAGTAACCAACTGGACCTTCCGAGTTTTTCTCTCCGCGGGGTTGGTTCGGCCGATGGTCCAGCACCGGTCACCCGAGCGGAGGCAAGCATTCGAGAGAGAGCCCTACAAGGAGGGGAAAGGAGAAATAGCCATGGCATTACGATGAGGAGCTTACCACGAGGTTGTTTTCGTGCTCAGGTGAGGCGGACGGAGGTGGAGCAGATGGGGTCGTCGGCAATGGTGGGTGGCGGAGCTCGGTCGTCGTCGGCGACGGTGATGAGGAGCTCTTGTGCACGAGAAGGGGAAGCGAGGGGTCACAGAAGAGGAGGGAGGTCGAGGAATTCTAAAGCACTGGTCGGTCGGGGAGGAAGCATACCGAAAATGGGGGATTGCTCGTCGGCGGGAAGGTGATCGGCGGCCGAGGCGACGAAGGAACCGGAGGCTCTACTCGTCATGGGCTCGGGTGAGTGCTCTGGGAAGGGCAGCAACACGTGCGGAGGTCGTGGGCAAAGGGAGCGAGGGACAGCGCTGCGAGTGGAGGAAAAGCCGAGGGCGAGATCACTGGCGGGGTGAGCTGAGGAAAAAACCGTCGCGAAGGGTAGTGCGCACGGCAGAGCAGACGCGCCACGTGGTGGAGAAAGCCTGCCTGTGGGCCAGGCGCGCTAGCGGGAGAGGAAGGAAGGCGCCGCGCAGAGGAGGAGACGGGGAGGAAGAAAGCACCTTTGGCACGGACGGAAGAAGAAAGAAAAGAAGTGGGCTGAGCCCAGGGGGAAAAGAAAAGAATGGGCTGACGATAGCCCAGAGCTGAATGCCGGGTTTAAACCCCTTTTTATTTTGCTGATTCTCTAAATCTTGTTTCATTTTGAATTGTTTGATTTAAATTCAAATCAGCAGAGTTACCAGCTCGTGTTGCAACTAAATAAACAAAAGATTTGAACTTTTCAATAGTCCTAGAAGGTATAGTTGCTGTAATAATTGGTGAGGTCAAATCACCTAGTGCGTTTGCTTCTTTTAGCTAAAATGTGATTAAGGTCTTAATAGGGTAGTTTTCTAGTTCTTGAATATGTGGGAAAAGGAGTTTAGGAAGATATTTATAATCCAATTATGAGGTTTTATCATATTTAGCAGGATATATCTCCTCAAACAGCCAAGGGCTCCCTTGACTTTGTTTGGCTAAGGAGTAATATCCCAAGAATTTTAATGACCAAATATGGTTTGCACTTTGTAAAACAGATAGGGGATTGTTAAAAGATAATCCTGAGCTTGGGTTAAACACTATGGAAAGGTGTTTAGTAATTACTTGCTTCTTCATACCATCAAGGTTAACTTCTTAGGTCAAAATTAGGGTTCCCAATTTCGTGCAACCTAATCGACCTATATAATGTCATGCGATGCAAAAATTGCAGTTCTATTTTATTTGAACTTCAATAGCTTAAGATACATGGTTACGGAAATGGGTTATTACAGTATTTGTCTGGATCTTGTATATTTAGTCTCGTTTGTTGGAAGCTACCAAGATCGACGGACCCAGAGTCATCTATACGGATGGTACCAATACCATAGTAAACTACAAATTCGACTAGTTCTGACATTCCTGCTATCCAAAACGTAATATTTTAGTCTATACAGTCTAAGATTTTGCCATGTGCCAAAAATTGTTCTACTCGATTTCTAAATACAGTACGAGTGGGTACAATTTGTTCTGAACTAATCATCTATATAATCTACCATAGGTTTCTATTTAAAATAGTACTCTATTTCTACACATTATGAGATCTAAATACTACGAATAATTCTACCCTAAATTATATCTTGCTACAAATCTACCCTAAATTTACCACTGATTCTAGATCTACTATTATATCTAAATACTATGAATAAATCTACCCTAAATTATATCTTGCTACAATGAGATCTAAATACTACAAATAAATCTACCCTAAATTATATCTTGCTACAAATCTACCCTAAATTTACCCATGATTCTAGATTTACTATTATATCCAAATACTACGAATAAATCTACCCTAAATTATATCTTGCTACAATAAACGGTGAAAGATTCAAAAACTTACCTCTAAATCGCTGCAGAAAAACCCCCACACTTCCTCCCTCTCTATCTCCTCTCTATTTTCTCTCTATTTCCCTTTCTCCCTCTCTACCCGAGCTCTCTTTTTCTCTCCTCCCGCGGCACCTGCCTCCAACTCCTCCTCCCACCAGGCTCTCGGGTGGCGATTGCCGGCCTTTATATAGGCCAGGGAGTAATCGCCATCACCCCTGGCGATTACGCCGTAATCGCCACCACCCGTGGTGATTGCACCAGGTGGCTTGGCGGTTGAGAGTTGCCGCGCGGAATTAACTTCCAATCGCCACCACTCGTGGCGGTTGGGAAGTTATCGCCACTGGTATTACATATTGTAACGGCACGCGGTGATAGCTGGAAATCGCCAGCACCCGTGGTAATTAGGGTCTACCGCCACCACCCGTGACGATTTGAGGTAATTTTTAAAAAAATTTCAAACGTCCTATTATTTCTGAAATTTCTAGATAAAAAAATATTATTTTAAAAAAAACTCCGCCTGCGACGGGAGCGTGTGCATGCAGTGCCGTCAGCCGCATGTGGGCACGGGATGCATCTGGGACCTGCGCCACTCACTTGCCCCCACGATGCCGCGCCAGTGTACGTTTTGCTAAACCACGCACTGACTCACCAACCCACATGGCCGGGTCGCCACTTCTTCCTTGTTCGAGTTGCTCGAGCGAATCAGGCGGCAAAGAGCTAGCACCGTCGAGTCGTCGGCTCGTGCACCCGTACGTGGATGGAAAAGGCTTGATACCTCGCTTTGCTTGTACGTGAGGATGCATATGGCCTACTGGTTCCGGGGTCAATCTACTAGCTAGGAACAGTTTTTTGCTGGAGCTTTCCTTCCGCCGACAGGAGACGGGGTCGGTTTGGTTAGATTTGGAGTTATCTCTGTCAGAAAATGAAAATGATGGGGAATCAAACGAACCAACACTGACAGAGTAGAAAAGGACAGAAGATAGCATAGCTAAGCATCGGTGAAAAAGAAAATTGATCAAAGGCATGTAGCAGTTGTCTACTATACGTCGTTATACTCCTGAAAATTTCATACTAAGGATCTTTTTAGTCTGCAGGATTTTTATCAGTTACAGAGGATTACAATCCTTTGGCTTTTATTGCTACAAGAGTCATTTGGAACAAAGAGATAAGTGCAGGAGTCTTATAAAATACTTATGAAATGGCACCGAGACAAGATTCATGTAAGATACAAAGAAGTTTTTCTATGAGGTCAAACCTTGTGTTAGAATTCCTCCAAATTCCCCTATATTCAAATTTCTACTTCCTGTAGAGTTCCTGTCGGCGTAGAGACGCCTCTAGCGGTGGTCCGGAGGGACCCTCTTTGGAGTTCGACCCAGGGGAGTAGTGAGTTTCTTACGAGCCTTGGTGTGGATTAGAGTTTAGCGAGTAAACCCGGTGGCTAAGGATGTAATGACGCAAGGATTTACCCAGATTCAGGCCACCCCGGGAGGCGTAATACCCTACGTCCTGCTTGTTTTTGTATATATGTGTGTATATGGCAAGTATGACGAATTACAAAGGTGCGCACTGTTCTTCTTCTTGCTATAGCCCAGAGGAAGAACGGTGCTTCTTCGGTACGGAGTAACCTTAGAGAGATCGAACTAGGAAAAGAGCCAACCCCCTGCATGGACCAGGCTCTCCCCTTATATACTTGGGGGAATACCACATAGGTCGGCAAAGGAAAATGAGTTGGACTGATACTGTGGGCGACGTGGGTGCAACTGGAAGCGCCCACACCTCTATTTAATGCGAACCGCATACTTTCGGCCGGGACGTCGCTTCACCGTATGTCGGAACAGGGGTTCTGACATCTTTACCTTCGGCGGGCCCCATGGATGAAGACTTATTGGCCTCTTCTGACTGGGTCGGTAGAATATCCACTCGCGGGTCCCATGGGTCAGCCTCTTAACCCGCGCAATGAGTTGCGCGGCGGCGTCCCCCATGGGGTAGAAAGGGTGACAGTGACAGGGCGTGCGGGGCGGCGCGCTTGGTTGGTCAAAGAATCCGTCAGCCCGGGCCCACCCTTCAGAGAGAGAGAGGGATAGCTGTCAGAGCTTATCACCTGCACCAGTGGGACCCGGTCTGACCGTCATCATGCCCTCATAGGGCTTGGGGTTCCTCGTCGAAATGACAGGCATTAAATGCCTCCGCCAGAGCGGAAGCTTACTGGAGAAGCTGGGTGCTGGCCGACGCAAATGGGCGAGGGTCCCGCCAGAGGACACGTCGTCCCCCGAGCACTCGGTCCCGAGCATCTTCCTTCGCTAGGAGAGGGCGCCAGCTGTCTTCCGGATGCCCCCGAGCAATCCCGAGCGCTCGGGGTGCACTCGCAGGGGGGGCCGCTCGGGGCGCCTTGAAGGGGGGAGCCCGAGGGAGAGCACTCGGGGGCGGAACCCGAGCGCTCCCCTGGGCCCCACATCTGACAAGATGCCGAGCGCTCGGGAAGGGACCCCGAGCGCTCGCTTAGCGCGTGGGCCGTGGACTCCCGGAGGCCCAAGACCCCTTCTGGTTTGCGGACGCGGCCTCTGGAGGAGACCCCTTATTCCTTAGGAATGGCCACGGGTTCCGCACGGCGATCCGGG